>LR994594.1:12742357-13342357 GCA_905187575.2 Celastrina argiolus
AGAAAATCACTGTGTATTGACGAAAAAGTATTACTGATACGCGCAATAGAAACGGAACATATGGGACATATCTACTATCACTAATCTGAAATAAACTTTTTTTTCACATACATACATACATACATACATACATGCATACACACCTACATACATACATACAAACATACATACATACACACATACATACATACATACATACATACATACATACATACATACATACATACATACATACAAACATGCATGCATGCATACATACATACATACATACATACATACATACATACATACATACATACATACATACATACATACATACATACATACATACATACATACATACATACATACATACATATGTACATACATACATACATACATACATACATACATACATACATAAATACATACAGACATACAGACATACATACATACATAGTACATACATGCATACATACTTACATACATACATACATACATACAAACATACATACATACAAACATACATACATACATAAATACATCAATACATATATTACATACATACATAGACTGCCAAATTATTTATTTGTACATGTGGATTCGGACATCTACCGGTCCTTACCACTCGTTGGATATCGGGGACTTTTTCACGATTTACTTCGACTGTGAAGATCTGAGAATACACAAGTGTTTTTCGTTCTTAAAATTTCCGAATTTCGATGTTTTATTCGAATGTGAACTTTTTTCCACTGCCTGAGAACCATGCGCATTACGTGTTTTGTAAACCGCTCGAACGTTTCGGTAGAATGGAAAAAATCATGAAAAAATGTCATGCGGAAAATGTTCTAATAGCGAGAATCGCCGCCCAGGGCGGCGATTCTCGGGCAGTGGAAAAACGTTCATACTCGAATAAATCGTCGACATTCGGAAATTTTAAGTACGATGCACACTTGGTGTATTCTCAGAACACACTGAAAAAAATCCATTTATTACTTATTTAATCATAAGTGTGGAATGAGCAAAGAATAATCGTTCTTAGGCTGCCGGCATAAGTGTGAAAATTCTTTGTACATTTTTAAGTGATAAGAGTTCATTTTGTACAATATGCTTACGCATATTTCGCTGCTAAGAAAAATCGTTCTTGTTAGAGGGTAATAAGAGTAAAAATTCTTTACTATTGCATATTACTTTTATAAGTTGTTATATTTTAAACGGCTTATTTTGTACTTGTTAGAACTTGTTAGTTGCGTTTTGCAGGTCGATGAAGTAACGTGTTTTTATTATTTTACTTGACGAAATGTTTCGTATTTTAATTGTTTTGGTACAATATCGTTGACTTATAAAGCGTCAATAATTATTGATTATTATAATAATAATTAATCATTTTTATTGTAGACGTAAATAATATATTAACTATTATATACACATTAATAAATTATATAAATACTAGCTGACCCGTGCCCACTTCGTTGAGCATACAAACCGTTTCGCCGAATCGGTTCAGTCGTTCTTGTGTTATGCGCTTACCAACATATTTTGCGATCCATTTTTATATTATAGAAGATGTAAGGAAACGTAGTGATTCTCTTTTTTGTAAGGATCACTTCGACAGTTCAATTGGTAATTGTTCTATTGGTACCCCAGAATACGTGTTTCAAGAATCGTTCGAACTTTTCGGTAGTAGAACGGACAACTTCATACATATGGCGGCTGGTAGGTTATCAAATTGGTGGTGCACTTTTCTTACTTAACTTTTAAAAAACTTAGCGTTAAAAAAACGCTATGGGAAACTTAAAAGACATAAAGTGATTTTCTTGTAAATATTGTCCGAAATATTAATATTTTATATGGGTAAGTATAATATTATGTAGGTATTATAAACGTATCAATTACGTATTTCGTCAATCATAGATAGTTAAAATAATTTTTACCCGACTTCGGAGAAGTCAAAAGGAAGGGTACATGATTTTGTCAGTCTATGTATGTATGTAGGTATGCATCCCTCGCAGCAGCAAAACTACTGGTCAAAATCCAAAAAATTCTAAATTTAAAACTTTTTATTTCCATAAAGATTATTAAATAACACTTATAGAACTGTCCTACATGATGCTTACCACCGGTTCGGAAACTAGCCCGGCGAGAAGAACCGGAGCCGGCGTAAGAAACTCGCACGGGGCCATCTTTAGCAAGGTCCGAGACTATAATATGAATTTCATTATCTTAATTTAATTTTTCGAATAGAATTTTTTAAGTTTAATTTTGAAAATCTAAAATCGTTTTTTAAATATTACACCCACTCTCAATAATGACAACAATTGAGTAATAAAAACTACATAATAAGTTGCTAAAATTAGTAAAAACTGTCTGGGTACGTCTGAGCTGTGTAGGTACGTTCTTTTGTCGCTTTATGATCCTAGCCCGCAATAAACTTGACTGTCGGCATCATGCATAGTGAACATTCTAAGAAATTCGTTCTTTTGTTTACAAATTGGGATTGCTTGCACGTGTTGACTGTTTTTGACCATTACTAATAAGTAGGAGTCATGGATTATCTAACGTTAACATATTCTTAGTTGGTCACAAACTTTCAAACAAAAAAAAAAAGAAAATCACTGTGTATTGACGAAAAAGTTTTACTGATACGCGTGTGGGAGTACGAGTGGAAGCCCCAAAGGGAGATCTCCGACCGAGCGAGATGGTATGCTCGGTCAGGCCGAAGCCCACTGTACTTGTTTTCAGATGTCGTATATATAGCGCCGAACTTAGAAAACTTCGATAGTGCGATGCAGGATGTGGCGCTAGTTGTACCGCTACATCACTCCTCCCCGAAGACCGGAGGTCGAAACTTGAGTCGTCTTGTGCTTGAGTCGCCAGTGCCAGTGAGTCCCAGTGAGTCGGAACTGTGCTGCTGCTGCACGGGCTCCAGTGAGTCGGAGTGCTGCCGTGCGGGCCGATGCTACGTGCTGAACCAGGAGAGATGTGCTCTGCTTGCTGACCGGTCGTTGTAGTGAGAGTGCCCGTTGAAGCCGATGAGGGTTCGACCAGGCCGCGCTGCGTTGCGGCTAGTGGACGAAGTACCCGAAGTGGCTGAAGCTGGCTGGCGTGGTGCGGAGGGGCGGGGAGTGATGATGATGAAGGAGGCGTGTTCTGTCGAGGGTCACCAATGTGGGAGTACTAGTGGAAGCCCCAAAGGGAGATCTCCGACCGAGCGAGATGGTATGCTCGGTCAGGCCGAAGCCCACTGTACTTGTTTTCAGATGTCGTATATATAGCGCCGGACTTAGAAAACTTCGATAGTGCGATGCAGGATGTGGCGCTAGTTGTACCGCTACACGCGCAATAGAAACGGAAAATATGAGACATATCTACTAACACTACATACATACATACATACATTATACGTACATACATACATACACACATACATTATACATACATACATACATAAATTCATACATACATACATACAAACATACATACATTCATACAAACATACATACATACAAACATACATACATACATACATACATACATATATACATACATACATATATACATGTATACATATATACATACATACAAACATACATACAAACATACATACATACATACATACAAACATACATATATACATACATACATACATTATACACACATACATACGTAGTACGTACATACATAGACTGCCAAATTATTTATTTGTACATGTGGATGCGGACATCTACCGGTCCTTACCACTCGTTGGATATTGGGGACTTTTACACGATTTACTTCGACTGTGAAGATCTGAGAATACACATGTGTTTATCGTTCTTAAAATTTCCGAATTTTGATGTTTTATTCGAATATGAACTTTTTTCCACTGCCTGAGAACCATGCGCATTACGTGTTTTATAAACCGCTCGAACGTTTCGGTAGAATGGAAAAAATCATGAACAAATGTCATGCGGAAAATGTTCTAATAGCGAGAATCGCCGCCCAGGTGTTATTCTTACTCACCGGAGTAAGAATAACACCCCACAGATGATCTAGGTAACAACAATAATCAGGGTTATTATCGTATAGTACGTCCCAATTTAACCCAAACGTAAACGAACCCGTCTATGATACAACCATAGACTAGTCCGTGATGTCAATTGACCAATATTAAAACAATGATTATTGTTTGCTATTGTGAATCCATAGACTTTATTCTACAGTCGGCTGTGTCAAAATATAATATATTATATTATATTTCCGGTTAAAGTTTTTCATTTCATGTTTAAACATATAATGTATTAATTATTGTTTAGTAGTTATAAAATGTATTGGTTAATGACGGTGAAAGTGTTGTGAAGTGTGCACGATAAGTAAATATGTGAAAATTTCGGTGCTTTTGGTATACGTACGTACTACTAAACGTAATATTAAATTTATCTGGAACGTACTATAGTTCGTCCCTGATAAATTTAACCTAAAGGTAAACAAACCGAAAACATAGAAATTTTCCCATATTCACTTATTGTGGACTCTTATCAACACTTTCACAGGTATAATAAAGGATTAAACTTCATTATACAATACATTTTATAACAATTAAACAATATTTAATATGTTTAAACATCAAATAAAATCTTCCACAGAAAAAATACGCCATTTTGACACTGCCGATTGTAGATTATAAGCCTATAGACTATGGATTCATAGCAAAAAAACTTCATTTTAATAATATTGGCCAATTGGCATCACTGACTAGTCTTTGGTTGTGTCATAGACGGGTTTGTTTACGTTTAGGTTAAATTTATCTCGGACGTACTATTATATAGTCTTCTTTTACAATTTTATTGCAATTGCCTGTTTAATAGTTGAAGGCGCAATTTTAACAAAAAATATCCCGCGCTGAGTTAAACAATAGTAATTTACATATTATCTAATAGATTAATATTATAATTAATGTATTAATTCGTTTGATAAGATTTACAGTAATTTGATAAGTTGATAAGATTTGCCATTGTATATTGCCATTGTTTGTGGAAGTTTTTTCGTCGGAATGTATGAAAAAATTTGGACAAAGGACTCACTTAGGTATACAGTCCATTAGCAAAAATCAAGATGGCGCGCAAAACTGCAAAATTAAAGTTTTTAGAACCTATAATTAATAAACATAGGTAGGCCGTGAGATATCAATGGCATTAGCACTTAGCAGGAACAAGTGACAACTACGTTATCGCGTTACCAATGTATCAGTAGGATTATGATTTTAGGAATATTGACAACTACGTACATACTATGTAATAGGAAAGAGAATTGTATGTAAATTATGACGGCGGTCATGCAATTGACATGGGATAATGTTACGAAAACGTAGTTGTCGCCGGTTTCTGCTGGGACTACTGTATCTATTTCCTGAAATGCGCATACGGCTTTACAGACTCAATATATTTGTTTACGTATCGATATGTCAAGGCCGCTGCATCGCGACCAGAGACAACCAGTTGCGATGAGTCCGCCGGCGCTCGAGCACGCCCGCAGTGAAGTGATAGTGACCATAGAGCCCGATCTGGAAAAAACATACGACATGAACGGTAAATAAAAAAAAATATTTTCGAACTCGTTCGGTTTGAAAACTTAATTATATAATTGAGCTTTCGGTTAGTTTTTTTAGGAACATTTTTTTTGTGTCCTTTTAAAACCCCTTTTGACCGATTTCCATTAATACAAACTAGGTTCGTCTGTAGATGATTTTTACATTAATAGATAATGTTCGGTTTACGCTCCGATTGCCGTAATAAATTGTTTACAAATTTCTCTATAATCGATTATCCTGCACGGTCTCTCCCGACACAATCGAGAATCAAATCAGTTCAATATCGACGGCTTTTGGTGGTTTATTTTGTGCATCACATTCAAACTGACCAGGATAAAGAAAATCGACTGAGAATCAAAATGAACAAACGTCAATTATTCGGGAGTACGCGGCACGATCAAATCTGAATCAAAACCCAATCAGTTTGGAGAGTAAGGGCCCTGTGCCTGTCAGTTACATGATAATAATATTATTATCAATAATTATTTTTTTAGTTCTCTGAGAAAAATAATACTCTCAAAACGGAGTTTCACCGGTGTAAACTTTTGTCCCATTAAAAATTCTAATGCTAATGAGTAGGTAACGTGTGAAAAGAATATTTAACCCCTCAGTTACTTCAGCATAAATACTATTGTAAGGAAATGTGTCACAAATAACAACGCTTATCCCAGTTTAAAAAATATAAACAAATGCGTTACCTGCATGTCAAAAAATACATAGCACTAAGGTCCGTTCCTGTTGCAACGAAATTTTTAGTCCTGTTTTTTTTTTATAAACTTAGACCGAAACGTAAAGTGATTGAAATTTTCGTTAATATTACCTTGCAACTGGAACGCACCTTTTTTATTTGACAGGCCAACTCTACTTTTTTAAACTGGGGTACTAATTTTAACGACCTAATTTTTTCAGCTACCATTCATTCAGTTATCTGAAATATCCAAAGAAGTAATTATCATGATGTTTAAAGATATTATGTCGTTCGCTAAAATAAAAAAAAAAACAATTAAGTACTTACCTAATTTTTTTTTATTGTTAGGTTAGTCACCTTTTTTTATGTCGCAAGGGAAATGCATTACGCATCCCCCCGGTAGGGTTTCCGAGGGGTATGTGGGCCGGTTTACCCACTAAAACCGCTTGCGAATTGCCATCAGCCGTTATGTTGGGTGGAGTGCCCTGGATCTGTCAATACGTAGGCCACTCCGCCTATTGTTAGGAACCTAACCTAACCTAATAGTAATGATAATGAAATAATACGGGTGTGCGGGTTTTGGCGTTTAAGTATAATCATAGACCAATTACATGGTATAAAGTAGTTATATTTAACTTTATGTTACGTAAACGTACAGCTCAAAGAATTATAATATAAACAAAATTATAATATAATTTATTATACGTTTAAATATTCCTATTTTCTAATGAATCACCTTAGAGAATAAAAAGTTTATTTATTTAATGCATTTAATTATGTATATAATATGTAGATTTTGAAATAAGATAGCTGCCTACATAAGGTGCATTTTAGTTGCAAGAAAATAACGTTAACGAAATTTTAAATCACATTTCTGTTACTTTTGGGTCAAGTTTATGAACTTGAGGTACGGTCACAAAGTAGATATATAACAGAGACACGACCTAGTACTAGAAAATGGTATCATCCTAATACTGACAATTCGACTGACTATTTTTGTTTTCTTGGATTTCCAGGCACATTCCGGAAACCGCCATCTAGCGCCACTAATGGAATACTAATTATGTACTAATTTCGTTTCGTATCTTCTTCTTAATTAAGGAGTTGAATTTAGCTTAATGTGATGTTATGCTTAAAAATTCTGTACATAAAAACAGAATGGGATTGAAAATTTCGTTTTCCTTGCAAGCGGAGTCCGGAACGCACTTTGTAGGTACTTTATTTTCTATTTGTGAATGTAATATTCATTCACCTCGAATTATAAAACAATAGGAAGATATGGGTAACATCACTAATTCAAAACCAGTAATGGTTTATGTTACACTGTGTAGATTAAGTTTTTTTTTATGTAATTCTTTTATTGATTTAATAAATAAAAAAAAATACCAAACCAAAACCGAATACCTACAATATTGTCAATTTCTCTATGAAAAACGATTCTCGAAAAACTTTAAAGCTTTACAAAAGGTGCGTTTCAGTTGCAAGAAAATATCGATATCGTTATTAACGACCTACCTAATGCAGTCCTCGCACGCCGGGCCAGAGTGGCCCAGGGCGGGGGAATCACGACCAGGGGCTGAAGAGCCCCTCTACGTGAGGTCGAAGGGCCCGGTATTGAGGATACCGAGCCGAAGTAATTCCAAGTTTTTCTAGGGAAAACCCTCCGCAAAACGCAGGGGAAAACCGTGGCGCTAAGTGAGAGAGCCATGGAAGGCTGTACCTGAATGGCGGGACGTCAAGCAGTGCAAGGGGCCCCGGTCCTGGGACCGGAGAGCGTGTGTGATTCCACTCCCCCTACACCACCCTCCATCCCGCGGACCAAACCCTACCATAGCTGGGGAGAGGAGAGTAAATGACACAAGTGACGTTTTTTTGAAGGCAAAACCCCCGCGTCAGGGCGCGGGGAAAAACCCTCGAACCTTTATTAAAACTGCCTGAAGGGCCGTGACGTACGGTCTTTAACCGTACGCGGAACCGTCCGACCAGGGAGTGGGGGGGGCTCCGGGAGCCATGAGGGGGGAAGGGTGATGGGACCCGACGAGTGGTGGTGGTGGAAGTCTGGGGGCGCTGGGTTTGCCCGCACGCCGCTCAGCCTCCTTGCAGAAGCCGGGCGGCAGGCGGCATCCTGCGGCATCCCCGTGTGGTGGGTGCGGCGGTGTCCGGGGCCCGCCGTGGATCCCGGCCAATCCTCCGGGCTCCTTCCTCTACAGGAACCTCCGGATGGCGGGGATATCCTTCGGCAGGCGCGGGACTCCTCCACAGATGGCGGTGGCGGTGAGGCAGCGGCAGGGCGCTCGACCGGGCTAACGTGAATCCTCAACAAGACACATCGGCCCGGGAGCTTGCACTGCCACTGTAGGGGGTGCAGGTCTGGTGCCTGCGCTGATGGTGGTCGCCGACAGGGCCCTCGACCGGGCAATGGTCCGGGAGTTTGCCCTGTGGCGATCTTCTCTGCAAGGCTAAGGCCTGCAGCGGTGTAAGGGAGCGCGCATCACCGAACAATGGGTCCGGGAGCGTGCTCTGCGGCGGTCATCTGGGCAGGCGGCGGAGTGCCTGCGGCGATGGTGTGCTGCAATGTGCAGCAAGCAGGGCTGGAACCTGGGCTGGTGGTTGGCAGCGGAACGCTCGACCGGCAATGGCCGGGAGCTTGATCCGCTGCGGTAAGGGTGACAGGGGGGCCTGCGATGTGGCCTGGCGCGGGGCCAGGGCACGTATGGCCTGGCGGGATGCCAAGGCGAGTACGGGGTGCGGCTGCGCCGGGGGGCGCAGTCGAGGCGGCACTGGGGACGCTGCGGCAGGTCCGGGCGCATCACGGCGTGGCGGAGCGGGATCCGGGGGGTGCGGCAGGTCGCGGCCGGTGGGGGTGCGGCGCTGCGGCAAGGGGCGCAGTCCGCAAGGCAGCGCTGGATGCACTGCGGCGAGTCCGGGCGCTCGTCGGCTGGACGGAGCGGGATCCGGGACGCGCTGCAGGTCTCGGCCGGACATTGGGGCGAGGGGGTTCCACTACCCCCCCGCGAGAATGCCGACGGGGGCCCGGCGCGAACGGTGTCCTCTCCGTCGCAGCTAGGCTCGGTTGTACTGTGGTGGTGCGCCAGGTCGGCGCGGGGCGGTCTTCCACGTCGTCTGCGGCCGGGGGGGCGCCACAGCACGACACGAACGGCCATGGGCGGAGTTGAGCAGGCGGTGTAGCACCAAGCTGGACGCTTGGGGTAGCTGGCCTCCCGTGACCACAACGCTGGGCGACCCAGCGGGGCGGGCGGGCAGTTCAGCTCCCCGGCAAGGCGACAATCCGCACTCAGTTCGAATGAACCAAGCACGGATTGCCGGACGCCATCAGGAGACGCTGGGAACTGCTCCAGGAAGGTGGTCGGCACGGACGCGTCACGATCGAGACGCGGACGAACGCGGCGGAATCGACGTGCGCGCGCGACGGAAGCCGGGACGATCCGTTATTAACGAAATATTCGCGCACTTTTTTATGCAGGAATTTAGGCCGACAGGAAAAAAACAGGAATGTTACTGAAAATTTAGTTTTTAACCGTATTTCCTTGCAACTGGAACACATCTTATAATAAGCTATTTCTATTAGGAGCGCTCTATCTACCCATTGTTTTATAATCTGCATTATAAACCGCACAAAACAATTTAAAAACATAATGTTCTTATGTTAGGTATTATTGTTATAAACACTTCTTTTGTTTCATTATATTTATATCACGCACGAGGTGTTTTGCTTGATAAGGTTCGCTCACATGTTTGCGATATTGATTAAAATGCATTTCACAAACGCCCACTGTCCACACTCCGCCTCAGCTACAGCCTTTATGAGAGTAAGTAGTGCTTGAAAGGTCAAGGAAATTAATTTTATAAAGGCGTTGTATAACGCCAATTAGTTTCACAGGGAGAAAGGGCAAAGGGCTCGGTCCTTTTAACGTAGTTTTCTTTTATTTCTACTTTTTAGTGTCTCTAGGGCTATAAATAAAACAATCTCAATCGAAACCTCTACTTAAGAACCTCCTCCTTTTGTTGGAAGTCGGTTAATTACTTCAGTATTTTAAGTAAGGCAAGGCTTAGGGGACTGACGTTTTGGTTTTGAAATTTTTTTAAACGATAGAAGCGCGCTCCGTTCGTTACCCCTTTCTCGCCAAACAAATAGTCGTTCAAGGGCATTAGCGTTATATAACGTCTTTTCTTTCTGTTTTTCACAAAGTCTGTTACAAAAAGTATGCTGGCTTACGCTCTGTAAGACTATTATTCTTTTGGTTACTTTATTTTTAAACACGTGCACAAAGTAGATAATAAAACATGTGTCAAAACTACACAGAGTTACTTATTGGTTAATTAATTAAAAGACATAATATTATATGCTATGAGCATTGAGCGCCCATAAAGTGGAGACAAACAAGTTTGTTTATAACCTTTATTTACCTTGTACATGTATATGTCGCAGTCATCTGATTGAATCCGCTATTTAATTGAAGTACTAGCTTTTATTGAATCCTGTTTTTACCAACAAATTTTAGAATCCGAGACTAGGACAGCCATTTAATATTTTAGTTTTAAACTTAGAAATTTCCGAATGAGTACTATTAAAACGAACATTAAAGTTAATTAATCAAAAAATATATCACCACATTGCTGTCTGTACGAGCTGTTTGACGCCATTATATAACCGCCTAGTGATTCAATTAAATAACCAGATTCAATAAGATGACTGCGACATATACAACGTGTAACAGAAATAAGTGATGAAAATATACTGGCGTAATTTTTGAGTTGTGATAAACATAAAAAGTTGTTGCAAATATTTTTATACTCCCACTTTGATATTTTTGATTATCCCAATGTGGACTTTTCTATATGGTTACAGTTATAGTTCCTAAATTAGTTTGCACTTGGCGGCTTGTCTCTGACTTAGACAAAGTAACTAACAAAAGAAATATTTACGGATACTTAAATATCACTCTATTATTTCAACAACACAACTCAACACTCATTTGTTTTACACGTTAAATAAATATCAGAAAACCATAGACATTTTAATAGGTAGACTACAAAAATTACGTAATTCTTTCAGTGTCATTGTTGCGTTTTAGGGTCTTGTATTGTATTACCTAATCAGCCTTATCGTGAGGTGTACGAAAATATACCTACAAAATGAATGGCAAGGTCAGACGTCCCATTATGATATTGACCTTTATTTTTTTTATTTACGTTGTTTGTGCGTATTTGAATCACGCTCCTCAGGCTTATTCAACTTCCAGATGTAGAAATATAATAACTATAATCAAAATTAAAATATTTTAGTACAATTTTTTTTTGTAAAATTTGTTACTAACACTATCATGGGTTCCTAGGCCGAAATAAAAGCTTTTTATTTTATTTATTTAAGTGGAACAGATGACGATGGGGTTAATTATACAATGTGTAAAATAAATGAGTGATAATACATTAGGTTGTGTATGTGCCTCCTATGTAGAGTATACTGTGAAAGTAATGACTGAAAGACTTATTTTCGACTTTCATGTTTGTATGAGAAATGCCCCAAGATCATAAATTTTCCTAAAAGATCATAAAAGTACCTCTTTCAGCGCTGGTACTTTCACAGTAAACTCTTTATACGGGACCCATAGACACCCTAAAGTAGACACTCATTGATATAGCCTGTATATTACAGGCACCAGGCAATATGTATGTATGTGTATGTAGTGTATGTATGTTGTGTGTGTGAGATCAAAATAATAATAATATTATATTCTACAATATGCGTATCAAAATATATTCAAAAAAACCTATATATACGGTCGAATTGAGAAACCTCCTTCTTTTTTTGGAAGTCGATTAAAAATGGCTTGCAAAGATTAACTCAAAGTGATATTAATGCATTTATATAAAGCTTGTTTTAAGAAGGTTTTTACGTAGGTATAATTTATAACATGTCGACTTCTAATTATATGAAATAACAAGGTCTTCATAATAGTCATCCACACGTGTAATTGTAATTAATAACACGTGACAACCATAAGAGTATTTATAGTAATTATTACAATTATAAATCGCGTTTCCTGGGGGCTGGTTCGAGATGCCATCCGTGTTCGATAACAAAATGTATGGGATTTGACATAAGCTACGGTAAATGATCGCGATTTGGTATGTCATTTAGCGTACCTTATGTCATATTCCATACATTTTGTTAGCGAACTTTGTAAGCGATAATATATATAGATAAAGCGATGGCATCTTGAATCAGTCCCCTGATTCCTCGAATAGAGGGCGATAACACATGGCGTACGCACAGAGGACGCACGTTTTAGGAAAACGCGCATTTCGTCTCGTACGCCGTAAATTTAGATCCATTCCAAAAGTAGATAATTAACAAATATAGTCAAAATTAAAATCTTTTAGCACTAATATAGTTTTAAGTAAAATTAGTTACTAACTCTATGGGTTCCTAGACCGAAATAAAAGCATTTTATTTATTTAAGTGGACCCCCGAATTGTCCAGTAGTGAGGGAACTGATGATGATGGGGTTAATTATACAATGTGTAAAATGAATGAGTGATAACACTTTAGATTGTGTATGTGCCTCCTATGTAGAGTATACTGTGAAAGTATTAACGCTGAAAAACTTACTTTTGACTTTCATGTTTGTATGATCCATACTCGTACAAATATTATAAAGCTAAGGCCGTGTTTCACCAAGAAATGTTAAAGTTAACGCCATGTTAAATATGTTATTCCTCTCGTATTTCCTGTCAATGAATGAGATGTCATGGTATTTTAACATGGCGTTAACTTTAACATTGCTTGGTGAAACACGGCCTAAAGAGTTTGTTGGTTTACTTGAACGCACTAATCTCAGGAATTACTGGTCCGATATACAAGTATAACTAAAGTGACCAGACGTCCCGTTTTGAACGGGACTGTCCCTTTTTACGAGTCCCGTTGTCCCCGAAAAGAACGGTGGGATGCAAATTGTCCCGTTTTTAGAAACCGCGAAAAAATTAATAGACGGCCGGCCAATTTGATTGCACGCTGTAGCCAAAATACTAAGGTGTAAACTACATAATTACTTCACTAATAATTATAGTAAAAATAAAATAAATATTTAGGGGGCGGGGGCTGCCATTGAGCAAACGTGATTTTTGTCGTTCCCTTCCACCTCCTCTTCCTCTGGAACCCTTCGAGTCCGACTCGCACTTAGCCGGTTTTTTCACTGACTACCTATCATTGAAATAAACCAATGTCCCGTTCTGAGTCCAAGAATAAATAGTCATGTTAAGTATAACCTTTCTCTCATACATACGTCCGATACAAAACTCATTTTCGCGCAGTCAAGTCAGATTGTTCCTCCATATTTTTCTGACCGGCTTTTTGTGTGTGCGTTGCACTTTTTTAATCATTATGTTCTATTTTTTTTACTTTTATTGAGCTTACGAATGATATGTGTGTAGGCAGCAGTAGATTCGATTTACTTGATGTATATTACATGTTATTCTTATACACAGATTATTAGAAACACTAGTTTCTGTAAGACTGATCATATCGTCGATCAGCTAATCAGAAAGCTTATTCCGCCGTCCTTATCATGAACAACGCACTTGGTTGGAGGTTACTTTCGAGAAAATAGCGATCAAAGTTTTTTTTTATTATTTTTTTGTCTCTATGAAACTAATAGGAATATTCTAAATATTATTGTTTTGTTTCACTAAACAATTTTTCTTTCAATATGGATTAGGTGATCAACGATTTCAGCCTTTCAGAAATCGGGCGATAGTTAAAAAAATGTTTTGTTTTAATATAAATTTAATAATGGAACATCCTCGTTGGTTTTTTAAATGTAATAATTATGAAATGAGTTAAGCAATCGAACCTATAATCATCAACCCATATATTTTAAAAGACCTATAATAATCATCAATCAACAACCCATATTTAAAAGTTAAAGAACTTGTTTGCTTGAACGTTTTAAAATTATTTTATTGCTCGATAGTCCATTTGTCGAGGAAGGATTTTACATATTATACCGTCACGCTAAGACCAATAACAGAACACCAATTAATAATGTCTTAAAATCCGAAATTTTATTTGACTATTTCACGCGGCCAAGCTGTGCTCTGCTCACGACATCGGGCGCGCTAAGAAAAAATTATAGGTGATTTGTTTTAAAATTCATAAAATATAAGGAAACTATTAATGCCTTTTGCGTTATCAAAACGATTATGTGGCTTTAATGTCTTTAACGATCTCTTTGAATGATAACTGCTTTAAGATAATTTGATGAATTGTATTTTACGATCGTAGAAAAGGTTTGTACATTAATCTCTATATTTTCTCTTGCCGCGCGATTGTAGAGGAACCGAATTTTGATGGTACCTAATTTTAAATTCGTAAACTTATCGAATGTCAATTATTGCATGGGCGCTAATCACTACGAGTTCATGATGGGTATTTATTTATTTATGTATGTTATACCAAAGGTCCACAACAACCCAAAGATATAATATGGGAGGGCACGGAGGCACGGACTAGAATGTCCCTGAGACAAATCCGGCTTAAAATAGTTTAAAACGTAAAAGTCTTATTGCTGTTATTTGTGGTAGGTAAGCATTATTAATGTAATCTGCCAATTTTATAGTCGCTGAATTATTTGATCAATATAAGTTATGATAAATAACTTGTGTTGAAAAAACATATACCCAATTATGTAGATATTAATAATAAAAATTTACATAGTTAATTTATTCGATGACGTCATCACTATAGTACGTATATTATTATCTACTTTGTATAGTAGGGGAGGGCATGATGCTTAATGTGCAGTTTCACTCAAACGTGATTGAGTGATAGGAAGAAAAACAGACAAATGTCTTTTATTTTAGTAGTGCGTTGAGCAGATAGGTACAGCTTTATAAGTAAAAAAAAATAAAACAGTAACTTACGTTAAAGGTAAATTATCTCCAGTATTTAGATATGCAGCATAAAAATGTGCTAAAGTGGTTTATTGTTGTTACTATGTATAAAACATCTGAGAAGCTCAATTAGCCCTTAGCATGGACCAATGTAATTATTCTATGACCTTAGTAAGCAAATAAATATTGTATTGATTACTATCAGAGACATGTGACACCATAATATTATCTTAATCTTACACGCTCAAGTCGCCGCGTAGAAATATTAAAAATCCCCTCTCGAGCTCCCCTACTTTTTATTATTGAAAAATATGAAGGTTACAGTGAACATTAAAATAGCATTGATTGATTTTACTATGCAGGATTAAAACGGAATACATATAATATGTAGGGGAGACCGGGGATGGTTGACTAACTTTTGACTTAAGCCCATATATCTCTGATGTTTGACTTAATAGAATAATAACAACAATTGATAAAGATAGAATAGCTATTCAGGTATCTAAAATACTAACTTTTAAATCTTATATTTATCATTATAATACTTATTTAGTTGATTTGCTAAACCTCTGACGCTTGGTCAACCTGCCCCATATCCGGGGTAGGTTGACCATAAGGATGGGGCAGGTAGACCTAGGCATATTAGTGTGAATAAAGAGGATTAGTATGAAATAAAACAAACAAAAATTTACTGAATGATAGAAAAATTATATTAAGTTACTAGCTGTGCCCGCGACTTCGTACGCGTGGAAAAGTGATTTAGCGCAGCAGTTCAAATACATTTTTAGTTTATGAACACTGTCGTTTGGATATTTAAAATCACTAATTTATAGTAATGCTTCTTTATACACGGTATTAGACGTGCATAGGCAAAAGAAGTAGGCCGATGGAGTAATAATAATAGTTTACTGTCAAATAATGGCCGTTTTTGTCGTGAATGTTTTGAGGTATTTTTTTCTATGAAAATGCTAACAATTCCATCCAACCAGCTCGAAAAATGACCGTGTATTATTAACCGACTTCAAAAAAAGGAGGAGGTTCTCAATTCGTCTGTATGTATAATTTTTTTTTCTTTTATGCGAACGGGACTACTTGATAGTACGCTCATATACGCGACGAAGATCTCTGTACTGAGATATGTATGGACTTTACGCCGCAGCGACTGCAGACGATGATCGTTTTAACACCGACGCTGCGCTGCTGGCGCCAAGCGCTAAATTTTTTTAAAGTCTACTCTCGGTGCGCAATTCCAACTCGGATTTTCCCGGTTTTTTATTTATTAATTACCTACGCTAACAAACATGTAGCCTACTTTGGGACTTTACGTTTAAAGTACTAACTTCCTTTAGACGACAAAATAACAAAAGTCCAAAAGAAAGAAAAAACCCAAGCCGTACCTAGATAAATAAAAACAAATAAATAAAAGTATCATGAAAAACATAAATCTTACTTATATTGACATAACTTTTCTAAATTAAATGTACCTATGATATCTCATTCATATCTTGAAAACAAACTATCCTACGCCTATACTTTATTAATCGTATTTGCAAAACCTAAGTATAATAATAAATTACTTGGCACAAAGTAATAATTATTTTCACTTGTACTGGAAAATAAGTATTACTTTGTGCGAAGTAAATTTAATTGTTCCTTTTAGTTTACCTTTTGAAGTAGTTTTTTTTTTTTTTGTTTCAAATTATTTAATTTTAAGATTTTTAGTGATGGGTATAGACCGAGTAGGGATAATCCTCGAATGATCAGACGACGATTATTTGAGGACGGAAAATGAAAAACAAAAACGATTAGATAAAAAAAAATAGTAGAAAGAGAAAAAATCCACCGCTGCTCTTTTCGCGAAAAATTTTCAACATATATATACATATATAAATAATATATAAATATGGTGCAAAACCTAACTGTTTGGTAACATATGCTTAGACTACTTCAGAAAAAATCAAAATCAATATATTATTTCACATAAATTTTGAGGATTTCCTTCGATTCCTCACGGATCCCATCATTAGGTCACCATTTGGTGACAATGGAATCAAATTTAAATTATACCCAACACAACATAAAAAAAAATTAAAATCGTTTCAGAAACGATGAAGATATCCGCGAAGAAACAATAAAAACAAACATATATTTACGAATTGAGAAACCTCATCCTTTTTTGTAAGTCGGTTAAAAATATTATGTTGGTTATTTCATGTTACAATCTACCTTTGTGCCAAGTGTCATTTAAATATGTTGAGTAGTTTGGCTAAAATACCGTCAAATATGTAGCTACAATTTTTTGAAGATCTCACGGGAACCCTTTCGTTTTTCGGGATAATAATTTTCTAGTAATGCTTTTCAGATCATAAGCTACCTGTCTGTCAAATTTCATTTAAATAAGTTGAGTATTTTGGCTGAAATACCGTCAAATAGGTAGCTACGATTTTTTGAAGATCCCACGGGAACCCTTTCGTTTTTCGGTATAATAATTTCCAATAATGCTCATCAGGTCATAAGCTACCTGCATGCCGAATTTCATTCAAATACGTTGAGTAGTTTGGCTGAAATACCGTCAAATAGGTAGCTACAATTTTTTGAAGATCCAACGGGAACCCTTTCGTTTTTCGGGATAATAATTTCCAGTAATGCTCTTCAAGTTGTAAGCTACCTGCCTGCCAACTTTCATTTCATTCCATACAGTGGTTTTAACGTGATGCGACGACAAACATTCCCATATGGACAGACAGACAGACAGACAGACAGACAGACAGACAGACAGACAGACATTTTTTTCAAAAATGTTATTTTTAGGTTCTGTGGCTTTTATAGACCCCCTTTTTTTAATTTTCACTTAAATATTCTTAATGTACAGACATGACCCCTCTACAGATTTATTATATGTATAGATATAGATTTTGTATTCCAAGATTCAGGCATAGTTTTATTGATCATATGTGTGTATTCGAATTGAAAAAAAAACTTGCGTGTCTCATATGGTGTTAGTTCATACTAAATATTAGCAGCCGTCTTGAAATAAGCTTCCAGTTTATTTTCTTCGTCGTCACTAAAATGTACAGCTTCCCTTTAAGATTTTCTTTTGTACGTCCTTATTTTCTGTAAAAATAGAACTGTAACTTGGTATATGAGAAAGAACCATAATAGTGTTTACATATTTTATGATGAAAATTAACCAATAGCCCACATAATTCATTAAACTAGGTATAAAATGTTTAACATTTTATGTTACTGGCAGAGTTTGCATATGATGCGTAGGTAAAATTACGTCTTCACTTAGTGTACGTTTGTTTGACTAATTAGTCTACCAACCCCGAACAAAATTTGTCAACCAACCCCATATGCCATTTTAAAAATTTTCTGCGTATCATATGCAAACTCTTGCAGTGACACGGAAGCAACACTGTGCAATATATTATAAAACTATAATATTTAAATTTCGCATAAGAACAACATTGATTCTAACAGTTCCATAAGCACGATAACAAAAAAAGTATTACTTAAAAAAACTACTTACCGAGACCAAAAACTTGTGGTACCACTTATGAACGGCTTGCGACTGCAGCGGCTCACTTCGCACAGGTAAGATGGACGCGGGGAGGCATCGTTGTTCGTGATTTGATGATGAAAAATACTTACCGGTGGCGAGTTATTGCTGATTAGTCTACCTGCCCCTATAGCCAACCATCCCCGGTCTCCCCTATGCTATTTAATTATGATTGATTAGTAAAGTAAAGTTCTTATCTGCGAAAAAAGTCCCGCGGCAATCAGTGGAACTAGCTATTACTTATTTAAATATATTGAAGGTATTTAATAAAAATAGTTATAAATAATTTGTTTGCATTTTAGTTATTACCTACACAACCTTAAAAACTAACAAAATCATAAACATGTAGAAAAAAAATTTAATAATATTCTCCTAAAAATAATAACAAAAAACTTAACAAAATATTTGGCAGTGAAAATTAAAACATAGAAGGCTTTTTATAGTAAAATATAATATCTAAATCGGTTAAGTTTTGGAGGAGGAAACAGGGGTTCCCCAAACGTCGATTTCTTGTACTTTTAATAGGTAATTTCAGTTCGAGCTGCAGTTGTCTCTATCGCGCTAGTGATGGCTAGCTAGGGCACTGCGAGATAGCAATAGATTTTATAAATACCTACCCATTTTGTATTTCTCTCAACCGTGGTGTTTCCTCTTAACAGCCCGTCGTGCGATTACACGCCCGCGACTCTAGGGGACTTGTTTCCTAAACTCTACTACATTAATACCATTCTCTACTCCGTGTGACTCAACTGAGTATTTTTTTTATGTAAAAGTTGTTAATAGCATACCTAAAGTTGATCACCACGAAAATTTTGGCCTTCAAGTGTAGGAAACGCGGTAAAGTCAAGGTCAAATGATAATCGCAAGCAATTTTGTCAGAGGTCAGGTTTACATCTCAAAGTCGCACGTTTAATATTTTAACCGTTAATCTTAATTACTTGCTAATTACTTTGTTTTAAATTACTTTTCCGGAAGCTTTTTTTTTCTCTTCAGGGGTTTAAAATCCATATTCCAGATCTGTTATACGTATAACAACATTAGAAAATAAGTAACTCCCGAGTTGAAGCATATTCGTAATTATTTTATTAATTTTCTACTTTGTTCTCAGAAAATATTATTATGTATTTGTGAATGTACGGATAGGTATTTTCATGTAGAGATTTGCCGTTATAATTTTATTTATTTATTTACTTTTTTTTTGAATTTACTAAATACCCTAAAATTTTTAAAAATCTAAATTTTTGTGTGTCTGAATTTAGATTTTTTTTAATTAAAATTTTAAGTGACTTGATTAGCGATTTCAAATAAAACATTGTGACACATGTGGAAGTTGGCAGAGTTCCAGGCAAATTTAATGAAATAACTGATAGGTATGCGCCAAGACGGATTTCTTGTGCTGACACGATATATTAGTATATTGTAATTTGTTGATCGAAGTAGCTAGTATGAACACATGCTCACAGATCACACTACAAGGTTACATAGTAAACACTAAACACGATGTCTCATAAGAGCACAATTCACAAGACACAAGGACACCTTCAAGTTCAGGTGGAACTTGACATGAGTATATTATACAACATCACAAATTATATACTGGGTGTAAAAAGAACAGTCACTATAACTTTGGGATATGATTATACTTTTCTCATTATAGAAATGTATATTTTTTTATAAACAAAATTTTTACTTTTGCTTTTTCGTTATTATCGCGACAAAAAAAATATTGTAAAAAGTAAAAAAAAATGACAAAAAAAATAGAAAAAAATACATTTCGAAAATGAGGAAAGGTATAATCGTATCTCAAAGTTATAGTGTCTGTTTTTTTTACAACCTGTAGTAGTTTGCTTTGTTTGCATAGAATATATTACTTATACCTATAATATGTTATGGACCAAGTAATAAATTGAGATTGAGAGAGATGAAATATTTCCAATATGAGAGTGAAATTTAATAATATACAAATACTTAATTTGTATCGGGCATTAGACATCACTATCACTACATAGTATAAAACAAAGTCGCCTTTTCTTCTTCTTAAATCTTTAAAACTACGCAACGGATTTTGATGCGGTTTTTTCCAATAGATAGAGTGATTCAAGAGGAAGGTTTATATGTATAATACATGCATAATATACTAAGGCAACATTGCTAATTTTATAGGTTTCTAACGTGATGTCGTAAATTAACCTATTTTAGCAAAAACGCTGCCTAAACCCTACGAGTTAGATCAAATTAATGTACTACAGTATTGTACACCATAAAAAGGTCTACAAAAAAGTCCGCGATGGTATATGTTTATCTTTTAGGGATAACCCACATTAACCATTTTTATTGTTTACTTTTTACGTGAAAAAATGGCTTATTTACGAAGCTATTTTAAGCAATACGGCATTAATCCTTATCGAATTAAGTACCTTAAATACAGTGTGCAATTAATATAGATCAATATGGTTCCTTACAGCATGTGTAATGTAATAAAAATTGTATGAATTTAGATATTCCAAAGATAGCAGGAAATCTTCATAGTAAGTATAGGGAAAGAGGAATTGTTTTACTCCAAATTTAATGCGTGCAGGCTAAGGGCAGTAATGAATGAATCAAAAATACTGGATCGATTTTAATCATATTTTCATTGAGTGACATAGGCATATTATATTTTATGCCCGTGCAAAGTCGGAGCGGGCCGCTATGTTTTTATATACAACGTTCATAGTTTTTCTGTAGTGTATTTAATTTAGTATCAGCATTGCACCCGTGCGAAGCCGGGCGGGTCGCTAGTAATAATATAATATTGTCCATCACCTTTTGGGCTGTGTGATAAAACATTTTTTTATAAAAAATCACATATTTTTACTTAAAATTAGCCCCATAGAGATAGATATTATTTATATTGCCCGCATTAATCACCGCGTTGTAGACCTAGAGTTACTTTCACCCTGTGTTCCAGTACCTGATAGTAAACGAAAATAACGTTTTTTTCGTTCAGATTTGCGTTTCTTTAGCACTGTTTAGGATTGTTTTGAACTGTTCCACACGCACTGACAGCTGTCAATGTCAGCGTTATGAATGATCTGAACGTTCAGAGCGTCTCCTGGAACAGGCCCTCATTCATGAAAGTCGGAGTTCCCTTGACGAGTTGCTGTGATCGTGCGACATCATATAAGACCATCAAAGAAAAAGAGTAAAGCCAATATATCTAAATAAATTTAATTCCACTAATTCTGCCGCCCTTATCATAAACAACGCAATCGACATATTTGGCGAAAATGAGTTAAAAGTAGGAAGGTATTTTCGGAATCACCGCAACGAGATCTACCAGGATCAATCACTCAATTTTTAATAGCTGTTATACTTTTCGTTGTTTTGTTAATCATAAACAACGTATGTGTATCCATTCGAAACTAATAAGTCATAACCGTCGTAAAAATATCATAAATTAAGTAAAAATTAACTAAAAACATAAATTAACATATAATATCGCACATGCAAAGTCCACATTGAAAGGCACAAAACAAACCAAAAGTATTTGAATATTTCTATTCCTTTATAGAGACAACAAAATATAGAAAAAAACTTTGATCACGATTTACTCGAAAGTACTTCTTTCTGAAAAGGCGTGTACAGAGATAAGTGTCAAATCCAAACTACTGGTTGTTTTTTCTGAATTAAATATTATTTAAACCCTGCCTAGCTTTAGGCTAAAGTACTTCTTTCTTATTAGTTCTATTTCACTCTTATAAGAAAAATGTCTTCAATGTTTTGTGAGACAGATAGCATAATTATTATGGTTGGATTTTAGCATTCCTACCATAAAATAATAATAATAATATCTATAGACGCTTCACACCACGTCAATCTGGCCCTGTGCTAAGAACTTGTGTCACAGGAAATATATAGTTAATATTTTTATTGTATTAATACACAAATTTAATACACGTCCATGAAACATTAAAAACTTTTTTTGTTCCCTCGGCGGGATTCGAACCCGCGACATCTCGGTCGAGCACCAACGCGCTGAACCACTACGCTACTGAGGTCGTCCATAATATATATAACCAACATACTACTTCCATGCTGTAAGTGGTAACCAAATCTTTCTTTGTGAAACAATCAGAAAAAGAAAAAAAACAGCACGAATGCTGTGGTGGCGTTGAAGTTGTGAAGAGGCTTGGCATTGGTGGAATATCCCCAAACAGGTTTTTAAACAACAAGGATGGAGCGTTTATAGCAAAATATTCTTAAATATTGCAAAATATTTTGCTATAAACGCTCCATTGGGATTTTTATTGGTGTTGCGTCATAGTTGTGTCTAAAAATATGATAAAGTGGTAGAACCAGTAAGTACTCAAATTCACATTAATAATATTCCATTCCTAACGCTATCGATATTTTACAAAACAAGCGTAAAATATGAATTTTGCACAGATGAACAATGTAAATTATTGGAGTAGCGACCTCCGTAGCGCAGTAATTGAGAGCTCGAGCGAGAGGTCGCGGGTTCGATTTCCGCCGAAGGAACAGAAAGTTTTCAATGTTCCTGGGATGGATGTTTATTCAATTTCTGTATAATATTATAATAAAAATCTTAAATATGTGCATAGTATAAAAGTAGGTATATTAAATATATTTCCGTTGTCTAGTAACTGTAACACAAGTTTTTCGGATACTTAGCAGTTAGCACAGCGCTAGATAGTAGATTGACGTGGTGTGATGCGTCCATACTATTGATACCTACTATTAATATTATTATTGTAAATCAGGAGATTTAAATAAAAGATAAGGTTAGTGGTAGGCACCTAATGTAATTACAGTAATGGTAACATTGTTTGTATCCTGGGAAATATTTTTTACATAATTAGATATCAAAATACATTTCTATTATTAGGTATATTCTTGATACAATGTATTTTTAAATTGATATTTTAAATATCATGTAGGTATTTGTACTGTAAAACATTGATATGAGACCTATACATATTGTGCTAGTTAAAAAAGAAAAGAGGTACTTTTTTTAATATTGTATGGGAAAAACTTGAAAGTCAAAAGTAAGTCTTCAGCGCTGGTACTTTCACAGTAAACTCTACATAGGAGGCACATACACACACCCTAAAGTATTATCACTCACTTATTTTACACCTTGAATATTATTATATTTTTTTAGGGCCGATTTTTCAATCGTCAGATAACTTTTATCTAAGGAATAAATATGTGACTTTGACATTTGTTTCATACAAAATCTGCCAAAGTCACATATTTATTCCTTAGATAAAAGCTATCTGACGATTGAAAAATCGGCCCTTAGTATAATAATATTATGTTGCTTGAGCTGCAACAGAAAATATAGGTACAAACATCAACAGAGAAAATTTCAATTGACTGGCTATAAAGTTTCATACTTTCATGAGATACTAAAAATGGTGACAGACCGACGAACGGACAAGAGGGACAAGCGTCTTAATAAGTATAGAGTTCCGTGTATACTCTTTGGGCACGGAAGTCGAAACCCATAAAAAAACAAAACAAAGGCGAGACAAAAATGGCGGAATGTAGGCTAATCAGCGATTTTCCCTTTTTTGCCACGCTCATTGCAAACTGTGAAAATGAAATGGTTAAAACAGCAAAGACTTTCTTCTTACGCAACACTGACATAACCGAGCCCTGTCACGGAACCGCCTCGGATAATGTATGATCTATTAAATTACACCACAAAAAGCGGGAAATGAAAGGTAACTAGCTAACATTACATAGATAACGTCAGTAGACATAGAGAACAGAGCGACATCCTTACAGAGGGGGGTTGAGGAACTAGTTTTTATATTTTTCTTTAGAAGACGACAGTCACTTGAGATAAGTAACATAATTTTACTAACCTGATTGAGACCGTCAGTTTGCAGTCAGTAGAAATCCACTGAATGTCTTTGAACAAGAAATGTTATATGAAGGATTGATTCTCCAATTACCAGAGGAACCTCTAACTAATAATAAATATGTATATGTCTTTGTCAGATTTTATATGAAGACGATATCAAAGTCTCAGATCAGACAAGACAGGGAAATTCGACGGCTGAGAAAACACCCCTTAAGGCGAGGAATAACCGCTACTAGCGCCACTCTTTTTAAAATAAATTTTAGAACGACACAAAGATCTTATTAAAAAAGTAATCGGTTAAAAATCTAACTAAATAGTAAAACTAATTTATTGGCATCTAATTACAGCTCTAAAGCCTATAACGTATTTACTCTCATAAAAACCGCCAAAAGTGGCCGTTTTAGTTATTACTTATGAGAGTAAATAGAGTATAGGATTTAGAGCTGTAATTAAATGCCAATAAATTAGTTTAACTATTTACTTAAAGTTTTAACTTTTTTTAATAATATCTTTGTGTCGGTGTAAAATTTATTTTAAAAAGAGTGGCGCTAGTAGCGGTTATTCCTCGCCTTAATAGAAATAAGAAAACGAATAACATAAACAGATATTTTACGATTTAACAGATTCAACGGATACAAAGATTTAAAACATTGAGTGAACTTACATTTCCTATATTGGAAGGTATTTTATTATACAACTGAGGTCCTTGAAATGTAATTTTTTTTCCATCCTTTATACTAATATAATCTTTTAAAAAATGAGTCATCAACCAATGGCTTCAAATTGTGTTAACGACTTTACAACAAAAAAGTTGAATGAACGTACTTTGATCTCGTTTACGTTTTAACGTCTATAAATCAACTAGGTAAATTTAACTAATATAATGTTTATTTAGTATCATTTTTGTTTCAATTCATAAAAATATGAATATCTGGTACTTATAGAAAAAAAAGTTGGAAGTAATGTTAAATCAAATCAAATATTTTATTCACCGATTGCAGTTTATTGAGGTATTATCTTAATTCTAATTAAACATAATATTTTGTTTGTTAGCATACATTAACTAGTTGACGGATGTAACTTTAATTAATTTTATTTGGTTAATTGTAGCTTTGTAAAGTCATGAATATAATATAAGGACTTCTGAATAATTACTTATTTGAATGGGATTGTAGTATATTTAGTTTACAAAAATTAATTGACTCACGTTAATCAACGAGAAAACCGTCATGATCATTATATTTGTGTAAAATATAATAAAAATCTTAAATAAGTGTACTCATTGTATAAAAGTATTAAATATATTTCCGTAAACTGGTACCTGTAACATAATTCTTCGGGTCTTATCATGGGGCCAGATTAACGTGGTGTGAAGCCTTCGTATATATATTATTAGGTATTATCATCGAACCCTGTGTATTGAATCTCTCACTTCCCCTTCAGGGAATCGGTACCGTGGCTGAGATCCCTATCCGAGGAAGACTTCCGAAGAGATCAGGAGAGGTCCTAGTGGTCGGACGATGAGACGGAGATTGGAGTGGGAATCTACCCTGTTGGGGTGACTTATCGACTCCGTGGTCTAGTGGTTCAGAGCTTCGCTCTCGACCCGGAGGTGGTGGGTTCGATTCCCGCGTTGGAACAACAAAAAATGTTGTTTGGTTAGGACGATGCAGGCTGATCACCTGATTGTCTGACAAGAAAGATGATCCATGCGTCGGATGGGCATGTAAAAAGTCGGTCCTGCGCCTGTTCTCTCGCCAGTCGTGTCGGTCAACCGTCCCACTGGGTTATGAGAGTAAAAGGAAGAGAGAGTGCCTCTGTGTATTGCGCACAAACTTGGGTACTATAACATAACTCCTGCGTAGCTGGCCTGGTTTCAATGAAATCGGCTACCGACACCGAAATCGATGAGGAGAGCTATTATTATTATCGACCTTAGCCTCGAATTTTGCCCTTCCCTACCGGCCCTGTGGGTATCACTCCTGGCGGTCCACTCCACCAGATGATATCCCCCGTTGACCCGGAGCGGAGGAGGCTGCGACGAGGGCCGGCGAGTTCAGGTAGAGTTGGGAAAGGGTTTTGCGCGTTTGGTGAAGATGATGGTGTGCAAAACACAATATAGGCTACCTTCAAATTATTTCATACTTTTGATCCAGCCCTTTGACTTTTTCGAGACCTTAACAATTTTTGCCACGGTAATAATATAATACAGATAGTAGATATGTACAGATTACTAAATAGTTAAGTTACAGTATTATAAGGTGTGTTCCAGTAGCAAGAAAATAACGTTTTGAACGAAATCTTTAAACAAATTTCCGTTTCTTCCGCCCTAAGTTCATACATAAAAAATAGAATGTGATTTAATATTCAAACGTTATTTTCTTGCAACTGGAACGCACCTATAGTGTTTGAAGTTGAGACTGAGTTGATTAAGACTGAGCTGAGTTGAGACCGAGTTGATTAAGGTGTTTCTTTCATATTTTACCATTATAAACACTTCCAGAAAATGATAATGTGGTTCTAAGTATACTGGTAGTTCGTACCTGATTAAATAACTAGCACGCACAAAAAAGTTACTTATAACAACACTCATATAGAAGAAGTAGACACAATAAAATTTCTAGGACTAATGTTTGACCAACACTGTAACTGGAAAGCACATGTAGCATATATCTGTAGCAAGCTGGATAAATTCGTATATGCGTTGCGACGTTTAGCAAAGACCGTGTCCTTATCAGCAGTTCTCTGTGCATATCATGGTTATGTTTCTTCCGTATTATCATATGGTCTGTTGATTTGGGGAAACTCTGTTGAATTAAATGCAGCTTTTAAATTACAAAATAAATGTGTTAGGGCCTTATGCAACGCTCGAAAGTTGCAAACCGCTTTTTAAAAAACTAGGCCTACTTACTTACCTTGCCTTGTATGTACATCAAAGACATGTGTTTATGTGTTAAAAAGAACCCCAAATATTTTGTACAAAATAAGGACACTAACATGACAAATAGATCATTACGTTTTCCTAATAAATTAGTTATGCCTAAATGTAACAGCACATCGTGCCTAAAGAGTCCCTTTTTTATGGCCATTAAAATCTATACATATAATAAATCTGTAGAGGAGTCGTGTCTGTACATTGAAGATATTTGAAAAAAAATATGATAGGGGACCTTTATTTACGCAATAGTACCCAAAACTATGATTTTTGAAATTTTTGTCTGTTTGTCTGTTTGTCTGTTTGTCTGTTTGTCTGTTTGTCTGTGGGTTTGTGCACGCTAATCTCAGAAACGGCTTATCCGATTAAGATGTACTTTTCACTAATATATTGCGGCAAGCTTCACTTAACATTTAGTGTTTGTTTTATGTAAATCGGTTCATAAATAAAAAAGTTATGACAATTTTAAAAGATCATGTCGTTTTTGCTGGACGTTTGTTGGAAGCGCGCGCCGGGTCCGAGAGCCGCGCGCCGCGCCGCTTCAAATTTGTATTCGCAGCAAACGCACCAGGGTCGCGGGGGTGACTTTTATTTGTTAGTTTTAGGCTTGCTAGGTAGGGACAATCTAAGATTTTTTTTCTTGAGTTTATTACGAAAGTTATTTGTATAAAATCAGTTAGTACTTTTACTGTAAAGTCCTTTGATAAGTAGGTACTGTATACATATTTGTTAGCGTAGGTTAGTAATAAGTAAATAAATAAAAACCAGCCAAGTGCGAGTTGGACTTGCGCACCGATAGCTCCATACAAACCTGATTGACATAGAATTTTGATTTGGTTACAGCTTGAATATATTAGAGACCTAAGTATTTGTTATAAGTTTCAATTATACACATTCATGACAAACGGTACTAAGTTTTTACTATCTATATAATGTTACTAAAAACGTATGGTTTTAGACGTTGCTTGGTTTCAAATTTTATGATTTTGAGTTCACGGGAAGTACCCTTTAGGTTTTGATTCCCTTACGAGTGTCGAAAATGACGAAATTTAGCGACATACCTAAGCGACTGCTTTTGGTTGCATTGGCTAAGACGTCTGATTTTTTCACTGCTTCAAGGAACAGTAGGTATCCTGAGTATTTTATATAATTTTCATCTTGATACCTACACGCGTTTCTGAGTAAAGGGTCTTGACAGACAGACGGACATGGAAATGATCTTATAATATGTGTTTCGTTTTTTCCTTTTGAGGTACGGAATTTTAAAAACAGTTTTAAGATTTTCATAAATATATTGCTCTTTTTTTTTGTTTTTTCTATTTTATAATACTTATATACGTTAAAAAACATCTTGATAGTTATTAAACTGTGTTACAGGGGAAAACTGTTGATACAACTCGATTCCAATCGAGATACCTTTTGAAATTCTAGCCTTTTGCGGCCTGTCCTGGATATGTGTTAACAGATTATTATGGGTTTTTTTTGCGAAATATCATAATAGAGTATTCTCTTATACAAATCTATCTTACAAGCGATAGCGCGATGCAGAGCAGACCATAATAGCGACATCTATACGCCAAATGCCGTACTTTTAATACAATTATAGCAAAGTTGAGTAGGTACCTACATTTATACAATACGTTATCCGAGAGTTATACTCAGCGTGCATCATTAGCAATGTATAATATTATTTTGCATTGTATATTATAGTTCTCATTCCGTCCGTTAAAATTCATACTACAGCCTACTATTACTGTACATTTTTATAGTCTTCTTTGTCCAAATTATGTATTCGATAACTGCATAATATATAGAATTTTGATTAACATAAGTATTGTGTTTACAGTTAATCTAAAAAAGTTATGTCAATATAAGTTAGATTTATGTTTTTCTTGATATTTTTATTTCTTAGTTTTTATTATGGACCGAATGGTTTTTATGTTAGGTACAACTTAGGTTTGTTTTCTTTCTTTTGGGACTTTCTATATTTTGCTACTTTTCTGTATAAAATCAGTACTTTAACAGTGAAGTGATTTATAATCAGTACCTATATGTTTGGTTATTAATAAATAAAAAACCGCCGGACCGAGTCGGACTTACGCACCTAAAGGCTAAAAGACCGCAAAATTTTGCGGCGCGCTGTCTTAATATTATCATTGTCGCCACACCAGCAGCGTCGGCGTGGAAACGATCATCGTCTGCAGTCGCTGCGGTGCTACTAGATGTTTGTCGTGTATGTGAGCGTACTATCAAGTAGCCCCGTTCGCATTATAGTAATTGTACACGGTCGTTTGTCAAGCTGGTAGTAGGAATTGTCAACATAAAGTAGTTTTTTAAATACCTCGACGAGAGTTTTTATAACTAAAAATATTTTTAAAACAGATTTATTATAACACTGCCCTAAATTACTTTTCCACGCGTACGGAGTCGCGGGCACAGCTAGTATTTAATAAATTGCCAAAAGATTTTGAAAAATTAAATTTAACAACTTTTAAAAGAAAATTAAATGAATGGCTTTTAGAGAAATGCTTTTATGATGTAAAAGAATATTATGGGGGCACTTATTTCTAAAATGTTAATAGAAATCTAAAATTATTGTTTTTTTTATTGGCATAATATAATTTGTGATGACATTTATAATATAATTGTAATTTTAGAGTAGGTATAACAATGTATGTAATGTGATGGAAGAAGAAGAACTCTGACTTTTTGCATACTATTCATATAATTGAGTGATATGAATCTAGAATATTGTAAACTAAGACCAAATTGTACATTCGCTCTGGCAAATAAACGATTATTTATTTATTTATTTCCCCATTAAACACAACAATGGCGCTTGAACTGTGAACTATATTGTTGTTGGCGACATAAATTGAATAACTGCATAATAAGAAATTCTTAAACGTCGGCCTTACAGAGACGGAACCTAAATAAAAAGTGAAGGAAAATTGAAATTTCTCCGGCCGCGTAACTGTCGTAAAAAGGTAGGTACTACCCTCGTTCGTTTTTATTTCATGCCATATTAGTGTATAGGTATAAAGTAATTAATAAACTTTCTTCCTGACACTAAACATTACAAAAAATGATATTCTTTACATCTTTAACTAAGTAACAATAAGAATTATTATCGGAGTCCCCGCCAATCGGCATAGTGATCTGCGTATACCTTGTGATGTTCCAGATGTTAGAAAAAACAACCTTAAGAATTGACGAAAATTTTGGCATACTTGGTTTTTTGCCTTTTTATGTGCCAGACCCCTTGATTTGAGTATGTCGCGTCGCGTGTAAAAGTATTAAAATAATTTAAATTATTATAGTAACGCTTTAAAGTTTAAATTATATTAAATAGGTACAAATTAATATTTAAAAACATGCATACATAATAAATCTAATTTGGCATTTTAATTATAATATTTCATTATAATCGTGTAGATACAATTATATTATACATATTTCATGTAATAAAATTTGCGCCACAGATTATTCTGATATTAGTTTGTAGTTAAACTTATTCTGTTTTAATTTCGCCGACTTCAAGGTGAATTGATTATATCCAGTTGCGTGTCGACCTCATAGGGAGGCGAACAACATTCAATGCGGTTATATAAGCAACTTTATCTTATGCAACAAGTCCTGCATAAAGCTAGCTATCTATTATATTATCTAGCTGCTATTCTCTGAATAGTCATCATAGGGTAGCCTTCCTGTCTATGTGACCGCGACGCGAGACCGCGAACGTGACTAGCCAACCTGCACGCAGCACAGCAGTCATGGGTACATCTACCAGTCACGCGAACCAGTTCGAGGGAGATCGTGAACTCACTGCTTAGCTGCTGCCTGCTGCATAAATTGGAGCGCGCGACTGGTGTAGTGGGACCAAAACCTGCTGTGATGCGTGCAGGTTTGCTGGTCGCGTTCGCGGTCTCGCGTTGCGGTCACATAGACAGGAAGGCTACTATTAAACTATTCAGAGATTAGTAGCTATAAATTGCATCTATAAACGCGATATCGAATAAATTATCATCTTCTCTTATAAATAAAAATGAATTGCTGTTCGTTAGTCTCGTTAAAACTCGAGAACGGCTGTACCGATTTTGCTATTTTTAGTCTTGAAATATTCGTAGAAGTCCAGGGAAGGTTTAAACGGTTTGCGTGCTCAACGAAGTGGGCACGGGTCAGCTAGTTTATTCATAATTATTTATTAATAAATGTTACCTATAGGTACTTATTAAACTAAATTAGGTACGTTCTTTGTCTGCTTCGCCACTACATGAAATAGACTTGAATAATTATTTGTAATCTATTACGATCAGCGTAAACTATATTTTACACAGCCTTATGCCTTTTACTTATAAAAATGGAAAAAATATTTTTAAAATAATTGGATTTGTAGGTTTTTTTTTTATTTTTATTGTAATAAATAATCTAGACGTAAGTTTACCATGTTTGTATCTTAAAATATAAGAATCAAGAGCGTTCGATATCGTTAATGGTATGGATAATGTAAAAAAGCGCTAACATGAATATGTTGAAACTGTGGTCACCGACCCGCGTGCAGCAGGTAGGCCGTCTAAAGTCAATGACATGACCTCGGACATAGCACGGACAAAATATGATGACCTTGACATTTATATGCACCCGCCTATTACATAATTATTATTGTGTATTTAGGTATATTAAGAAAGCAAATAGGTATAACCTATGTCCTATGTTACATAATGTTACGACTTGAGGTCGGTAGACAAAAGTGTGTTTTAATGTACAGTCGCCTCGACAACTGGTGTGTCACGTTATGATCTTAAGAGGAAACACCACGAAATTTTTTCCATACAAAAATAGGGGTCTAGGGGATTTCTATTTCCTCCCTGGATAACACCTCTAGAGTAACAATTTTTTTCCTGAATATTTATGGATATTGTTTGTACGTCCCTATTTTTTCCTTTTTTTAATAAATTAATTATTTAAAGAGTTATGGACGTTTAAAAACCTAAAAAAAATGGCCAGACTCTCCGCTATGTTTAAATATCTAGGAAACAGATTTGACTCCAATAATCAACAAAAGCAAAAAATAGGAACCTAGCTCAATTCTTTTTTTAGCTAATACAGAAAAAAATATTTAAATCGGTTAAGTTTTGGAGGAGGAAACAGAAATCCCTTAAACGTCGTTTTCTGGTACTTTTAATAGGTACTTTCAGTCCATGTTGCAGTTGTCTCTATCGCGCTAGTGCTGGCTAGCTAAGGCACTGCGAGACTGCAATAGATTTTATAAATACCTATTTTGTATTTCTCTCAACCGTGGTGTTTCCTCTTAATTACTATTTTATGATTTGGTAATAAAATCTCAAAAAATACCCGATAATAGAGGCGTTGCAGGTTGCAACCCTCTCGCAGTGGTTACTATATTATATGGTACCTACTAGTGACGCCATCTATGAATACACGTATACATTATTTTGAATAGTGCTAATACTTATGAGTTACATACACATTGTAATTTAATATTACTTTCTAAAGTTGAAATTTTGTATCGGTACAACTTGTTGGATTTAAAGACTTAAAAGCTTTTCGTAACATGTGCCTTTGGCCGATTACGTATTGTTTTAAAAACTGACATTGACACTTACTATCAATGTCATTGTCAAAGATAGCAATATTTTGACATTTGATTTTCATTGTCATTATTTGTTTAGTTTCAACTTCCATTTTAGTTCGAATTGTACGTTGTGTTCGAGACGTCGTCGATTTTTTTAATTCTTGGTTGTTCTTATTGGAATAACTAATTCACTTTTTTCTTACTTAACTAAGGAAGTTCGTGTGTGTAAATTTGAAATCGTCTGAAGGGAAGTTGCTAGAATGACTTATGGTATGTTTTACTAACTATAAAGAGTAAACGATCGAACTTGTAACTATTTTCTATTTTCCTCATCAAACTTCTAGAGTTGAGTTTTAGTTTATATTATTATTATCTTTGAAACAGTCGTACCTATTCTCATTAATAAGTAAACCAGTTTAGTATTTTCAAGTAATTGTATTCTGCTACAAAGTTAATCTAAAATTATAAAAGCGAAAGTTTGTGATTACGGATGTATGGATGTTCGTTGCTTGTTTGCGCAAAAACTACCGATGGGATTTTAAATAATCTACAATAATATCGATTATACAAGAATAACACGTAGGCTATATTCATAACACTATTCCATGCATAAAGCCACCTTCAATAGCTAGTGCTATAATAATGGATCGTGATTCTAAAAATATAAGGTATCTGTACTCGTACATAAGAAAACACCTAGCAGAAATAGTAACAGAATATTATAATTTTGCTATAAAAATTCATTCTACATTATGAAACTAAATGGGTTTAGATATATACATATTCAATAAAAAGTAACACTAATTACTACATTTTGATGTTGTTTTTAAACAGTAAAATAAATAATTTTATGGTTCAAAGATAATGTTCTACTTTTACTACTTAGCTAGTTTAAAACCCAAAATAATAATTATGCATTACTGTGTATGTTGACATTTGAAAGCAAATTTTTTCTTTACCTTATTAAGTATCTTATTTTTATTTATTTAACAATTTTTTGTGTAAGTAGAAAGTACATTTATAAATTATAATTATAACTTATAATTACTAATAATTTACATGGAAATATGACACAAAGGTACTGCTTATTTTTAAAAAGAAATTTCTCACAGCAGCCCACAGGGAGAAATGGGATAAAAGACAGCAGAATGTACACCAAAACATTGCATCTAATTACACTAGGTCAAAATCTAAAAAAATGTACATATTTTCATTCAAATCACATCTGATTGTTGGTTAACTCTATATATTGGTACAATTTCGGGTAAATCAATAGTCTGCCAGAAGAAGCAAATTAATAGAGCTTAAGAGTTTATTGTTTTACAGATTTTCCTTTAATTATGCCCCCCTAACTAGACTGGACCACTAGAACTAAAACCACAATCCTGCATTGTGCTTTCATAACAACTTTGTGTAAATATTTTTAGAGGGATTATCATGAAGATAAAATTACAATAATATTATAATGGGTCGAGGGCTTGATACTTATAATTATGAACTTTTTTACTAACTTTTTTTTGTTTTTGTTTCAGGAACCCAAAACAATTCAAAACCCAAACAAAATGTTGCCGAGGTAAATAATTTATTTTAAATACCTTATGTCAGAAAATTTGCATGTCCCTATTCTGATGACCCTATTGGTAAAACCCATAGAGATATATAGGTAATAGTAAAACCAAATAACCTTATGTCAGAAAATTCGCATGTCCCTACTCTGATGACCCTATTGGTAAAACCAAATAACCTTATGTCTGAAAATTCGCATGTCCCTTCTCTGATGACCCTATTGGTAAAACCAAATAACCTTATGTCTAAAAATTCGCATTGTTATTTACATAGCAATTGATTACATGTATAATTGCTTGTAACAGTGAAAGTAAATGTTTGTTTATCTTTAATGTTGCAGCTCATGTAATATGTGAAATCAGGAATTAACTATAACAGTTGTATACTGTATACGTAAGTAGTATATTCTTGGTTTATTTACCCTAGTTTGGGAAAGCAACATGAGCTGCTGAAAAAAATAAGTGTAGGTTGTAGATGAGGATTGTAGGTCGTAGCCGTAGGTGTAGGTTGCTGGTGTAGTAAGCAGATTTAGGTAGTATTAAAGTGAAGGTTATTATAGAGGTGTAGGTTGTAGGACATAGGTTTGAAGTGTAGGCTGTAGGTAGCAGATGTAGGTTGTAGTTAGTAGGTTTATGTTGTTTTGATTGTATGTGAAAATTAATGTTTAGGTGTAGATTTATGTTGTAGGTTTCGGTTGATGTGTAGGATATTGGTAATTAAAATTATTGTTTGTGTGAATTGTGTGCAAAGTCTCTTTTAAATGTTGAAACTAATTTTGTTTAAACTGTTTTTGATTATATATGAGTCATATATAATCAAAAACAGCAATCTGACTTTTGACTTAGTATCGGTACCCATAATAAGTCAAAAGTCAGATTGCTGTTTTTGATTCTATACAACTCATATGAAATATAGAATTTGAATACTTTTATCCAAGCATAAGAGTTATGGTACAAAATTCCACATTAGTTTGCAGCTGCATTGTAATGTTCATTATGGAATGAATGCAAGTCATAATGTATTGTGTCTCAAACTGTTAATAAACCACAAGTAAATTCAAGGTAAAAGAAGTGATAAATATGTATTATTATCATAATATCATAATTACACTTTGTATCTCCCTCTGCTTATGATTGTTATTAATTATTTAATTTATACAGATTAATCCTGACTAATACTTATTATAAACGCTAAATTAGGAACTCTTTCTAATTTTGATGCGTAAAGTAGTAGTTAATACTTTGGACTCTGATTAAAATAAAGAGCTATTTTTATCGCTGCAAAATGTACGGTTTCCGCTGGCTTCCTTTTGCCCGTACGACGTCGTGGGCAGTTTGAAATAATTCAAAGGTATAATTAGGTGTTTAAGAAATGAGACGTGGCTGGTATCTGGCAAGTAACATATTGCCAAGTCAATCTACTTATTTATTTAAAACATAAAAGATTTTTAATAAAATTTTAATATTGATATTATTACTATAAGATGTTGTTAGACCGACCCATTTACCCCAGCTTGGCATCGCATGAATTTCACAACTTTTTACGGCAAAAGCTAAGTTGCGAGACTTGACACTTTTTACAAGTTAATATACGGAATTTTTAACCAATTATTAGAACCTAATACCTATATTAAAAGTTTATTACATATTAGTTCCTCGCAACATCCTAGACCTCTATTTTTGCCATAGCTTCGCGTCCTTCTAACTAATTTTTTTTTTTTTTCCGAAGGAGACAAAAAACATTTGTCTACTATTTTAAATAATTCTGCCGCCCTTATCATAAACAACGCAATCGACATTTTTGGCGAAAATGAGTTAATATATAATAGTATATAATTCGGAATCACCGCAACGAGATCTACCAGGATCACTCAATTTTTAATAGCTGATAATTATTATTTTCGTTATTTAGTTAATGATAAACAAAATATTATGTGGCTCCATCCTAAACTAATAACTAGTCATAACCATCGTTAAAATAGCATAAATTAACTAAATAAGTAAATATAATATCGCACATGCAAAGTCCACATTGAAAGGTACTAAACAAAACAAAACAAAAATATTTGGAAAATTCCTATTAGTTCATAGAGAATAACGCGCTATTTTGAGCCCAAATCTCAAAATGCCGGACAGCAATACTGCCGTCCTAATCCTAAACAACGCACTTTCTTAGTGGTTAGTTTCGCGATCAAAGTGTTTTTCTATATTTTGTTGTTTCTTTAAAAATAAAAATGTTTTCAGGTGGTCCAAAAAGCGCGAGACACCTTTCATAGAGGAGTGACTCGGCCCATAGAATGGAGACGGAAACAACTGAAGAACCTTCTCCGGATGTACGAGGAGAACTACAACACTATGGTCGAGGTGCTCAAGAAGGATCTAAGAAGGAGTAAGATGGAGGCCATACTGCTTGAGGTGGACTATCTTCTGAACGATCTGAGAAACGCTTTACACAATCTCGACGAATGGTGCAGTCCCACTAGGGTGAGTTTTACTTTTTTTAATCGAGCAACATTTTTTGTTACCAGCCAGTATTTTGTTTATTATAATAATTACAAAAAGGTTTTTCGATCGTTAAAATTGAAATTTTAGATAGGCACTGCGTAACTTTTTATATTTATATATCTTTTACCTTTGGACTGTGATAAATTATTGCAGATAAGGCACTGATTCGTACGCCATTTATAATAAACTGTAGGTAACAAAAGTACATTTTCTGCCTAGATACTGGCATAATAACATAATATAAAATTATTTCTGTTGCTATCTATACTGCTTTCCTATTCTAGTTGTTTCCTAGGCCAGTCGGGCGAATTTGTTTTTTTTTTTACATATAAGTCATATTCAATCGGAACGCAATATGAGTCTTTTGTTACCCTACGGCAAAGCAATAAGGAGGATTATGATTTAAACCTGTATGTATGCAAGTACATCGCTATGGATGTTTATCAGTTCCCTCATAACTTCTAAACTAGTCATGATAATTAGACAAATGAGGTGTCGTTGGAAGCCCCTTGTTTGTCCGCTGTTTATAGGCCATGACGTCGCGTAAAGAAGTAAAGAAGTCAACAAATGACAGGAGACCGAATGTATATAAGAGGGCTCCTGACTTGAATCAGCGTTTCACAATATTTTGTCGCTTAACGCTTAATTTACTGTAAAAGCATCAGCGCTGAAAGATATACTTTTGACTTTCATGTTTCTATAAGAAATGCCCCAATATCATAAATTTGCCCATACAATAATTAAAACAAAAGTAACCCTTGAAAGAAGCTGAAGCGCTGGCACTTTTACAGTTAACTGTATATACGGACCCATACACATCATTAAGTATAATCACTCATTTATTTTACAGCCTGTACATTCTCAGTTTTACAAAAACTGGTGAAACTTATTCGCCAACGAAGCGATAACGGTTAAGTAGTCTTTGTTTTTGAATTGATAGCCATTGTCAGCTGAAATAATCACTATTATTATTTATCCAGTACTAATAACAATGTATAATTAACATATTATAATCATCTTCTTATTTTGTTCGTTTCTTATGTAAAAAAAATAATTGCTGTTCGTTAGGCTCGCTTAAACTCGAGAACGGCTGAACCGATTCGGCTATTTTTAGTCTTGAAATGTTCGTGGAAGTACCGGGAAGATTTATACGGTGAGAAAATATGGAAAATTTCATCACAAACTGTTTCACATCACAAATTGTGAAATTGAGTTTAAACAGTCACTTAAATATTTTAGGATACGTAGTAACGTATTATGTAAGTACATTGATTCTAGAGACGGATCTTTAGAATACTATATAATACTACTTATATAATAATAATACTTTACTACGTATTCTAAAGTGTTTAGTGACAGTTTAAACTCAATTTTCTCAAAATAAGAATTTTGCTACATATCGATATCACCTTCAACCATAAGTCTTCAATTAAGCTAAGAACAGTCACGATAGTTACGATACGACAGACAGCCACGTCAAACTTATAACAACACCTCTCTGTTTTCGTCGGAGTTAAAAATTTAATTTAGTTACCTACCAAATAAAGTGTGCTTAATTTTTTTATTAACAACAACCTACCCAATAGTACCTTAAGGGTGTGTTTCACCAAGCAATGTTAAAGTTAACGCAATGTTAAAAATCATGTTATTCCTCTCGTATTTCCTGTCAATGAATGAGATGGCATGGTATTTTAACATGGTATTAACTTTAACATTGCTTGGTGAAACACGGCCTAAGTCCCGATTTCACCAACGTATGTTAACGGCTTGTTAAAATACCATGCCTTCTCATTCATTGATAGGAATTACGAGAGAAACGACATGATATTTAGCGAAGGATTAACTCTAACATTGCTTGGTGAAACACGCCCTTAGTGTTGTATTATGTAGGAATTACTAATTTCGCTTTTTTGACAACATAAATTTATTTTAAGCTTGCTTTATTTACTTTCGTCTGCCGTATAAATACAATGAAATTATACAATATACAAAAGTTTTAGAGTGTAGATGCATCACTTTGGATATATTATAGTCGTACCATTCTGATATAAATAAATCATTCGTATTGGGAATGCGTTTTTGAAGAATTTAAATTTGTATACATAATTTAGATGTCAACATCTATAACATAAACAAAATTTAACATTCAAGTAATACACCGAATTTTTAAGCAGCGAGCAAACTGATGATGATTGATGATGAATTACAGCTAAGAAGACAAAAAATATTTTTATAACGTCAACTTAAAAAAAAATTGTCCATATGTACTTACATTTTTCGTGGGGGGTTAAAAATATATATTAAGATCTCGTTTAACCCTTCCTCGCAACTTGACCAAGGCGCCAAAAGGAACGGTAATGATTTTGGTAGTATTAATATGTAGGTGTGTTTTCGACTGTGGTCTGTAGTGCCTAAACCCCTTTTTTTAAATGAGAGTGGTGGTCATTTTCAAGAAAACAAAATGTAGGTACCAATGGGATTTGACATAAGATTCGCTAAATGACAAGCGAATTCGTATGTCACTTAGCGAAACTTATGTCAATTCCCTTACATTTTGTTCTCTGTTTTTGTAAGTAATAATAGCGATGGCATCTTGAATCAGGGCCCTGGGGCCTTACTATCCAAACTGATTCAATTTCGATTCAGATTCGATCATGCCGCATACTCCCTAAAAAATTTACATTTGTTTATTTTGATTCTCAGTCGATTGATATGGTCGGGAGTACAAAAAGTTGCGATCTAACGATTTTCTTTATCCTGGTTAGTTTCAAAGTAATCCACAAAATAAAATACCAAATCTGTTGAGATCGAACTGATTCGATTCTCGATTGCGTCGGGAGTGAACATGCTCTTAATAATAGCCCGAGTAGTCAAGGTCATATCACTTACTCCAGTTAATGTCATTTATAATAAAAAATGTGGTTATTATAAGACAAACAATTGGTTATCTGCAATTGAAATGCAAATTATGTTAAAACCTACAACAGTCCGCTTTTACTGGCGTCAATGTCAATCCCACGGTCGTTAAACCTCCGGCCCGGTGCATCCTGAGTTGCGTTCAATACACACATATACACACATAGTACCTACGTCCCGTTTAATTTTAACTTAAATTTAAATAAATACACAACCGTAGGCTAGTTAGTCATGCGTGTACAACATGGACGTACTAAATACATGGACGCGAAATACCTACAAAAAAAACGTGCCAATTCTGTCACTAAACATGGCTGCCTTTGATTAGGGTTGTCACTTATCACTATTTTCTGCAAAACCACACTGCAAAATGCAACAGACAGGCATCTTGTAATGTAAATACTTCACACTCCTACGTAATTTGAGAATTTAATTTCTTGTTTTAACTTGGTAAATTGCAATTTTCAAAAACGTAAACAACCTTTTGACAGCAGAGCTACCATGAAACTCTGCGCTAAAGATGGCGGTTGTTGCACCCGCCACAAATTGTCGAAGCGCAGTGACGTTTGTTGCCAAAATTGAAATATGTTTATCTCTTTCGTTCTTTTTCGTCAAGTGCAAATGCTTACAAGAAAAAAAGAGATCGATATAGTTTTTCGGCTCTGTCGCTGAAATGCAATTTGTATAATAAAAAATTGTATATGTCGTCTGCGGCTACTCCATATTAACTATATATCTCTATGGTGTACAATAAAAGGATTATTGCTTGCGACTATGCATCCATAGACTATACACGACACGGCAGTGCACACGCCAAGTTGAGCACGTACCTTTTCTCGAAACAATTCAGGCCATTCTCGACTTATAACTTCGATGTCGTTAAACTGTCACCCTGCATTTTTACTTACTAATTAGGCATTGTATAAACACGTTATATTTCAAATTTCGTTCAATTTGAAACAGAAGTTTAAGAATTATAACTTGTTAAATTTCTTCATTTTGTCAATGACTCACTCACTCACTGACCGATCATCAAAAGTATTAGGCACTTCTAGCAGACAGAAGCTTCAAATTTTAAATACAAGTAGCGTTTAGTGTAAGTATAAATAAAGGACAAACCTAAAAATTTTGGATAATATTTGGATAATAGTCGCACTAAACGATCTGATTTAATATTATGTATCACTTGTGAGATAAATTATTATTACATATTATGTTGTTTTTATGCGATTAATCGACTTATTTTTTTTAAACATTCTTAATAATATTGATAAGGATCACTATAACATATTGTTAGACCGACCGACTAACCCCTACTTGGCATAGCATGCATCTCACAACTTTTTACGGTACAAGAATTAAGTAGCGAGACTTGGTACTTTTTACAAGTTATGTTTTTGATGGGGTAGATTAGACTACGTAGAAAGACAGGCAATAGACACAATATCATAGTTTATCGGGACAAAATGTACGTTTATTTTCTATGCGCGCGCACCAAGTCGCTTGCAATATAGTTTCGTAATCATGCAGACCTGTGATAAGGGGACATTGACAGATTGTGTGTAGAGTACAATGTACATGTATCTACTTACACGATATATACATCGAGGCGGATCTCGCCGCCAAACACACGTTTGGCGAGATAATAAAGTTTGTAAAAGAAATAGTATGATTTTATGAATGAAAAAAAATGTAATAAATAAAAAAATATTGACAGAACGAATGTGTCACCCGTATTTTGCGGTGAATAAGTGACATTTAAATTGGTAGCATAATAGCCGTTTGAGTTTTGTTTACATTTAAATAACGTTTAATCGTAACGAAATAATAATATACTCGTAGTTTCATGTACATCTGTGTGAAATACCCCTAGGGCCGGTTTCTGATAGGCTAATCAAAATGTTACTTGATCATAGATTTGATTTACAGGAACCGGCCGTTAGTATAGGGTCGTACACATAGGCTTAGCTTTTTACCGCAGCAAAATGTACGGTTACCGCAGGATTTTATAGGCTTAGGTTTTTACCACCGAAAAGTGTATCGTTCCCGCAGAACTTTATTTTGCGCGTACGAAGTAGCGGCAAACGTCTACGGTCTAGTAGATACCTGTAACTGTAACATAAATTCTCACACTAAATTACCAAAAATGACATCAACTCATAATTAGATTACAATGAATAATTATATATATATTCCCGTGGTGCTTTCCCTTAATTTTTTTCGGGCTTCGGCCTCGGGCACCCCTGAGATCATATCAAAGGGTTTGTCATGGTTGGTTACCGCTGTTGATCCTGGCTTACGGGAGTTGCAGTGGTGGGAATGTGAGGTGGGCCAATGCCCGTTTAAAAAGATACCTGTAACATATTATGCTTTTATAAAATAACAAGTAATATGTAAGCAGCAACTAATTTAAAAATAATTATGATAACCTTTATTATATTTATTCTTGATGCGATTAATATGCAAAAACAGTTTAGACATAAGTAATGTGCATACCTACTTAAACAACATTTAAGTGAAATAATAATTCTGACTTTTAATTTTATTTGTTTAAAATATTTATTAATATTATATGCATCGCGTTTAAGTTATTGCATTACAATTAGTTTTTGTCTGTATTTTATTTATTTTTATTGTATACTAGCTGTTCCCGCGACTTCGTTCGCGTGGTTTTTGAGTGACTTAAACCGTTTATGCAGCGCACGCAACGAAAGTCCCCAAATATGAATAATTTTCCCCGTTTTTGCAACATTTCTCACTGACGCTTTGCTCCTATTGGTAGCAGCGTAATGTTATATAGCCTAAAACCTTCCTCTATTAATGTACTATCCAACAAAAAAAGAATTTTTCAAATCGGACCAGTAGTTCCTGAAATTAGCGCGTTTAAACAAACAAACAAACTCTTCCTTTATAATATTAGTAAAGATATGTTTATAATATTAGTATAGATATGTTTCAGTGAGGAGTTTAGTAATAAATAATAATAATAATAGCTCCCCTCACCGATTTCGGTGTTGGTAGCCGATTTCATTGTAACCAGGCCAGCTACGCAGGAGTCGTTTTTATAGTGCCCAAGTGTGTGCGCAATACACAAAGACACTCTCTCTTCCTTTTACTCTCGTAGCCCAGTGCGACGGATAACTGACACGACTAGCGAGAGAACAGGCGCAGGACCGACTTTTTACATGCCCATCCGACGCATGGATCATCTTGTCAGACAATCAGGTGATCTGCCTGCATTGTCCTAACCTAACTTGGAAACAGCTTTTTTTTTATTTTTCCAACGCGGGAATAAAACCCATGACCTCTGGGTCGAGAGCGATGTTCCGATGTTTTGGTTTTATCATAAAATGTGCTCCAATTTGTTTCCTGATGCCGAAAATCTGAACATATTTTTTTAGGTTAGGTTCGGTTAATATAATAATTATATTAAAAGACTAGCTGTGCCCGCGACTTCGTACGCGTGGAAAAGTGATTTAGGGCAGCAGTTCAAATACATTATTAGTTTATGAACACTGTCGTTTGGATATTTAAAATCACTAATTTATAGTAGTTAATGCTTCTTTATACACGGTATTAGACGTGCATAAGCAAAAGAAGTAGGCCGATGGAGTAATGATAATAATTTATTGTCAAATAATGGCCGTTTTTTTCTATGAAAATGCTAACGATTCCTATTACTACCAGCTCGAAAAATGACCGTGTATTATTAACCGACTTCAAAAAAAGGAGGAGGTTCTCAATTCGTCTGTATGTATAATATTTTTTTTCTTTTATGCGAACGGGACTACTTGATAGTACACTCATATACGCGACGAAGATCTCTGTACTGAGATTTGTATGGACTTTACGCCGCAGCGACTGCAGACGATGATCGTTTTCACACCGACGCTGCGCTGCTGGCGCCGAGCGCCAAATTTTTTAAAAGTCTACTCTCGGTGCGCAATTCCAACTCGGACTTGCCCGGTTTATTATTTATTAATTACCTACGCTAACAAACATGTAGCCTACTTTGGGACTTTACGGTTAAAGTACTAACTTGCTTTAGACGACAAAATAACAAAAGTCCAAAAGAAAGAAAAAACCCAAGCCGTACCTAGCATAAAAACTAATAAATAAAAATATCATGAAAAACATAAAATCTTACTTATATTGACATAACTTTTCTAATTTAAATGTACCTATGACATCTCATTCATATCTTGAAAAAAAACTATCCTACGCCTATACTTTATTAATCGTATTTGCAAAACCTAAGTATAATAATAAATTACTTCGCACAAAGTAATAATTATTTTCACTTGTACTGGAAAATAAGTATTACTTTGTGCGAAGTAAATTTAATTGTTCCTTTTAGTTTACCTTTTGAAGTCGTTTTTTTTTTTGTTTAAAATTATTTAATTTTCAGATTTTTAGTGATGGGTATAGACTGAGTAGGGATAATTCTTGAATGATCAGACGACGATTATTTGAGGACGGAAAATGAAAAACAAAAACGATTAGATAAAAAAAAATAGTAGAAAGAGAAAAAGTCTACCGCTGCTCTGGCGCAAGCCAGAGCAGCGCGAAATTTTTCAACACATATATATATTATATATATATATAGCTTACTGAAACGTGAAATTTTTTGATATTATAGATCCAGGATATGGTGCAAAACCTAACTGTTTGGTAATATATGCTTAGACTACTTCAGAAAAAATCAAAATCAATTCACATAAATTTTGAGGATTTCCTTAGATTCCTCACGGATCCCATCATCAGGTCACCATTTGGTGACAATGGGATCAAATTTAAATTATACCCTACACAACATTAAAAAAAATTAAAATCGTTCCAGAAACGATGAAGATATCCGCGAAGAAACAAAAAAAAAACAAACATATATTGACGAATTGAGAAACCTCCTCCTTTTTTGTAAGTCAGTTAAAAATATTATGTTGGTTATTTCATGTTACAATCTACCTTTGTGCCAAGTTTTATTTAAATACGTTGAGTAGTTTGGCTAAAATAAGGTCAAATATGTAGCTACAATTTTTTGAAGATCCCACGGGAACCCTTTCGTTTTTCGGGATAACAATTTCCAATAATGCTCTTCAGGTCATAAGCTACCTGCCTGCCGAATTTCATTTAAATACGTTGAGTAGTTTGGCTGAAATACCGTCAAATAGGTAGCTACAATTTTTTGAAGATCCCACGGGAACCCTGTCGTTTTTCGGGATAACAATTTTCAATAATGCTCTTTAAATTATAAGCTACCTGCCTGCCGAATTTCATTTAAAGACGTTGAGTAGTTTGGCTGAAATACCGTCAAATAGGTAGCTACAATTTTTTGAAGATCCCACAGGAACCCTGTCGTTTTTCGGGATAACAATTTTCAATAATGCTCTTCAAGTCATAAGCTACCTGCCTGCCGAATTTCATTTACATACGTTGAGTAGTTTGGCTGAAATACCGTCAAATAGGTAGCTACAATTTTTTGAAGATCCCACGGGAACCCTGTCGTTTTTCGGTATAACAATTTCCAATAATGCTCTTCAGATTATAAGCTACCTGCCTGCCAAATTGCATTTAAATACGTTGAGTAGTGTGGCTGAAATACCGTCAAATAGGTAGCTACAATTTTTTGAAGATCCTACGGGAACCCTTTCGTTTTTCGGGATAATAATTTCCAATAATGCTCTTTAGGTCATAAGCTACCTGCCTGCCAAATTTCATTTAAATAAGTTGAGTAGTTTGGCTGAAATACCTTCAAATAGGTAGCTACAATTTTTTGAAGATCCCACGGGAACCCTTTCGTTTTTTGGGATAATAATTTCCAATAATGCTCTTCGGGTTGTAAGCTACCTGCCTGCCAAATTTCATTTCATTCCATATAGTGGTTTTAGCGTGATGCGACGACAAACATTCCCATACGGACAGACAGACAGACAGACAGACAGACAGACAGACAGACAGACAGACATTTTTTTCAAAAATGTTATTTTTAGGTTCTGTGGCGTTTATAGGCCCCCTTTTTTTAATTTTCACTTAAATATTCTTAATGTACAGACATGACCCCTCTACAGATTTATTATATGTATAGATTTAATTTTATTGTTCACAGCCTAAATTATAAAACAATAGGCACATAGAGCGCATCGAACAATTGCGTGGAGACGCTAAAGGATGTACGTAATTAAAAGCGAATACAATCACATAATGAAAAATGGCGATTCCCGATCAAACGAAAATTGTATGAAAATTATGTCCGTAAATTTGACATTCGATAACTTTACGAACTTATGAGTTACGGATACATAGATAATAGTTATAACCAATTATAGTTCCTGCGTGGTATACTGAGTGGTTAGGCAATGGTAATTGACAGCTAAGGGCCGGTTTCTAAAAGCAAATTAAACGTATGATCAACTAAACATGGCATTCGAGTTATCAACACAAGTTGAACGCTGATTAGTGAAACATTTAGCAGAAAACGATAAAAAAAATGAAGAACTTTACTTACATACATACTTTTTTTTTTCTTTTTTAAAACGTAAAAATAAAGATTATAATACTTGTTTTATTGTTTTTCTGTAATCTATAATACGAATATTACGGCATAAAAAGAAAAGAAGTTCAAGTACTATGTAACATTAATAAAGTTGTTCACTTTTAAAAGTAAAACGAAACGTTGTTTTATCTGTCAAATAGGTTGTCCAGTGAGGTTGCGTTTGAGATTTTATTATTTATATACGGGCCCTAGGCTTATCAAAATAATCGCAGTCGCATTTTTTATTTTTTTAAATTACCATCGTTAATTCTATGATGCTTGTTGCAGCCGTCCAAGGGATTCGTGAACATTCTCGACGACGTGGTCATCTACAACGACCCCTACGGCGTGGCCCTCATCATCGGCGCCTGGAACTACCCCCTGCAGCTGCTGCTGCTGCCCATGGCTGGTGCCATCGCCGCGGGCAACGTGGTGGTGGTGAAGCCGAGCGAGCTGGCGCCGGCCAGCGAACAGTTCATCGCGGATATGCTGCCCAAGTATATGGATAATGTGAGTAAACCAGTGATGAAATGGATATGAAATTACGGATATAGATATTAAATTATTTCGGATTATCCGTTTGTTTCGGATAATTTCGGATATTAAATTCAGTAGCAAAACTTTCATTTCGGATTCGGTTACGGATATTTTTTTATATCGGATATCCGACAGTTTCGGTTAAGGTTACGGAGCTCCCTAACATCCCTGGTGTATATACTTGGTGTCCGGTGCAATGATTTTCATTGTTCGATGTATCTCTACCATTACTAACGTGGGACAGATGATCAGGGGGCGGATCGACAAGGCTGGTGAGAGATTAGGATAGGATCTCTCACCAGCCTTGATATTTTATATTTGAAGACATGAATCGATGCAGGTGATATGTCGCAAAACTAATTTACCCAGAAAATTTAGTTTAATCTGTCACTTAACATTTTAGGATATGTTGATGATTCTAGAGAGGGATCTTTAGATTAATGTACACAATACTTTACGACCTATTCTAAAATGTTTAAGTGACAGTTTTAACAAAATTTTCTTGGTATTTTTTTTGCGACATCAGTTATCACCTTCATCCATTCATCTCTTCATTTATCCAAATAATTAATCCTAAATGCGGAATGCTCCATACAAATTTCCACCCAAAACTTCCACCAAAAATCCAGTATGTGACTCTCCATGTCATCAACCATCTCCACTAAAAATCCCGCCAATTCGCCGCTCCGATGTCACGTGAAAGACGGACAAACAGACAGACACATACATACACTGTCTCATCTATAATATCAATTTAACAACCCAAGTTGAACGCTTTATTTTGTTCAATTGGTCAAACATTTATCAGAGAGAAAAATAGGGACAGATATTATACAATTACATCACTCAAAGCAAACTATTGCCATGTTAGTTGATCATAGATTTGATTAGCCTTTCAGAAACTGGCCGTATGGTTCGGGAGTATGGATATGGATTAAATCATAAGCATATTTTCAGGATGCCGTTGTGGTCTTCAAAGGAGGTCCCGAGGAGACCTCGGAGCTGTTGAAGCACAAATTCGACTACATTTTCTACACGGGCAGCACCAATGTTGGTAAAATAGTGTACGCTGCGGCCACGAAGTACCTCACACCAGTTACACTGGAGCTGGGAGGAAAGAGGTAAGATGGTTTTTAGTCTTTAATTAATATTCGTGGAAGTCCAGGGAAGGTTTAAACGGTTTGTATGCTCAACGATGTGAGCAAGGGTCTGCTAGTAATTTTATATTGCTATAGATTTCAACAAAATAACGCCTGATTCCATTAACTAAATATATGACTGTAGGTACACGACGTTCAGAAAATGTGTTTGTATCAATCGTATTTAATTATTTTAAGGTGCTTGATGATTCATAAAATGAAATATGCAGTCGTTTCAATTTATTTCGACAATCGAACGACCATGCAAATTTTAAAAACTTCTCAAAATTTCAATATGATACCAATTTACATCGCTCATTTACTAAATCAGCTTATTACGTAGATAGAATTATGTTTGTAAGCAACTTTATTAATTGCTGCTTTGTTCGTAAGTAAAAAAATGAATCGCATTGTTTGTAACTGAATTAGAATATTATGTACAGAAAAACTAGCTAATGGCGCTCGGTACGTTTTTCGGCAGCTTAATGAGTGCGAGTTTTTGTCACTGATCGTCCTTTAGTGGCAGGCAATGATAACTATTTTTGAAATTGGAAGTCATGCAAATTGTAGTTAGTTTCTTCACGACGGGCGCTAACAAAAAATCTCAGTCGGGACTAGCGTTGCCAGCCAAAATCGGGACGTCCCGATTTTTAAATCAAATTTTAATATCCTGCGCGGGACAGGCTCTTTTCGATTTTGATTTTTATACCTTATTGATTTTGATTTGTTTTTTTTTTTTTTTTACTCAACTATTTAACGATAGGGTAAATTTGATTTAAAAAAAGTCATATTTTTATTAAAATACAGTTTATTTGGATATTTTTACTATCTATTGTCACATAAACGTAATTTGAATTCAAACAAAAAGATAAATATTCAAAATCTTTTGATCGTATACGTTGATTTTACTATGTCCCGCTTTCGACGAAAGAATCCCGCTTTTTTCACTCATAAGTTCCAAAATCCCGACTTGGCAAAAATATATCTGGCAACTGGGACACAGACGAATTGGTGACTAACGATTTCGACAAACGAAGATTCTAGAAACACAATAAGATTGTATATGACAATGTATGCAAGAACACAGTAAGAACCCAATATACTACGTCATGTTATGTTCAAGATGGATTCAAGTTGAACCGGCATAACATATGACATTGAAGAACACCGTGTAATTCTATTTTAAGATCTAAACATCAACAACACACAAAACGCTCGCATCCGGTTGTATATTCACAGTTTTGGTATACTATATACTAAGTTATTAGATTAGATTAATTGTGTGTTTGCAAATTTGTATTTTTGCCTGTATAACGAAAAAACACTTTACAAGTGTACATATTACAAACTGGTATTTTGAAGGCGAACAAACCCTCGTTAATAAATGAAAAAAATAAAATAAAAACCTTTTTTCATTCGGGAACTGATTTGTTTTATTTTTCTTTTTTTTACCTTTTACCATTTTTATTTTTTGTCGCAAAAATACGAAAAAAAGTTTTTTTTTAAAGATATATTTCTAGAATGAGAACAGATAGTATAATCATATTAGTATTACCAAAGTCATAGTTACTGTTCTTTTTACATCCTGTATTAGTTGTTATCTTATAACTTATGAAGTTGTGATACTCATTTAGGCCCGTTGCACAACTAATGAATGAACTCCGTTCCGATAGAATTTGATCTGGGGCCTTACTCTTCAAACTGACACGATTTAGATTCAGACTCGATCGTGCCGCGTACTTCCCAATAAATTGACGTTTGTTTATTTTGATTCTCAGTCGATTGATATGGTCGGGAGTACAAAAAGTTACGATCCAACGATTTTCTTTATCCTGGTTAGTTTCAAAGTAATCCACCAAAAAAAAAATACCAGAAACCGTTGAGATCGAACTGATTCGGTTCTCGATTGTGTCGGGAGTAAGCCTGCTGTATGTAATATGTAAACAAAAATAGAAATTCGACAAATTGTGTCAAAGGTTTTCTTTATAGCGCAGTGATAGTGAAATTAATTGGATTTATATCGCCCATATTGACTTTGTATGTAAACAAAGTCTTTTGTATGTAAACAAAGTCAATATAGATTATGGGTGGCGACTGGCGGCCGATTTCTTAAAGTCTAGACAAAGCATTAATGCCAACAACTCAATGATTCAAAACAATTGAAGACAAATGAACTCCGCTTGCTGATTTGGTTCAAAATTGTGAGTGCGAGCGTGACGTCATTATATAATATATGTTTCTCTCTTTCTCTCCGACAAATGTTTCACCAATCAGCGTGCAATATGGTTATTAACATTAATGTCATGTAACGTATTAGTTGATCATAGACTTGATTAGCCTTTCAGAAACTGGCCTATAGTTTATTTTAAAAACTTAAGGGCGTGTTTCACCAAGCAATGTTAAAGTTAACGCCATATTAAAATACCATGCCATCTCATTCATTGACAGGAAACACGAGAGGGATAACATGATATTTAACGAAGGATTAACTTCAACGTTGCTTGGTGAAACACGCCCTTAAGATTCACTATTGTAAATAAAAAAATAACCCGGGTTACATATGCTTATATTATATTTTACTTTTGTTTTAAACATTATATAAACGTCATCAAAAAAACATTGACAGATCATAATAACTTCATATTGCTACAACAATATTAGACAAACTGATTAGCAAACAAGTTTTTCAGGTTACGTTGACGTCATATTTTGTCAAAATAATATGTTGAATTCTGATTACTACTACTCGCTATCGTTATACAAGGTGTAAAAAAAACAGTCACTATAACTTTGAGATAATATGATTATATTAAGTACCTTTTCTCATTCTAGAAATGTTTTTTTTTACAATAGGCTTTTTTGTTATTCTTGCGCCAAAAAAAATTGGCAAAAAGTAAAAACTTGAAAAGAAAAGAAAAAGGGTAGTGTAATCATATCCCATGATGACTGCTCTTTTTACATCATGTAGACGTTTGTGGTTCAGTGCCAGAGATCGCGGGTTCAAATCCTTTTCATCTGTCTGGATGTGATAGGTATGCGTATTATAAATTACACCTTTAACATTTTTGTTACATATGTTCCTACAAGTATTTATATCGCCTCCGTGGTCTAGTGGTTCAGAGCTTCGCTCTCGACCCGGAGGTCGTGGGTTCGATTCCCGCGTTGGAACTACAAAAAATATTGTTTTCAAGTTTGATTAGGACAATGCAGGCTGATCACTCTGACAAAAAAGATGATCCTTGCGTCGGATGGGCATGTAAATAGTCGGTCCTGTGCCTGTTCTCTCGCCAGTCGTGTCGGTTATCCGTCCCACTGGGCTACGAGAGTGAAGGAAGAGAGAGTGCCTCTGTGTATTGCGCACACACTTGGGTACTATAAAATAACTTCTGCGTAGCTGGCCTGGTTTGAATGAAACCTGCCACCGTCACCAAAATCGGTGTGGGAGGCATTATTTTTTATTGTTACACAATTGTACAATTTTCGTATGTCGAATTGCTGTTGCGAGATACCTACATAATCAGCCTGTCGGTTTCGTTCCTGGTTCAATTGTGAATCTAAACTGTTCCCGAATCCACTGGAATAGAGCTCTTTTGAATAAAATCGGTTCAGCCTTGTCGAGTTCACTCACATACTCACGCACAGAAGATTTATACACAAACATTAGTTTTTTCCGGTAATTCAATTAACAATACCAAATGAGATTGGCCCTGGCACTTGACACCTTTCCACTAACTAAATTAATTAGATTGTAATTAACGCTACTTTATATTATGTTCTTATTATACAATGTTATTCACACTGGTGTAAAGGAATGCACCCAAAAGTTATGTGAGAAACATAACTAAAATAATAATTAAAATTCCTTAAATTAATGTAAAATATTATAATAAATTCTGTGCGTTGTAGTTTGCAGTTTATTGCCTGCTTACGATACAATAAAAAAAGTTTTAACAAAACTGTAACCCGACTTCGCAAAAAAGGATAGATAACTTTTTTGCGAAATTAATGACAATTCTTTAGTGTGTGTATGGGTCTCGTATATAGAGTTTACTGTGGAGCAGAATATAATAAACTAGCTGACCCGTGCCCACTTCGTCGAGCATGGAAATCGTGTAAACCTTTCCGGGACTTCCACGAATATTTCAAGAACAAAAATAGCCGAATCAGTTCAGCTGATCTCGAGTTTTAGCGAGACTAACGAATAGCAATCGATTTTTATATAGCCTATGTTACTCAGTGATAATGTAGCTTTCTAATGAAAAAAGAATTATTAAAATCGGTCCAGTACTTTCTGAGTTAAGTCGTTACATACAAAAATACAAATCTTTCCTCTTTATAATATTAGTGTAGATTACTAAAAAATAACAATTAGTAAAAAAAGAAGGTACTTTTTTTTACTTATTGCCCATAGCGATAGGCAAATGATGTTGAGGCGTTTCTCATAGAAACATGAAAGCCAAAAGTAAATCTTTCAGCACTGGTACTTTCACAGTATACTCTACATAGGAGGCACATACACACCCTAACTAAAGTATTATCACTCATTTATTTTACACCTTGTATATTATAAAGATGTAGCTGTGCTACATCTTTATAATATACAAGATTGTAGTGTGAAGCGTCCATAGATAATAATAATATAATAATATCTATGGACGCTTCACACCACGTCAATCTGGCCTCGTGCTAAGTACCCGAAGAACTTATGTTACAGGTACCAGACAACGGAAATATATTTTATAATTTTATACTAAACACATTTAAGATTTTTATTATATTATACACAAATTTAATATACATCCATAACCCAGGAACATTGAAAACTTTTGTTCCCTCGGCGGGATTCAAACCCGCTACCTCTCGCTCGAGTACCAACGCTCTCAACCACTGCGCTACGGAGGTCGTCAAATATTATTATTATTACAATAACTCAAGCTTATATTCTTGTATTTTCAGCCCCGTGTACATAGACAACTCTGTGAACATGGAGGTGACAGTCAAGAGGGTGCTTTGGGGCAAATTCATCAACGTGGGTCAAACGTGCATCGCCCCTGACTACATCCTCTGCACCAAGGAGGTCCAGGACAAATTCGTGGAGATATCCAAGAAGGTGCTCAAGGAGTGGTACGGCGAGAACCCACAGAAGTCCCCGGATCTATGCCGCATCATCAACAATAGACACTTCAGGTATTTCATTTTTTTTTTTACAAATTGACAGTTTTTTTTATGGTACAACATAAGTTTACACAAACTTTACCGTGTACCACAGGCCACCATCTTTATAACTTATAACTAGAATATTACAATAATTTTAATAATATGCTACACCTCAATTCTTTAATAACAACAAAACAAAAAAGAAAAAACCCTCCAGTTATGGATATAATTAATCATTAGTACCTATTTGGTAAATAATATGTATTCAGCGTTAGGCATGACAGTAGGTGCTGTAAAGTAGAAGCGTATCGTCTCCAAACCGGGCCCTGATTACCTAACTTCTATCGCATTTCCATCTCTCGAAGTCAGCTGTCATTGTGACGTTAAAACTTTTTAATTTTTTAACGTCACAATGACAGCTGATTTCGAGCTTTTGAATTGGTTCAATGGTTCATTGGTGGCCTATGTGGTCCAGTGGTTCAGAGATTTGCTCTCGACCCGGAGGTCGTGGGTTCGATACCCGTGTTGGAACAACAAAAAATGTTGTTTTCAAGTTTGGTTAGGACAATGCAGGCCGATCACCTGATTGTCTGACAAGAAAGATGATCCAGGCGTCGCGTCGGATGGGCATGTGAAAAGTCGGTCCTGCGCCTGTTCTCTCGCCGGTCGTGTCGGTTTACCGTCCCACTGGGTTATGAGAGAAAAAGGAAAAGATAGTATCTTTGTGTATTGCGCACACACTTGGGCACTATAAAATAACTCCTGCGTAGCTGACCTGGTTTCAATGAAATCGGCTACAGACACCGAAATCGGTAAAGCTATTATTGGTTCAAGAAAGAGTATTTTCTTGACTTTTTTTCGTTATACAATTCAAAGATTTGCTGTGAATTGAATAACGGAAATAGTGGAACAAAAACCAGATAACAATATAATTTAGCCTCATACAACATTTTGGTTTTACCTGCTTAAATATAATTTAACAGGAAATAATCTATTTCTTGAGGCGATTAAAATACCTAATAAGATTTTTCTAGTACCAAAAATCTTAATAGATATTGCAATTGCCTCAAGAAATAGTTTCTGTACCCGTTACATTACTTTTTTTACTAGTAACGATAACAATTACTAGATAGGTATTTAAATTATCTCAAAAAAGTTTTGTTAGTATTTAAATTTATTTTTTTAGCACTAAACGAACGTTAATTGGCCAAATAGTTTCTTTGCCGGTTAAATTTGCTTTTTTACCAGTTAGTACCAAAATTTGACTAGATATTTTAATTGGCTCTAAAATGAGGTTTTTATCAGTTACATTGCTTTTTTACCAGTATCTAAAAGTATACTAGATATTTTAGATCTTAATTGCTCAAGAAAGAGTATAAATTAGCATTTAAATTTGTTTTTTTTTGCCAAAAAACCAAATTTGTTATCTGTTTATTTTTAATGCAAATTCTTTATACAAGGTTAAATTTAAGGTATTTATAGTTGTAATGCTTTTGTTTATGCATTACAAAAAATTATTACTATGTGTGAATTAGGTTGCAAATTATAATTTTTAACCTAATTCACAAACAATTACTAAGTATAAATTAACTTATTTAGAATAACATTAGTCATTATAAAAATGTACATTATAACGATTTAAAAACGGTTTTCACAAACAACAATTTATTATCAAAAATTTAATATAAAGTCAATAGAAAAAAATGAAAATAATGACAGATCTGTCTAATCGAAGATAAATATTTAAAAAAAATTACTGTACTAGATAAAGTCTCCTTTTAATGGGATAGCAAAAGTTTGTAATATAAAAAAAAAATACATTTAGATTAGTCTTTAAAAAAAACTTATCCATTACAGTCGTCTCCAAGCGTTGATCGACGCGTCCAAAGACAAAGTGGTCATAGGCGGCGACTACGACGCGCAAGACAAGTACATCGCCCCGACGTTGCTCGCCAACGTCACGCCCACAGACAAGATAATGGAGGACGAGATATTCGGGCCCATCCTACCCATTGTGACCATAGAGAACGCGTATGAGGCGATCAAGTTCATTAACGAGAGGTGAGTAAGAGATATTGAGGAAGAGTTGCAATGCCCTAGCTAGCAATTTTGAACGCTACTGTTCTAAGCCCAGAGTTATATTTTCAATGATCAGATTATTTTCTTGACGGGACGATGGATATTCAGAATAATATAGTAAAATAGTCCCTTAAGAATTCATTTTTGAAATAAAGATATCTTTCGTCGCGTCTAGCCGCAATTCCAATTTCAAATTTAATGGTCCTAGGTTAGGCTGGTAGGATCTACAGAGTAGACCCAAGTAGAATCCTTTCCATTAAAGTAGTCCTAAGCAACAAGTGGAACTTAAGCTTATTTAGATATATTGGAGGACAATATTAAAGATTTGTAAGAATAACCCCTAAATAAAATATTCGATGTTATTAAATGTTAGCTTTTACCCTTTTCCTTTGGGGTTCTATAGGATAGGTTCATTTAACATTCCTTCGTGCGATCACAGCTACACGTCTATAGAAAAGAATCCAGATATAAAACGAACTTCACTGAGATGTTTATATCATGAATGATATTTTATATTTAATTTCAAATGTTAACAAATATACTGCATAATGTTTTATATCGGGATCTTAGGCCCGTATGAATAAAACAATCTCAATGGATAGGCTCTCAAGTACTCTACTTGAGAAGCTATTTGACAGATTAAAAACGTTTCGTTTCACTTTTAAAAATGTAGAAATATTCTTATGTTACATACTTGCATATTTTTCTTTTTTTAAAACGTAAAAATAAAGACGAAAGAGAGAAAGAATAATATATTATATTATTTGAATGTTTTCCTATAATTTTATTATGAATATGGCAGTTCAAAAACAATATTAAAGTGAGTACATAAATAAAGTTGTTTACTTTTAAAAGTGAAACGTAACGTTGTTTTATATGTCAAATAGAGGTTGCGATTGAGATTGTTTTAATTATACGGGCATAAGACTACTACTTGATTTACGGAAAGGCTTCTACTTATTTCATATATGAAATAGTATCAACATAACTTACTAGGTTTACAATTCTATTAGTATCTACGAAGAGATAATAAAATAATAATTAATGCGAAATTGTAAATTCATTGGTTGACACACGATCTCTACATAAACGTGACACAAATTAAATTTAAAAAGATCAAGTTAGATTTTAGAGCAGTGTATTACAAAATATGTATTTAACGAACACTTTAAACTTTAATAGACAGAAAATTCAAAATATATATTATATTCATAAAGAATTTTTGGAATCCTATTTTCTTAGTTTCCTCTGTAACAGTTATTATAATATTATTATTTATCTGTGTTTTTGAAAATACATTTACATAACTGTTTGTTTACCAAACCAACCATTTCAGAGAGCACCCTTTAGTACTAAATGTATTCAGCAAGCAAAAGAACATACATGAGCTGTTCGTCGAACAGACTCGCTCTGGCAGTTTGTCTATCAACGACACAATTATGTTCTACGCCGGTAAGAAAAGGATAACACTTTGTACATAACTATTGTCTCTTTCTCGCTCAGGGTACAGGGATTGTAATATGTAAATAACTTTTTTTAGTACTTGTCTATGCGATAGTAGGTGATATAAAAATACTGCACGCTATACTGGTAATACAAAATATGTGTTTACAATATGTAACTAATTTCTTATTATTTATTTAACTATATTACTCAAAATATTTAATATACTCGTTTAAAGCCCCTAATCCTTATATTTATAAGTATTATGTAGTAATTAACTTAAATTATCGTATTTAACTTCCATTGAATTACAAATTAACCTCCTGAAAATCATATAGGTAGGTATTGATTTTCATTATACGTTGACCAATAAAAAAAAGTTTGATTTAGAGTTTGGACCAATCAAAACGCGTTTGACGTTTATTGCCATATTGCTATTTTAACTTTTATTATCAGAATCGGCCTACATATGATAATGTCATAATGCAAAAATGTTGTCTCAACAACAGTTTGGATGGCAATATTTTTGTTGTAATTACTTTTTGTTTGATTTTAATATACCTTACACAAATTTAATACGCTAAGAAAATGTTTTCGTGAAGACAATTAAGTTTCTTATAAGGTAAATATTATGGTAATTCTACGAACGCTAATAAATTATAAAGTAATTTTTAGACAAATAACCATAAAATTTGCTTAGAATTGTTTTTAATTGAGCTGTGATGGATTCTCTGATAATATATTTCTATATCATTGTGAGCAATAGTAATTAGCATTTGGGTAAATTAGTCGGTTTTCAAGTTATAAAAAAGACATTGTTTATTTTTATGATTAATTATTAAAATAAACAATAAATGTGTTCACTAACTTTTGATTTACAATGTTAGGTAAGTGAATAAAAAATTTTGGTAAAATTACACGGTACATAATTTAGGTCTTATTATTTTACTCTATCCAAAATATCCATGATTTTTTTAAACATTATTCGTCAAAACTCAGGAATATAGAGTATTATTTTTGTTTTTTTCTGATATATAATTATAATAAAACTATACTTACTCAGGACTCATTTTATCAAATTAAATATATAAATTTATTACTTCAAATGTGAAAAAAAAACTACTAATATTAAATTTTAAAAAGAAAATAAAATGTTAGTTTAATTATTTGGTTCAAAGCCCCTAATGTGAATAAAATGTTCCCTATATAATGTAAAGTGCTAACTATATAATATTTTTATTACAGGATATTATGTCTAATATTGTCCATGACCTACAAATGTTATAATATCTATAGTCTCTTCTAGTATGGTGGCATAAAGAGAATGGACTGAGTTATACTAGAATTAAACTATACTATAGAAAGAGAGAGAATGGTTATGTAGTGTCTGTCTCTTTCAGGCCTGTCGTCGATTTTAAATAATGCATACTAACCAATGAAAGTGCTGTTTAGTTTAAAGAGATGCATGCACTGCCTAACTTTAATTGATGACGCAAAGAGCAATATTTGTTTGTTTTGTTTGTCCCAAATCGGTTATACAAATGACATTATCTCTCAGTGTGTACACAAAAATTCAATTTTAAAAACCAATTTAAAATGTCACATATTTATGGTACAATAGAGTCGTAAATTGTCCTTAGACCTTAGAAAATGGACATGGCTTTCTCTTTCACTCTTATGGATTTTAGCCTTTGTTTGTGAGACAGATGCTGCTTACGATATCAATTTCAGCACTCCTTTCATGTATGCACTCCAGGTTCCCAATTTTTTCAAACGTGCATTATAATCAGAACTGCACAAAACGTTAGAAAGAGGCAGAACGGTCGTTCCATTTCTTTCTACTTATGAGCTCAGTCCATTGTCTATGTGGTGGTGGTAATTATTGTCTATGGTCGGTCGTAGAGAAAAGCCCCTGGTGCTGTACGTGTTCGCCAACAACAAGGATGTTTACAACAACATCGTAGACAACACGAGCAGCGGGTGCATGTGTATTAACGATACTATGATGCATATGGCAGGTACAGTATGTCTTCCTTACCGCTGTTTCAGACAACGGCATTCAACCATGCAGTAATAACCTATAATCTAGTCATCACTTTTAACTGATTGAATGTACTGTTGGTTCTTAAGGGAAATTCATGTTCACAATAATAATACACAACTTTTATTTTCACTTTATTACGTTTTTGATAAGTTTTTACAAATTAAGACGACCGGTTTCGATTAATGCACACTTTAGATTTGCGATTAGAAAATTGCTGTTCGTTAGTCTCGCTAATACTCGAGAACGGCTGAACCGATTCGGCTATTTTTAGTTTTGAAAACTTTCATCATAAACTGTTCGTATGCTCAACAAAGTGGACGCGGGTCAGTCTTTTATATTTGAGATTTCACTCTTACGCGCGAACAGACAGACAAACGCGGCGTGGGATCGAGATTCTTACATAATTTTAGGATGACTGGACTTAAGGCGTTGGCAGTAAGTCGGTGACGGCTGCAGTTACGCTTCTGCTTTATGGTGGAATGCCGTTGGTCTTTAAATTTATTGGTTGTGGCTATTACGTAGAAGTAGCGATTGGACACCCTCAAAAGAATTAGAGTCGGAAATTGTAGTTGTGTCAATCGAGTTGCAGATTTGTTTTTTTTGCCATAGAACTACCCCGGACATGGCCCTGGGCCATGATTACGTAACTTCTGTGGCTTTCCCGACCGTCGACATCAACTGTCATTGTGACGTTAAATCTTTTTAAAACACGATTTAAAAAGTTAAAACGTCAAAATTATGACATATTAACTTTTTAAATCGTGTTTTAAAAAGATTTAACGTCACAATGACAGTTGATGTCGACGGTCGGGAAAGCCACAGAAGTTACGTAATGGCAGCTGAATGTCAATTAATGAGTGCTGTAACGTTGTCAAATAAGATAAACTAGATAAAAAGTCGCTAGTCTTATGATTGAAGACATGAATGGATGAAGGTGATTGTCGCAAAATAATTTTACCCAGAAAATTGAATTCAAAATGTCACTTAAACATTTTAGAATACGTCGCAAAGTATTAAGTACATTAATCTAAAGATCCGTCTCTAGAATCAATATACTTAATACGTTACTATAGTACGTCCGAGATAAATTTAACCAAAACGTCAAGAAACCCACATGTTGGCCACAAATGACACAACTAAAGACTAGTCATATTAATACAATGATTATAATCATGATTATAATAATTATTATTGTTTGCTATGAATCCATAGGCTTATATTCTATAATCGCCAATGTCAAAATGGCGTATTTTTTCTTTGTAAGATTTTCATTTGATGTTTAAACATATTAATTATTGTTTAATTGTTATAAAATGTATTGGATAATGAAGTGTAATCCTTTAATATACCTGTGAAAGTTGGCACAATAAGTTAATACGTATGTGAAAATTTCGGTGTTTTTTGTTTGTTTACGTTTAGGCTAAATTTATCTCGGATATCATGTACATATCCCAAAATGTTTAAGTGACAGTCTAAACTCAATTTTGTAGGTAATTTTTTTTCGCGACTTATCACCTTCAGTCATTCATGTATTTAATGTATCTGGTAATAAAGTCTTTTCGTTTTGTAATAACAAAAAACTATATATTTTTGTTTTTAGAAATCTAAACAGTTTTATTACAGTAATATTAAAATGCCATAGACACTGATCGCTATTTTTACGTGTTAGCCCCCTATATGCTTGACTTTTTGTAGATAAAATCTTATATTATAATATCACAGATTTATAATCTCAGTCAGTAAAATTAGAGACATTTATAAAGACTTTTTTCTAAAATGTCACTTCACTGACTAAGGTCTTAAATCGAAGTGATGGTATGTTTGCATGTGCTTATATAGATAATATGTAAGATCTAAGTAGTTAGACTAATGCGCTTTTTTCAATTAATCTGTAGTTAGACACGCTTTATAATTTTTCCCTCCTATATCAATTACTAGCATGTTTTATGTTTATTTGTTTTTGTGTATTAATGCAAAACAAATGATTATTACATTAATTTAAATTTTGATTACAAATGTTTGATTATGTATTGTTTTTTAATTTATTTACATGGTAATGTAAGTAAGTAATCTGTTCATAAGTTTTCATTGCAATTTTTGTAACTGTTTTGTCTACAAATTTTTACAATATCAATAATGTTTTACAGTAGCTACACATAAAGATTTTGCATTTTGTTTTATATTTTATATTCAGAAGATTTTTAGAATCAGATTACCCATAATATTTTTGCCTAAGTAACGGTATAAAAAAAAATAGTTTTTTTGTATCAGGTTATATTATTTACTTTTTACAATATCAATAATGTTTAACAGTAGCTACACATTAGAAGATTTTTCATTTTGTTTCTTTTTTTAGTTTTAATTTACCTATATTCAAAAGATTTTTTAACCACATTACCCAAGCAAAATATTTTTGGCACTCTCTCTAACGATCTAGTTTTTGTATCAGGTTATATCAGGTTGTAGAGGGTAATCAATACATGTAAAGGGTGTTCCAGTTGACACGCTCCCGTTCGGCGGCGTGGGCCACAGCGGTACCGGCGCGTACCACGGCAAAGCCACCTTTGACACGTTCACGCACAAGAAGAGCTGTCTCACGAAGAACTTCATGCCGATCGGGGAGAAACTTGCGTCGTGAGTATTTCTCAACTGTACATTTATCATTCCGCCGCGCCGTGGGGTGCGAGAGTCGTAATATCACTTCCCCGTCAACAATATTTCCTGTACGTTGCTAAGAAGTGTTAAGGCGAGGCAGACCCGCTACTAGCGCCACTCTCTTTAAAATTAATTTTACGACACAAAGACCTAATTTAAAAAAGAAATCTGTTAAAACACAAAGTAAATAGTTAAACTAATTTATTGGCATTTAATTACAGTTCTAAATCCTATAGTGTATTTACTCTCATAAAAACGGCCAAAAGTGGCCGATTTAGCAATTACTTATGAGAGTAAATACACTATAGGATTTAGAGCTGTAATTAAATGCCAATAAATTTGTTCAACTATTTACTTAGTGTTTTAACCTATTACTTTTTTAATAAGATGTTTGTGTCGTTGTCAAATTAATTTTAAAAAGAGTGGCGTTAGTAGCGAGCCTGCCTCGCCTTAACACCTCCGTGGTCTAGTGGTTCAGAGGTTCGCTCTCGACCCGGAGGATTTGATTTCCGAGTTGGAACAACAAAAAATGTCGTTTCCAAGTTTGGCTAGAACAATGCAGGCTGATCCCCTAATTGTCTGATAAGAAAGATGATCCATACGTCGGATGGGCATATAAAAATGTCGGTCCGGCGCCTGTTCTCTCGCCGTTAACCGTCCCACTGCCCAGTGAGATAAAAATATGAGAGTAAAAGAAAGAGAGAGTTTCCTTGAGTATTGCACACATACTTGGACACTATAACATGCCCCAACATCGTAAATCTTCCCATAAAATAGTTTAAAAAAAGTACTTCTTTCAGCGCTGTTATTTTGTCAGTAAACTCTGTATATTTGACCCATACACACCCTAAAGAATTATCACTCATTAATATTATACCCTGTAAACCCCGTAAATGTGCATGTCATTGTACATTAGGTATAAGTTGCAGTCATTGTATACGATTACTTCACCACAGTAAGCTGATTATCTAAATCGCCGTTTAAAGTAATGTACTTACATACTTCAGATAAAATTATTTATCTGCTCGTTTCTTATGTAATACCAGTTTACTTCGTACCTCTAATAGGATCTAATTAGATAACTTTGCTGTCCGTCGCCTCCGTGGTCTAGTAGTTCTGAGCTTCGCTCTCGACCCGGAGGTCGTAGGTTCGATTCCCGCGTTGGAACAACAAAAATGTTGTTTTCAAGTTTGGTCAGGTCAATGCAGGCTGATCACCTGATTGTCTGACAAGAAAAATGATCCATGCGTCGGATGGGCATGTAAAAAGTCGGCCCTGCGCCTGTTCTCCCACCAGCCGTGTCGGTTTACCGTATGAGTAAAAGGAAGAGAGAGTGTCTTTGTGTATTGCGCACACACTTGGGCACTATTAAATAACTCTTGCGTAGCTGGCCTGGTTTCAATGAAATCGGTGAGGGGAGCTATTATACACGAGTATAGCACCCTATACCCGTTATGTGACATCACGAAACGGCCTCGTGTAGCTTAATTTTTTTTTTCAGTGGTCGCTACCCGCCGTACTCAGACAGCAAGCTGAACTTCATCTCTGCATTAACCAAGAAGCGTCAGGGAGTCTCCCTCAAGTACCTGCCCCACTTCCTGACCTTCGCCCTCGGAGTCGGCCTGTCCTACGGCATCTTCGCCTGGCAGAAGGTAAAGAAATAAGGGCACAAATACATAGTGTTTCCTGTATGATGCCACAAACTTGTAGACAAATCGCGCAACTAACATGCTAAGGCCGTGTTTTACCAAGCAATGTCAAAGTTAACGCCATGTTACATACCATGCCATCTCATTCATTGACAGGAAATACGAGAGGGATAACATGCTATTTAACATGGCGTTAACTTTAACATTGCTTGGTGAAATACGCCCTTAGTATAATTTTTTATGCATAAAATAGCTAACTCATTGGCTTAAAATAAGATAAAGTCATAAGGGCTCTGCTATACATGGTGTAAAAAGAACAGTCACTATAACTTTGAGATACGATTATACTACCTTCCCTTATTTTGGAAAAGTATTTTATTGTCAAAAACATTTTTATTTTCTTATTACCATTTTTTTTGTCGCAAGAATAACGAAAACGCAAAAAAAAAACATTTCTAAAATGAGAAAAGGTAGTATAACCATAATATCCCAAAGTTATAGTGTTACCTGTTATTTAAATACATGGCATAGTACGTCCGAGATAAATTTAACCCAAACGTAAACAAACCCGTGTATGACACAACCATAGACTAGTCAGTGATGCCAATTGACCATTATTAATAAAATGAAATTTGTTTGCTATGAATCCATAGACTATAGACTTATATTCTACAATCTGCAGTGTCAAAATGGCGTATTTTTTCTGTGAAACATTTTCATTTGATGTTTAAACATATTAATTATTATTGATTAATTGTTATAAAATGTATTGGATAATGAAGTGTAATCCTTTATTTAATATACCTGTGAAAGTGTTGATACTGTGCACAATAAGTGAATAAGTGAAAAATTCGATGTTTTCGGTTAGTTTACCTTGAGGTTAAATTTATCACGGACGAACTATAGTTCGAAATTAATTTCGTCATCTTGAATAAAAGTCGCTTTAAAAAAAAAATCTCGTAAATATGATGCGACATAGCACCTTCATCCATTCATGTCTTCAATTGGCACTGACAAAAATTTATGGAATTATTTTCGACCTTACAAAAGATACCAATTAAGTAGATCTCTACACGCTGGCCCAATGCCCTGTCCCAATGTGTACAGCGGGCATATAGGTCGCTATGTTATATAATTTCAGCGTATGAAATAAGTTTTAACATGGTAACTATTACGCACATTTTTTTTATAACTGTAGCAATAAATTGCACAATATGTGTTGTGTATGTCTTTACATAGTATTTTTCACCTGAGAGATTATAAAAAACACACAGGTTTCTGGAACACTAATCAAATGTATAAGTGTTCTTATCTGAGGAATTTTATCCAGCAAATATCAATATGGGTTGTTAATTTGAATTCCATCTTAGTTAATCATACATTTGAATAGCTTTTCCGAATTTTTTATTTATTATATATTATATTATTTTATAAATAAAAACTATATCCAAAAAATTACATTATTAACTGATAGTGAAACACAGACTGAGTAGAAGAAAGGCCCATTTGCATTTAAATAGCCAAATTAAGTTAAGTTTAAATACCAACACCTACTACTTACTTACATAGAAGCCCCCTCCTCTAACGTTGCTGTCTTTGTCTGTCAAGTGATCTTTTCAGCGTATTAGACAAAGACAGCAGTATTGTGTAAGTTATCAATTGTAGTAAATAATTTTATTACTATATATTTTAACCCCTTTACTAATAAAAATGTTTACACAACGGATATTTTATATTTACAATATTTTGCTGACAGAGGAAGACAACAACATTTTAGTAGTTATCCATTCTGTAAATATATTTATTAATATGGGGTACCCACTTACTATATATTTTAACCCCATTACTATTAAAAATAATAACACAAATTAAGTTATCCGTTATGTAAATATATTTATCAATAACAGAGTAAGGAATTTAGCAGACATTATTTTGAAATCAAACTGTATTAATTTCATTTAGTAGTTGTTATGATAGTTTGTGTAGAACTCCTTTAATTAATATATTTTACAGAAATAACTAGGCGTTTTATTTCAAAAAGTATATATTTTCCTGTATCGAAGTAGCATTTAATTAAAATTAATTCGATTTTGGAAGACTTACTGAAAAAGCTTTTAAAGAAAATGAAAAATCCAATCTACACTATTATTATAAAGAGGAAAGATTTGTATTTTAGTATGTAACGACTTAACTCAAAAAGTACTGGGCCGATTTTAATAAGTAATTCTTTTTTCATTAGAAAGCTACATTATCACTGAGTAACATAGGCTATATAAAAATCAATTGTTGTTCGTTAGTCTCGCTAAAACTCGAGATCAGCTGAACTAATTCGGCTATTTTTGGTCTTGAAATATTCGTGGAAATCCCGGGAAGGTTTACACGGTTTCCATGCTTAACGAAGTGGGCACGGGTCAGCTAGTTCTAAATAAACACAAATGTTTTCTGAACGTCATGTCTATATGATGCCCACCACCGGTTCGGAAACTAGCTCAGCAGGAAGAACTGGCGTAAGAAACTCGCATGGGAACATCTTTTACCAAAAATATAGAAAATTGCTCTTTTAAATTTTATTTAGTTTTAATTTTATTTAAAAACTAAAACAAAATAAGAGTAAATCAATAAAGTACATAAAGATATTATTACGGGGGGCTACTTCGGATACTTAGCACAAGGCCAGGGCGGCGATTCTCAGGCCTTGAACTTAGTTCCGAAGTATATCCCGTAGTAGGTATATCCCGCTCGCACGCGCGGTAAATTTGCATTAGCGCGACAGACCGACTTAGCACAAGGCCAGGGCGGCGATTCTCAGGCCTTGAACTTAGTTCCGAAGTATATCCCGTAGTAGGTATATCCCGCTCGCACGCGCGGTAAATTTGCATTAGCGCGACAGACCGATAGTAAAAACTAAGGTCGAGGCCTGAGAATTAGGGCCCAGATTGACGTGGTGTGAAGCGTCCATAGAAAAAAAAACATAATTTTAATTTGTTTTTACAGGCTTCGTCTGGAGAATCATAATGAAGACTGCTTCAACACAAAATATTTTTGACACATTCCCAAAAACTGGTGTTAATTTAGTAACGTTGGGTGACTTTTGCTTATGTAAAAATAATAAATAATATTATTTAATGGAATGGATATCGCTTAGGAACTACCAACAGGGTATCGATTCTCGAACTTCGTTTCGAATGTAAGTCTGTCCCGCTCGTGCATGCCTGATTAGACGCGCGTGCGAGCGGGACAAACTGATATTCCAAACGAAAGGTACGAAAATCGTAAGGTTAAATAACGACTGATCCTGAAGATGTTACGAACATAAAAAATGGTTATTTAAATAAAACTTTATGATAAGATCCATTACTGGTGCAATGAGTTATTATTATTTTAACAAAAGATTATATATTATACTTTTGTACCTACTTAAGGTACTATGTTAACAACTTAGTACGATTATCCGATACGCGCTGTGAGAATGATCTTTATAATAGATTTCCTATATTTTATCTATATATAAAAGAATATGTTTAAAAAGAATATGTTTAAAGTATGCAGGGTAATTAAAAATATTTATCTAACACATTCTGACAAGTGAATTATTTCCGTTTTGCACATTCGATATTTAATTTTAAGTTTTTTTTTACTTTTTTATTTATGTAAGTATGTGAGTTTGTTATATTTTTGTTGGAATTAATATGTTGTAGAATATATTTTAGTGTCTACACACTTTTTATTGTTATTTTTAATAAATTATTTAACTGAATATTTGTTTTTTGTCTATTAGCTGACCCGACATACATTGTTCCGTCTTAATTATTAACAGGAATATATAAATAACTGCACCTACAACCTCTACCCCTACCTACTGTTTCGTGAATCCAGTGGTTAATTAATTAAGCTTGGCTTTCGACGGGAGGTCGCGGGTTCGAGTCCCGCCTTTGAAATAAAATGTTATTTTCAAGCTTGGTTATGACAATCCAGACCGATTACCTACATATTTGTACGGCGAGTAAGATGATTACAAAAAGACTGTCCTAACTCCTGAGCCTGTTCTTTCGCCAATCGTGTCGGTCATCCATCCAAAGTGATATCCCATACGAGAGCAAAGAAAATGAGTTCTTTTGTGCATGCCGCACGGCGCACAGACGCACGGACATTATACAACAACTCCTAATGGTCTGAAAGATTTTTATTATAATATATTGTTTTCTTTGTGCTTACATGTCTATATGGTGAAGCGAACAGAGTTTTTAGTTAGTCTAAATACAAAAGTAATTTAATGGAAGCAACTAATTTAGTAATTACTGCACTAATTTCGATCGATATCTTTTACATCATTCAGACATATTGGAAGTAAGTAGAAATGTATTAGAAATTAAGTACCGTAAATAATTATTTGAAACCTACTAAATATTTGAAAACTTATCACTAGTAAATTCATGCCTCTTCGATTACTGAGAGAAAAAAAAATTGTAATAGAAAACCTACTTATTTTATTGAACCAATCACATCAGTAGCTTTGTTTGATATTATATACATTTTACCTTCCAATAAAATGTGTATTATGTTCCTTAACGTCCAAAGTCCTTTATGAGAGTACATCGCTTGCTACCGATTGCAGTCCATAGATGTCGTACCGTACCGTTACCGCTCCTAGCGCCACCTTCCGTTAAATCTGTGAACTAAGTGAAAGCCACAAGCCGCCATCTTTGATATATCAGATCATTGTAAGTGTCTCATAATGATGAGGATGGACACCAGGAAGCCCTTATTAGGACTTTGGACGTTAAGGAACATAATACACATTTTATTGGAAGGTAAAATGTATATATTATGGTTCCGTTTGACGTCCAAAGTCCTTTATGAGAGACGTGTTTGTTATCTTCTGGTGGCTTGTGAATAATGCAACAATGTGATAAAGTTTTAAAGTAATAAAAGAATCACAATTACACCTATCAAGTATTACTGTGTGTCAAGAGACTGGTCGAGTATTTAATTCTTTATTTAAGAATATATTTTTGTTCACGTAATCCGACATCACAATAATTACTACTGATGTAAGTTTCCAGGCGTAGCGTAAAAAATATATATATATATAGCTTTATGACATAATACGTATTTTGAGAGGAAAACTGTAAAAGTACCTGAGGCGTTCACCAAGATAGAAATATTGCACCGCCAGTGGGGATTAGTTTACATTCCAAGCAACTGGGGTATCACAAAATTTAGAACCATCGACTCCGCTACTAGTAAGGGTTGAATGCAATTAAAAACGTCTTGCAAAGTTAAAAAGTTAGTTACTATTCGATGCCATCGTGTGACACTTTTGGTTCTATGAATAAAATATATTACCTGGATGGTACAAGTACTATACGCTATGTAATAGTGTAATAGAACATCTCTGCAAATCTAGACTTATTCCTGAGAATTAAAGATAAATAAGTTATAATATTACCGACTATGTCGCCTTTGATCCTTTCCAGGACTGTGGAAATCGTCGCAAAGATCTTGCTAGGTGACCGACCGGCAATTAGGGAACAGATGTCCATAAGCTGCATCACGTCTTCAGTGTCTTACATTTGACAGGAACTTCGTAGTTGCGATTAGTGTTCCATACCTTTTACTGAAGCTGTAGCGTGCCAGCGTTAGGCAAGCAACCTTCCCGATTGGGGTGATGAAGGTTGCAAAGTTGATAAACCCTATGAGGCGAGACCTGCATGAGGGACCAACCGCCAGCTGCACAGGAAACTCCATAAACTCTAGCACATATACAGTATCTATTTTTTGAATAAAACTTTATTAAAGTGTCATGGTGAGTGTACCGAGCTTTATGTAGCCTTTGAAGCTGTAATGTGCGAGCTTTCGACCCTTAAGTCCAGGACTGATTTTGACCCAAAGTCGACTACAGACAAGAGACCATGAGTTCTAGTACGTCTGGAATATCTTGGTTTTCAATAAATACAACATATTTGGATGTGCGTCTGTATCTGCGTTATAAAACTTTTGTCTTCGTATCATCGACAGGAACCTCGTCTTAGAATGTATGCCATTATAAAGCTCATGAATGTATACCATCAATAGAAACCTTATATTAGGATGTGTGCCATCATATAAACATCTTGTTTGCGTATCATCAATACCTGTATTAGTATTAGAACGTGTGCTATTATAAACATATTGTTTGTGTATCATCAATCTTTGTATTTGAATATGTGGTATTATAAACATCTTCACTTTATATCATCAACAGTATATTTGTATTATAATGTACCTATGCCATTATAAACCTCTTGAATTTATATAATTGATAGGAAATTTGTATTAGGATGTATGCCTGCTCTTGACTTTATATCATCGTTAAGAAATCTGTATTATGATGTGTGCCATTATAAAACTTTAGACTTTGTATATTGGACATAGGTAAAGAACGCGTCGACAATGACTCGAAGGCCAAAGTGGACATAATATTAATATTATACTCTGTAAAGCTGAATCCGTTTGTGCGACAAACAGACCACTGCCCCGATTTTCATAGGACCTGGTATACGTAAAGTAAATAGGCGCAAATGTTTGGCGTTTCAGCCAACAGCAATCCGGAGGAGAGAATTACCCGGAGGTAAATAGTCTCGACACTGATATTATAGTCCCAAGAGGAGTAAGACCTGCATGAACAATCAGCTATTAGTCAATGTATTGTAATGAACTTGTACTGTCCCTATTGACTTTCGACAGGGAATTTGTATAGGTTTTGTGTCCCTTAAATATTACTCTTGCAGTGTAAGTGCGCGGCTATACGACCTGTCCCAGCGGGATGAAGGTTAGGAGGCAAATTTTTCAGTTTCGAAGGTGATATTATAGTCCTAACTTCCAAGAGGTAGAAGACCAGCTTAAACTGTCAGCTGTTAGTTAATGTATTGTAATAACCCTTCTGTACTTACTGACTTTTTGAACAGGGAATTTGTATAGCGTATTGTATACCATAAATATTGACTTTGCAGTTTGACTGCGAGGTGATACGACCTTTCCCCGCGCGGGAGATTTAGGTTAAGATGCTAATTTATAGCCTGAACTACTGCAGTTGGTATTATGTAATAGCCAACAATTATTTATAAATTTTAATGTCCTCGGTAAGCTGACATTTATAGTTCAAAACCAGCCAAAGTTTAGAACCTTTAGAATTGTTGAAGCCTGAATCTTGGTTTGATGTACTGTACTAGAAGGCCATGTATTTCATCATCTCGGTCGATATTTATATATCAAGCATACCAACAGTCTGTGTTATATATTTAATGGTATTTTAGCCACAACTACAAAATGAACGAGATTTGCAAATCTAATGACTTTGATTAATATCGTGAGGGCGTCGACTGTACAATGGATTTCTACCACTTTATTGATAATATTTGAGGAAAATCAGTAAAGTTTTGATCTCTTATATATTATGTGGTCATATTATATAATATAATATTATATCCCCCCCCCCCCTTCTTTTTCTTAAGGAGTGAGGATGGCTCGCAAAGTCTTGGATCGCCAGTATAATTTTTGTTCGAATACCCACGATTTATTTTTAATGATGGTTCCAGAGAACTTGTGTGTTCGTAACCTGAATGTATGTTATCCAGTCCGCCTACTTTTTATCTTGGCTTGTCAAGCATTAGATATCTGCGTCTGCATAAACATGAATTTTCTAAGCTATATTTTATAGGCTTAGGGTATGTTTATTAAAAATATTTTCAGGCGTCTACTGTTAGAACCGAACAGTCAAGACGTTTAACGTACCTATAGAAGGTCAGGAAAAGTTGTAGGTACCTCCAGTGCAAACATCGATCTATTTCGTTCAGAAATGCTATGAGTAAAAACATCGATCTATTTGGATCGGAAATGTTATGAGTGTAAACATCGATCTATTTGGATCAGAAATGTTATGAGTGTAAACATCGATCTATTTTGATCACAAATGTTACAAGTGTAAACATCTATCTATTTCGTTCAGAAATGTTATGAGTGAAAACATCGATCTATTTGAATCGGAAATGTTATGAGTGTAAACATCGATCTATTTGGATCAGAAATGTTATCAGTGTAAACATCGATCTATTTTGATCAGAAATGTTATGAATGTAAACATCGATCTATTTTGATCACAAATGTTACAAGTGTAAACATCGATATATTTCGATCAGAAATGTTATAAGTATAATGTATTTTAAACTAAATATCTGCAGAACTGTACGTACTGGCTCAATTAGCAATAGAAAAGAGCTGAACAACTTCGCAAAAAATATTTTACTACCCTCCGCGAAGTAAACGTAAATGATGTAACGGATGGAAAATTCGATTTAGTAATGAAATATATTTTGTATTAATATATTTACATAGCCATTTGAAATGTAAAAGACAGCGGTTTATTGTATTAATACGTTTACATTTTAGGTAATACGTCTCCGTTCCAAAAATGGCGGTAGTCGTAAAAGTTTAAAAATAGCATGTTTTGTTAATTAATTACTTTTATACTATTCGGATATCACGCTATGATAAACAGGTCACCGAATTAGGCACGATCTCAAGAAGTAGATCATTAGTACCCGCCGCATAATCGTGAAAATTTATCATGTCACTCACCAAATGCGGCTGCAAACCTTTGCTTCGATCCTAATTTCAAACGGCGAAGAGATTTTCTGCTCCATCTTCTACAGTAGCCGCCAATAACGAGTTCAAACCGACGAACTTTTCACCGCGATATCCCGATCGCGTGATTTACGTCTACCCGATACGCGGTAAAAAACTGTATAATGAACTCTATTGACGATCAGTAACGGTTTTACGACTTTATAAAACTCAAAAATTTGTTTTAAATAGATTTTAAAATTAAAAGTTAAGTTAAATTTATAACTTAAATAAGTAAGTTTTTAGCGACTGCATGGTTGCAAAAACGACGCAACAATGATCTGATATATCAAAGATGGCGGCTTGTGGCTTTCACTTAGTTCACAGATTTAACGGAAGGTGGCGCTAGGAGCGGTAACGGTACGGTACGACATCTATGGACTGCAATCGGTAGCAAGCGATGTACTCTCATAAAGGACTTTGGACGTCAAACGGAACCATAATACTTTTCATTGATATCTCATTGGTAGATAGAACTGTCAAAGCTATGACTCATACGTCATTTAAAAATATTGTAAATGAAATCCGACATTATTGTGATTTTTGCAAATGGCAGCAATTCACAAAAAAAAATGTTTAAATTTTCTTATTTTTTGAGATTACTAGAACATTATCAGTATCATGAGTAACTACATAATTAAACAAATAATTATGACTAAAAAACAATATATTTTTCCTAATTTAATAAGGTAAATTCATTACTTACATTTCAAAAACATATTTTATTTTTTGATATTGCAATACCGCAGTGCGAACGAAACGAAAGTGCTTGTGATGAGCTAAGTCGAATAAAAAAGTGTCGATAGGTCAATATTCTGCAGAAATTAGCCAGATTCTTCAGGTATCTACAAATATACTAAATAACCACCCTCGCATGTGAGGGTACTATGTGGTGGTGCTGTTCTTCTTCCGCTAGTTCAGGTGCTTATTCACATTTGAGGGCTCGTCTAACAACTTCCCTTCCCATACTCCTATTACGGCGGCCATATTTATAAGTCATGAAAGGCGTTGACGCTCATCGTAATAATTTGCGTTGTACTCTTTTACAGGACCGATGGCTGCAATACGCAAGAAATTAGTGATCGTAGGTGACGGTGCATGCGGTAAAACATGCCTTTTAATTGTGTTCAGTAAAGATCAGTTCCCGGAAGTGTATGTGCCGACTGTATTCGAGAATTACGTCGCTGACATTGAAGTGGACGGCAAACAAGTGGAGCTAGCGTTATGGGATACCGCCGGCCAGGAGGACTACGACCGGCTGCGGCCCCTGTCGTACCCGGACACCGATGTGATACTTATGTGCTTCTCTGTGGACTCGCCCGATTCGCTCGAGAACATACCTGAGAAGTGGACGCCGGAGGTGAAACACTTCTGTCCCAACGTACCTATCATATTGGTGGGCAACAAGAAGGATCTCCGCAACGATCCGGCCACCATCAACGAGCTCCGCAAGATGAAGCAGGAGCCGGTGAAACCGCAGGAGGGGCGAGCCATGGCGGAGAAGATCAACGCCTTCGCCTACCTCGAGTGTTCGGCCAAGAGCAAGGAGGGTGTGCGTGAGGTGTTCGAGACCGCGACCCGCGCCGCGTTACAGGTCAAAAAGAAGAAGAAGACTAGGTGTTCTCTTCTGTAATTGTGCTGTTGTCGGAAGAACTCTGATTTATGAATCGTTCGCATACTGCCTGATAACTTACGTTTGAAACGACTCGAACTCTGCAGTGGCGACGTGGGCCACACAGTGCTTCCTTCCGATACTGACAGCTGACGGCGAGTCGCCTGCACGCACACCCACTCAGTATTCGTGTGGCTATACTTTCACAATTGGTACTTGTTTATATTTTATAGATTATCTATAAAGAGTAAGTGTATTGCCTTAACAGATTTGTAGTCGGGGCGAGGTGGACACCTCTCCGGGTCCATGGGAATTTCGTGCTATTCTATCATGTTATATACAATTTCAAGTAGCATTTCTTCAGCGTATAGAACCTCGTCCGATGTCTCAGAGAGACTATTATTTAGTTTGATATTTTGTATTTTAATTTTTTCAATAAAATAGTGATGTATAAATTGTGTAGGGTGTTTATTTGACACGGAGTGTGAGCCCCGTTCTGACTCAGCCAAGTGCCTGTCAGCTAGACGAGTCCCTGAGACATTCTATCTACGAAGGGCAGTCTTTTGTAATCTATTGTTGTGTGAAATTTTAACTTCCATATGATTATATTGCATGCTAATATTATTTATTAGTAATAAAGGAACCCCATGTTTTAACAGTTCTTTTCTAGACTTTTTGACTTTTATAAATTTAATATCGCATTTATAAATCAAAGGTTTCTAGAATGGGGAAAGTATTTAAGTTAAATCCATACTTTTATGTTATTTTTTTTATTAGTATTGTAAGTACAAAATTATCTTTCAAATATACATGAATTAATTAATTTTGACTTCCTTTTATAACTGATATTTTGGAGATTATTCCAATTACAAACTTATATTAAATATCTTGAGCTTTCTATTTAGAAACTCCTTGTCACATTCAGCAGCTGTAGTGGGTTGAACCTTCTCCGTGGGGTCATCATAAGATGTCTGTGTTCCTCATATGCCTTTGTACAATAAGGGACAGCAGTTCCGTTGGGCAAATAGTTCTCAAAAATCCCAATATCTGGAGACCAGTCAGCATACACAAAACATTTGACAGCACTGAGCTGATCCCTTGGAACTGGAGTCACTATATACATGAGTTCCTTTTCAAAATCCACTCCTCGCACAAGACCTGCAAATAACATGTCAGCTATTTATTCTTATCAGTTAATCTATGTATTTATATTGCTTGTTGATAACATACGATATTAACAGTACTTTGTGCTTTACATCATATTTGAGTCATTGTAATTTACTTGTATCACTTTAGTCTATTATTATTGTTGAATACACTGTCTATATCATACTAATCATCATCATGAGACTAACTGCAAATAATCACACGTTGAGCTGATTGGAATTGTATTAGACCTAACATTTTGTCCATTTGTGTAAATTAGGATTTAGACTTCACAGCTTGTGGCATGTATATTATAGTGAAATAATTAGTTTGTATCTAGGGAATCTCTAAAATATTCTAAATTTATCCTCAACCTTGACACTGGCTTAAGGACAATTGATCGGTGTTAACTAGCAAATTTGTCATTGTCCAAACACTTAAAATCTAGAACCTGCCAGCTATACCACAAAAAACAATTGAAGAGCTCAACCTTTTCAACATGTCATACTGACATGGTCATATGATGCTATAGTAATCATTATATAGCAATCACAGAAATCATTTATTAAACACACACATCTGCAAATATAAGATCAATTTGAAATAACCATGTCAACTCACCATTCCCATGACACACCAATGGTGTATCTGACAATGTAAAAACCGATTTATCGGCCTGTGACTGACCACACAGAGCCACAATCTTCCCATTAATCACCTTCAGAATATACTCCCTTTTTATTTTCACATTGGATCCTACTGGCATCTTGGACAGACTGATTCTGTAACACACACATGAGCATATCAAATCGTAACCCTTAGTAGTTTACTTATTTTAGTGATCTAACAATTATACCTGTAATTGTTTCTCTATCAGCTGTGACTAATTAATATTTTACAGTAATAAGTATTTTTCTTATAAATATTATTGTTAAATGTATGTAATAAATACATATATACCAGAACTAGGTACTTTGAAATCTAAGTGTCCAAGGTAAACCTTAATATTATATATTGTTGCTCTTTACTTGAGAGCCTTAATAACAAGGTTGGTCTATTACAGTTTAGAATGCAGTCGAAGCTAGTGAATTTTTATTGTTTTAATTTGTATACAATGGGTTCGACTCCCAGCCACCTAATTTAAGTAGTGATACAAAAGGAAGAATTAAAAACGAACTGATCTTTTTATGGTGGATAGCAATTATCTATTACACAGTAAGTCATTCGAGATATGAAATGGGTTTATTTATTTTCATTAGTCACATAATGATTCATGCACAGAAGTTGAGATAATTGGTAAGATGGTATGGAAGACAAGTCATTTAAAGGTCATCAAATGCATTATGTTGATATGGAGATAGACTATTATTAATTAAGAATGTTCAGGGACAAACTTTTTCATATTACAAGAGGCATATATACACTGCAGTCTTTGGTGGAATAATGTGAGTACATATTGCCTGTTTTAGCCTATTTATTTTTAGATAATTCAAAAATGATTACAATAACCTTTAATAAGCCATGAGTCATGCTAGTATTCAGTCACCAGGATAAATGACTTTAATATCTAGACTATTTAAACACTACTGATAATATAAAGAGGAAAAATTATGTTGTCTGTTTGCATTGAATAGGCCTTAAGCACTGGACCGGTTGTGATGTAATTTAGCACAGAAGGGACGACCACGCAGATTAGGCTGCTTTCATTGAGGCAAAATGCATGCGGATTTCTTTTTGCATGATGTCGCGGGATAGGGACTGTAAAAACCTATAGCTCCTAACTAAATCTACTTTATGGTGTAGGCCTGTGTATCTTATGATTACTACGAACCATGCTTGTTTGTTTTGAATATTATTTTTAAATATCTCTAGAGTGTGACATCATAGTATGCGTCATCGTTTTACCGGAAATGACGACGCGGATATAGCAAGAAACCGGTTCGAACTTCGAACGAGTGACCTTAAAAGTTATGTTCATAATTTACAAAAATATTTGGATTTTGTTTAGCCGATTTTCACTTGTCATTAAAAATGAAATTATTCGACTAAGGTTTTATTTGTGTATGTTTGGCCCACCCTAGTAAGTTTTGATTACATAATCATAAAAGTATTTTAAAGACCGCCAAAGCTAGATCGCCTGATTTATACGATTACCGCCTGCACCAACAGTAGACTCGCACGTCCGTTTGTTTCGAAACCCCTTCTTAAACTTCCAGCCCTCATTCGGCGATACACAACTTAACCGTTATTTCACGATGGTCTTCTAAGATATTTCTTTTCGAGTTTAGTCACTAGCCTGCCTATTCGTGTCGTAGCGGTGTGGCCTTCTGTTAAATAAATTAATATTATTTTTATTATAAAATATACTTACTTGTATGGTGTTATTGACAGTAAATTTTCAGTTCTATATATGTTGACCAATTTACTGAAGTAAGCCAAATAGTTGAGGAACCTTTCATCTTTTGGTGTTAGGGAATAGCTGCTCTTTCCTGATCTCGCGGATTCCTCCACTAAAACGAACCCATAGTCCAAATCTTCCGGGAAACTGTGGTGTTTGAATAAGAAATCTCTTTTGTTATCACGGAAATACCATTTCACTGTTTTCATATTCAAATACTGATCGAAACATTTTTTGACCGTTTTAGAATTGTACTGAACTAGGTAAGTTGGCTTGGACATCTTTATGATGAGTACTATAATTTTCATTCCCAATGCGTTCGTCATTCCCATAGTGTTTATAAGCCATGGCATATTCTTGAAGTCATTTCTACAGTTGCAGTACGTTAAGAGGCGTTGTACTGCACAGATGTAGCGTTTCAAGTTGTCCATAGTATTTATTATGCCTATATTTAACATCCTGCAAAATAAGAAATAATTTTATTATGGCTCAGTAATTTTCACTCAGATTCGAGCCGGAGGGTTCGGGTTGGAATCGCCAAAGGGCTCAACCATTGTCGGGTACCTGTGAGCATCAATTCAAACCGAAATGGCAGCGGCGCGACGAATCTGCCCGCAGCAAGTTCGTGTCTTCGTCGAAACGTTACTAGTCTTTTAAATAAAACGCCTCCGTGGTCTAGTGTGGTCTAGTGGTTCAGAGCTAGCTTGTTTTTCTTGTTTACTTTCCGAAAATAGCTTGTTAAGTTTCGTATAAAACGTTTTTTATTTATTTATTTTAGAGCTTGGCTCTCTACCCGGAGGTCGTGGGTTCGATTCCCGCGTTGGAACAACAAAAAATTTTGTTTTCATGTTTGGTTGGGATGTGCAGGCTGATCACCTGATTGTCTGACAAGAAAGATGATCCATGCGTCGGGTGGGCATGTAAAAGTCGGTCCTGCGCCTGTTCTCTCGCCAGGTGCTTAGCTGGCCTGGTTTCAATGAAACTGGCCACTGTCACCGAAATCGGCGTGGGAGACAAAGTTTAAAATTATTTGACAATACAAGTGCTCGCCGCCACACAGCTGACATTCTTCGAGAACTTAATACCAGACCAGATTTACGTGGTGTGAAAGCGTCTACAGTATTATTATTACTAAATGTCGCCTGATGTAATTGAATACAAATAGATGAAGGCGATATGTCGCAAAAAAAATACCCAGAAAATTTGGTTTAAACTGTCATTTAAATATTTTAGGATATGTATATAGTAACATATAAAGTCCATTGATTTTAGACACGGATCTTTAGATTAATGTACTTAATACTTTTCGATTATGTGACAGTTACACTCAATTTTCTCGAAATCATCATATTGCTACATATCACTTTTATACATTCATGATTTCAATTATGTCTGAACTGATATAAATTAAGATTGAATAGAAACAAAACCACATCTCTTTCTTTCTCTTTTACTTCCACTCGCAGGCAAAGTGACATAAGTACGGTGATATAAGTACTATAATATTCATCTCTCTTTTCTTAATGTTATTAAAAAGGTGCACATCCGATATGGTATTCCTAATGAATGTATAGAAAACAGCGACTTCGACTCTACGACAGTGTGTGTTGAGGCTAAATGAGTGATCCAGCCAGGTAAAGTACAGCACATACGCCCGGTTTCTGATAGGCTGATCAAATTGATCAATTGATCAAATCAGCTAATCTGAACGCTGATTGGCGAACATAGCTTCGCTGTCACTGTTTTCACCAATAAGCGTTCAGATTAGCTGATTGATCAATTGATAAATTTGATCAGCCGTTCAGAAACCGGGCGATAGAATAAAAAACGAAATGATACAAACATTTCCGGTTTCTTTAAATGTGTGAAATTTGGTCCAAGCAGAGGTTCATTGACTATAGTTGCAGACACATTCCCTGCCACAGTGAACTCGCACTGGCCTGGGTCCAAGTCTATCACAAGCACTGGACCTCTGTCGAGCAGTTTGTTCACTTGGTAACGCAGGTAGGTAGACTTTCCAACACCCTTGCCTCCACAAACCACCCCGCGACTGGAATTTTCTGCAATGAATATATTAATTAGTATTTAATAAATATTAAATAGTATCTTTTTGTTTATAATGACCTCTGTAGTGCAGTGGTTGAGCATGATGGTGCTCAAGCCGGAGGTTGCGGGTTCGAATCCCTCTGATGGTTTTCTATGCACAACAAGGTCATGAAGGCATATTAAATAGTGTGTCCTACGGTTCATAAACTATGCTAAATATAGTGTAAAGAGAAAGACGCATAGAGCATTTTTGGTGCCTCATATAAACCAAAATCTGTACTTGGGGAAAAGGGTGTGTACCTAAAACCCTGTTATATCACAAATATGAATTTTTTATTATTAAAAACATAATGATTATTAAATAGACATACTAACTTGTAGCTAACAGATGGCACTGTGACCATATTGGGTTCTCAACAAAATATTTCTGTGGTCTCAAAGGATATATGGTGCAGCCCATCTTATCAGAAGCCTCGTTTAAATATGGATCATTATGTTTGTAGGGTTTTACAAAAAGATTTGACAAAGTAAAGTTAGTATCCACAAAGCTTTCGCTTTGACTGTGTAATTGTTCCAAACATATTACAGCACCATTTGTCCCGAGTGTGGTGACTATTTTCTCAGCTTCGGAGACAGACAAGCCACATTTTGTTAGTTTACCAAATAATCCATAATAACAGTTTTCATTTGCAACTGTCTTTATACTCTGAGCATAACTGTAGTATGGTGCATATATATTGTAAGATTGATCTTGTAAAGCATAACCAAAAACTTCAACTTTGCCACCTAGTGATTGTATCTTAACTTTTCCTTGTATGTACAGCTCCATAGGATGTTTTAATACAACCACACACTTATTGGAAGTGTAGAAAATATCTACATTATTTTTTAACAGCTCCTCGTCACTTTTGTGCTCTATGTCATGTTTTGGTGACTGCATAGTGGTTTCAAAAATATTAGTGCTATCATTGTACTGATCGGATTCTATGTCAACAATGTCATCTACAAGCAGTTCTTCATCCAACTCAGGCACTAAACTACTGACATCCTCATTTGTGTGTACTTCTACATCCATTGACTCTTCTGTGAAAATGTCTGTGGCTGCTGATACCATTTCCCCATTTTCTAATGATAAGTTCTTGTTTGTAGAATGTTTGTAGTCACCTAAAACGTCATCAAAACTTTGGCTCGGCATATCTGCAGCTAATATTGAAATGTAAGGCGGTGACAAAGCTTCGCACAGTGAAACATTGTCTGTGCTGTCTGAAATTTCTGCCTCCTCCTCTATGTCTTGTAATATCTGCCTATCAAAGTTCGACATCTGTATGTCTTCAATTAATCTTTTTTTCATGTTGTTTGATAAATCTTGACTTACACTTTCAGTTTCTGATGCAGTGTTTGTATCATCTTTAATTAGTTTCCTTTTCTTCTCCTTTCTATATAGTTGCGAAAGAATCTTTCCAGCCAGTTCACCATTAGGGTCAAAAGATTCTGAACATTCTGATGAAGTTTCTACACAGCTGCTGACGGATACAGCTTCGCTTAAAACCGAGGCGTTATTATGAGCGTCATGAGCGTCATTATTGTATTCTTTTATAATAGAATCAGTTGAACTACTACGTTCAGAGGAAGATTGTTTATTACCACTCTTTGGAATGCTGTCGCAATCTACTAGATCCTCTATTTCGGTCATGCTATTGTAACTCTGGTCGAGTTCAGTTCTGTCTAAATTATCATCACTGGAGTTGGTGATATTGAGATCAGAAAATCCACTAACAGATGAGGAATCATCAAAGTCAGTATTAACATTAACAGATTCTTTAATTATTTGATTATTGCTATTCTTATACCCGTACAACATTTGTTTGAATTGTTTTTTCATAACTTCAGATTTCTTCTCTTTCGATGCATCTTTTACTACGTGCGCTCTTTCAAAGAACTCCATTTTTTAATAGGTCCACTTAAATCTATTATTAAATGTTAAACCATACATTTACGTAGTGTCTTCTTTAAATCTAAAAATTGAAAACATAACCTAGCAAATTCAAATTTCCATTCTCGAATTGTTTTGACATATATTTTTTTTCTGTTGTGTAATTTATTGACAAAGAATATTTTAAGTCGGCAGTCGGTAAAATACATAATAACCGAGCATAGGCCAACGCGAGCGTCGGCAAATAGCAACTTTGCAAGGCGAGTGCTACCGTCGGCCGTCCACACGTTCGGCAAGTGCACACAAGTGGCAAATGTAGACGAGCGTTTGTAGAGCTGCAAACGTGTGGACGCTGTCGGCCGAGCGCAGGCAAGCGCCTTTGATTTGTGCATAAAAACCGACACAGATTGAGTGAGAGTGAGGCGAGTGGTGACAAGCGACGGCGAGCGTAGACAAGTGTCGGAAAATGAGCCGTCTACACGTTGGCGCTCGCCTTCACTCGGCCAGCTAGGCGAGCGATGACAAGGCAAGGCAAATTGACTGTCTACACATTGGCGTTTGCCGCCACTCGGCAACGCTCGGCCAATATAATCCTCTATTAAAATAATTACTCTAATCTATACATATAATAAATCTGTAGAGGGGTCATGTCTGTACATTAAGAATATTTAAGTGAAAATCAAAAAAAGGGGGTCTATAAGAGCCACAGAACCTAAAAATAACATTTTTGAAAAAAATGTCTGTCTGTCTGTCTGTCTGTCTGTCTGTCTGTCTGTCCGTATAGGAATGTTTGTCATCGCATCACGCTAAAACCGCTCTATGGAATGAAATGAAATTTGGCAGGCAGTTAGCTTATGACCTGAAGAGCATTATAGGAAATTATTATCCCGAAAAACGAAAGGGTTCCCGTGGGATCTTCAAAAAATTGTAGCTATCTATTTGACGGTATTTCAGCCAAACTACTCAACGTATTTAAATGAAAATTGGCAGGCAGGTAGCTTATGACCTGAAGAGCATTATAGGAAAATAATATCCCGAAAAACGAAAGGGTTCCCGTGGGATCTTCGGTATTTCAGCTAAACTACTCAACTTATTTAAATGAAATTTGGCAGGCAGGTAGCTTATGACCTGAAGAGCATTATAGGAAATTATTATCCCGAAAAACGAAAGGTTTCCCGTGGGATCTTCAAAAATTGTAGCTACCTATTTGACGGTATTTCAGCCAAACTACTCAACGTATTTAAATGAATTTTGGCAGGCAGGTAGCTTATGACCTGAAGAGCATTATTAGAAATTATTATCCCGAAAAACGAAAGGGTTCCCGTGGGATCTTCAAAAAACTGTAACTACCTATTTGACGGTATTTCAGCCAAACTACTCAACGTACTTAAATGAAACTTGGCACAAAGGTAGATTGTAATATGAAATAATCAACATAATATTTTTAACCGACTTCCAAAATAGGAGGTGGTTTCTCAATTCGTAAATATATGTTTTTTTTCATGTTTGTTCGTGGATATCTTCGTCGTTTATGAACCGATTTTAAATATTAATGTAATACCACTACTACTTAGTCTTTGAAGATATACGTTTGGAAATTTCGACATCGTTTATACTGCAAGCATATGGTAATTAATAAATAAAAAACCGGGCAAGTGCGAGTTGGAATTAAAGAGAGTATACCGCCGACGCCGAAAAATTTGGCGGTCGGCGCCAGCAGCGGAACGTCGGATTGAAAGTCGGCGTCGGGCGTCGGCGTCGTGACGTTAGGCGTCGCGGCGTTGGGCGTCGCGGCGTTGGGCGTCGCGGCGTTGGGCGTCGCGGCGTCCGTCGGCGTCGCGGCGTCCGTCGGCGTCGCGACGTCGGGCGTCGCTACGTTAGGTGTCGCGGCGTTGGGCGTTGGCGTCGCGACGTTGGGCGTCGTGGCGTCGGGCGTCGGCGTCGCAACATCGGGCGTCGTGCCGTCGGGCGTCGCGACGTTGGGCGTCGCGGCGTCGCGACATCGGGCGTCGTGGCGTCGGGCGTCGCGGCGTCGGGCGTCGCAGTGTCAGGCGTCGTGACGTTGGGCGTCGCGGCGTCCGTCGGCGTCGCGACGTCGGGCGTCGGCGTCGCGACGTTGGGCGTCGCGGCGTTGGGCGTCGGCGTCGCGACGTTTGGCGTCGCGGCGTCAGGCGTCGGCGTCGCGACGTTGGGCGTCGCGGCGTCGGGCGTTGCGGCGTCGGGAGTCACGGCGTCGGGCGTCACGCCGTCGGGCGTCGCGCTGTCGGGCATCGTCCTCACGACGTTGGGCGTCGCGGCGTCATGCGTCGCGGCGGCGGGCACCGCGGCGTCGGGCGTCGCGGCGTCGGGCGTCGGCTACACGACGTTGGGCGTTGCGGCGTCGGGCGTCGCGGCGTCGGTCGTCGCGGCGTTGGGCGTCATATACGGGACATTAGCGCGTTTAAACAAACAAACAATTTACATTTGGGGACTTTCGTTGCATGCGCTGCATAAACGGTTTAAGTCAAATAAACACCACGCGAACGAAGTCGCGGGCACAGCTATCTATGAATATAATCGTAGAGGCGGCTTAACAGAACACGCGCCACCTAGCGAAATGTAGCCGTATTATTAATATTTAAGGTAGTCAATATTAGATGCTGCTTTTATAAACTAATATAATAATATATATCTATGGACGCTTCACACCACGTCAATCTGGCCCTGTGCTAAGTATCCGAAGAACTTGTGTTACAGGTACCAGACAACGGAAATATATTTAATACTTTTATACTATACCTACACATAATATTTAAGATTTTTATTATATTATACACAAATTTAATACACATCCATGACCCAGGAACATTGAAAACTTTTTTTTGTTCCCTCGGCGGGATTCGAACCCGCGACCTTTCTTTCGAGCACCAACGCGCTCAACCAACTGCGCTACGGAGGTCGTCAATAAAGATATAAGAGGTTTGTATAGGTATGGTTTTATTTATTTTCTGCTTTGAAAAGGCATCAACTTCATATAAAATATTTGGGGCCTATGTCACAAATCACAATGGGGCAGATAAATAATAATGCCTCCCACATCTATTTCGGTGACGGTAGCCGGTTTCATGGAAACCAGACTATTTTATAATGCCCACGTGTGTGTGCAATAGACAGAAGCACTCTCTCTTCCATCACTCTTGTAGCCCAGTGAGACGGATAACCGACACGGCTGGTGGAAGATCATCTGACACAGAACCAACTTTTTTACATGCCCATCCGACGTATGAATGATACGTCGGATTTATTTCACATTCGTCTGACCCACCGCGCAAAGAAAACCGCACTAAAATATGTCCATTCATTTAGAAGCCGAGATCAGAAATAAACACACATTAGTTTAATTTGTAGATAACTATCTATATATCAATCATATCACATAGGAAAATGGATTAAAAACGAATTTCATCACTTTAGCTGTGACGTCCACATCTGGACATAAGCCTCCCCCAAAGTATTTCATGGGGGGTAGTTGCACTCGCCACGCAAGCAGATCGGCGAGCGCAGTTTTCAGATAATAATAATGTGCGCGGAAACTCTGGATACCATTTTTTTCAACCATTTTCGGATATACACTAAACAAAATAAACTCTCGGGCTATACTCCATACTGATTCGATTTTGATTCAGATTCGATCGTACCGCATACTCTCGAATAAATTGACGTTTGTTTATTTTGATTTTCAGTAGATTGATAAGGTCGGGAGTACAAAAAGTTACGATCTAACGAAATTCTTTATCTCAGTTAGTTTCAAAGTGAGTACTTACACCAAATAAAACACCAAAATTCGTTAAGATCGAACTGGTCGATTCTCGATTGTATCGGGAGCAAGCCTCCTGGATATACAATAAACAAAATAAAATCTCACGGATGGACTCAATCATTAAGCTGCAATATCACAGACAGTTACACATTGGCTAGAAACTGGTATGCCGAAACTGAATCAGACTTTTCACGTGTAAGCGTCTTATCATAATGTACATCTACAAGCATCATCATGGCGTCATATAGCAATGACATTCAGAAAACATTTTTTGTAAAATTTATTCTGAATAAAAATATATTTGACTTTGTACCCATTATTTGTGGCACGAACATTTTCATCATGTTCTTAAATTATTCTATTCTCGTATAGCTATTATTATAATTGAATAAGGTTTAACACAAAAACAAGTATCAATAACCAATACAGTTTATTTATTTATATATAACCATTGCATACTTCATGACATACTTTGATAGTTTTTAGTATTCACATTCATAGTCCTTATAATACACTACACTACCAATGGAGTTGGTGGGACCATTGGTCTAGTATGACTTAAAATTATACTGCATTTACATTATAAATATTGAAGTATAATCTAGAATCAACTAGTTCTTTACTGCGCCTGGAAGGTGGCGATGAAATCTGTGACGATCTTCTTGAGGGAGGCATCAGATTCTGGGGTGATCTGTCCGTCCTTGGCAATGGTGTTCAGAAGGCTCTGGTGGCTGGTTTTGATGTGCTGGGTGAACTCCTTCTCGAAAGCGGTGATCTTGGTGGGGTCCAGTTTGTCGAGGTGTCCGCGTACACCACAGTAGATGATGGCAACCTGGATATTTGTGTTAGTTTATCAATTAAAAAATAACACAAGAAACTAAGACTACTGGGACAGCATCATTAAATGATGAGCCATTGAAGTAAAAAAAGTAAATGTAATTTCTAGTTAGTAACAAGTTTTCATGGTAGTTAGTCAGATTCGCGTGTGTTGTGTATATTTTTAAATTACTTTGATGAATAAATAAATAAAAAAGAAAATTACCTGTTCCTCAATAGCCATTGGCACGTACTGGCCCTGCTTGAGGAGCTCAGTCAGACGCATACCACGGTTAAGAAGCTGCTGTGTGGCGGCGTCCAAGTCCGAACCGAACTGGGCGAAGGCGGCAACCTCACGGTATTGAGCCAACTCCAGCTTCATGGAACCGGCGACCTGAAGTAAAAATTATTGTTTATAGAGTCGAAATTTAAAAATGACGTTAGCATATATAATAGGTCCCCTAACCGAGCTATGAAATATAAAAAAAATATGTTTTATCATCTTCCTCTTTTATTATTGCGATAGGCATTTTTTATAGATGAGTTACAGAAGTGAGTTTTGATTCCATTAAAAGGAATCTATAGGGGTTGCAAGGGAATTTATTATTATTATAATATCCAAATTCACGTGGTAGGCATCATGTAGGACAATTATATAAGTGTTATTTAATAACCTATATGGAAATTAAAAGTTTTGATTTGATTTAAAAATTCTCATATCATATTCACCTGTTTCATGGCCTTGGTCTGGGCGGCGGATCCTACACGGGACACGGACAGACCGACGTTGATGGCTGGTCGGATACCCTTGTAGAACAGCTCAGTCTCCAAGAAGATCTGTCCGTCGGTGATGGAGATCACGTTGGTGGGAATGTAGGCAGACACGTCACCGGCCTGGGTCTCGATGACGGGCAGAGCGGTGAGGGAGCCACCACCGAGCTTGTCGGACCTGAAATTGGCACATTGTAATATTGCTATAAGAAATATAAGCTCTATGCAGACTTCAAAAATAGGCGTATATTATGTATGGTACAACACTTTGACGTGACAACGTCTTACAAATCGATGAACGCCGGCTGCACGCACGAAAAAGTATAACGTTAAGCTCATTGTAGTGTTACGATCGGAGCGAGAGCGATGCAGGACGAGCGAAGAATCATATTTTTTTTGTTGTTGTAACGTTGTCACGTTAAACTATCGTCCATAAACCGATTTTACAAACAACGAATAAATCGTAAATGTAATGAGGGAATCGATCCCACGAAGTCTAGTGGTGTAGTGAATGAGAAACCGACGGACTAGTGGTCCGTCGGTCGACGGACCACTAAGGCGTTGGGTTGGAGTAGTAATAAAAATACTATGTAAAATAATATATGATGCTTAAGTCCTTAAATATTGACTGTCAGTGGTAAATTTAATATCGACGGCCACGCAACTGAAGCGTAATTCTGACGTTCTTTTAACTTAGTTTTAAGTAGACAGATTTGATAGAAAGTGGATAATATGGCAAAGGACAAAGGAACGACACAGAAACAATAACGAAGTTCGAAAGAGTTACAACTGTTGTTTTTTAATCCCCTTATATCAATGTCGCTGCAAACAATCCGTAATGTATATTCCCTAAATCCGAACATATTTTTCCACTAGCTGCCCCGTCGTAATACGTATCGCTTTAGAATTAAGTTTCTTGACGCACATATCGCCACCTACCGGGTCCAATTGGTGGAAACAGCACGAAGATTGGTGCAATATTCCTTGAGTTTATCGCGTACAGACGGACAGATGTGGCGGAAGACTTTCTATGTAATATATAAGGATACGTACATCTTAGCGGCACGCTCGAGCAGACGCGAGTGGAGGTAGAACACATCACCGGGGTAGGCCTCACGACCGGGGGGACGACGCAGCAGCAGAGACATCTACAAATATACATTTTAATATAATATGAGTTATGTATGAATTTCGTCCACAAGGCTCTGGTCACATTAAAGTTAGTTCACTTCGAACGAGAGGTCGCGGGTTCGAATCCCGCCAAGGAAACAAAAATCTTTCAATGTTCCTGGGTCATAGATGTGTATTAAATTTGTGTTTAATATGATAAAAATCTTAAATATGTGTATTATATAAAAATATTAAAGATATTTCCGTTGTCTGGTACCAGTAACACAAGTTCTTCGGATACTTAGCACAGGGCCAGATTGACGTGGTGTGAAGTGTCCATCCATAGATAAAATATAAAAAAATCTCACTTGACGGTAGGCCACGGCATGCTTGGACAGATCGTCGTAGATGATGAGGGCGTGCTTGCCACTGTCACGGAAGAACTCTCCCATGGCGCAGCCGGAGTACGGCGCGAGGTACTGCAGGGGAGCGGCGTCAGACGCGGTGGCAGACACGATGATGGTGTAGTTGATGGCACCTGTTTAGTAATATTCATAGTAATCAAATAAATAACAAATATATATGTGTCGTCCAAGAATAGCATCACCCCATAAACTATCTTTCCCGTTTTGTCGTAAAAGGCGACAGAGGGTACAATAGTAATACTAAATTAAAAATTAAACACCTATTAACAATACAAGCTATGATGCCACACAGACACACACACATTTACACAGACACATGAAACTTATTACATCCCCAATCGTTTTTGCATCACGGGTTAAAAATAGGCGAAGCTTATGTCCACCAGCAGTGGATAGCTGTAATACACTCATATACATAATTGACATTGTTTGCTTTATATTATGTTTGTCTCAAAAGTATAGACATAATATTATAATCTAAGACCAAATATGATTGCAACACTTATCAGGCACTGATTACAAAGGTGTTTAAAGGCATGGGCCAATTTTCGTAAAGATTATCTGTTGAATCCCGTTTAGATTTGCAGGCTGTTTCACTTAGAGCTTTTATCAAAAAATAACATTATACAGTTTATAGTCGGAAATATTACTATAAAAATTATTAATAGTATGGGGGTTTTGACAAACATTAACAAACTATCCAATCTTACCAGCATCAGTCAATCTCTTCAAAATCTGGGCCACGGTGGATCTCTTCTGTCCGATGGCAACGTAGATGCAGTACAGCTTCTTCTTCTCGTCATCACCCTTATTGAAACGCTGCTGGTTGATGATGGTGTCGATGGCCAGGGCAGTCTTGCCGGTTTGACGGTCTCCAATGATCAACTCACGCTGACCACGACCGATTGGCACAAGAGAGTCCACAGCCTTGATACCTGGAAAATATTAAACTTTACAAACATGTTTCTGTTTATAAACAATAGTAATATAGTCTAGTGTTTGATTGACAATTAAGTACTAGAAAAAGCCAAGATTAAGAATGAAAAAAAATCTACAATTTTTAACTTACCAGTCTGCATAGGCTCGCGCACAGACACACGGGGAATGATACCAGGAGCCTTGATACCGACACGCATACGGGATGTGGTGCCGAGGGGACCCTTGCCGTCAATGGGGTTACCCAGAGCATCTACTACACGACCAAGGATCTGGTCACCGACTGGCACGTCCACAATGGCACCAGTACGCTTGACAATGTCACCTTCTTTGATCAGCCTATCATTACCAAACACTACAACACCAACATTGTCGCGCTCCAAGTTGAGGGCCATACCCTGAGGGAAGATAAATGACAATTTTTATTAATAATATTATTATTATTATAAAATAAAAATTTGCGACTATAATCATTATAGCTTATACTTGAATGTTGCTGTCACAAGTCAGTGTATCAGTCAGTGGCTTTTCAAACTTATCATTTAAATAGCTTTGTGTAAATATTTGGTTACTAATGAGGGTTAAATTTTTAGTTGAAAACTTTGTTTTTTTAATTTATCAAATATGTCTAAAATGAAACATTCATGAGTTAAAACAGTTGATTCCATATGCAATTGCATATTTCAGTGATCTAGTGTTTAAGTTTACTTAAATGAATACCTCCATGAGACTTCAGAATTTTAGTGCATACAGTTATATATTATATAATAGTTATGTAATCTAATTAATGTTTCACTTGAAGAAGTCACCAAACACATAGGTTATAAGTATAGACAACTGAATACTGAATTGGTAATTAAAGTTAAGTTCCCTAATATTCAGAAGAGTCACTGCTTGCTGAATGACACTGATAGCATATTATAACAATAAAGTATTGTCACTTAATTTATCTATTGTTTCAGAATTTGGCCATTAGACAATTTTCTATCATTCAATAAAAATTAAAAATAAACTGTAATATATTGTTTTACCTTGAGACCAGAGGAGAATTCCACCATCTCCTCGGCCTGAATGTTCTTCAACCCATAGACACGGGCAATACCGTCACCAATGCTCAACACACGACCGGTCTCTTCAAAGTCGGCCTGAAAAAATTATAGTTACCATAGAGTTAACTACCAACACTATTCTATTATTTAATTATCGTCTTATTAAATATTAATGGTTGATGGATAGTAGTACAATTAATTTCTTATTAGACCCTCTGCATTGTAATTCTGCAATTATATTCTATATTTTCAAAATTAATTTAAGCTCGAAAATATAAATATAGATGTAAAAAAATCTCAATAATATTATGTCTGATATATAGCAATTTTTTTATAACAAAAATAAAATAGTGAAGTCATTTATGACAAGTTAAAAAGGTTATTTAATATTCTTTTACATAATTATTAATCTCATATATAAGTATTGAAATTAACATCAGTATCCAAATGAATTTGAGACGGTTTGTGCTCTTCTGGATTGTGGCGGCCAGTCTTCATTCATCACCAAATCATTACAGACAAAATTGGGTATAAAATCCAATACTATTGAAGCTACTAATGTTATAAGTATAGGCAAGAATTTAACAAATAAAGTAATGGAAAGCTGTGATTAACATCAAAAACATTGGAACAAATTGAGACTGCCAATCTGACATTCATCATCAACATGTAAACACAAGTAACCTAAGAATTTATGTAATATGTAAACACCAAGTTCCTTCTAATTATAACCTTTCTGTAAAAAAGTATATTTATGTAATACAACAAATACCTTGGGTGCGGCACCGAGGATTCTCTCCTCCAGGATCTGGGAGATTTCGGCAGCCCTCTGGGTACATGAGACATGGAGTTTGCGAGAGGCGACTCCTACCGCTGGTACGGCGATCTTCGATACCTATAAATCATTTGACACTAATTTTTTCTCTCTGTAATTAAGTAAAATTGCGTAGGTACTTATGTAATATTGAGCATTCTCCGCTGATATTATTAGCCATAAAGCACAATTACGGCATGCTATCTGACAGAAACCCTTACCAACCTATGTTACATAACTGGAAGTTTTATGAAATGAAGTCCGTTTTAATGTTTGTAATAGTTTACTAATGTTCAAATTTCAGTAATAATGGTTATTATGTTATAATTAACGTATTATTTATATCATTTATCACTAAAATGAGCATGCTAAGTAGCCTTTGCCGCATAGCCATTTCAACATTTTTTTAGGCTTAATTTAACCAAAAACACAAATTTGTAAGCAATAAATACCTGTGTGGCGGCGTTTGGTAAACGCCTGGCCACGGTAGAGGCCAAACGGGTAGACATCAGCGACATTTTCACAAATTTATCGAAATCTATCAGTAATGAGGAACAGAATGCCGTGATGTTCTTTGCTCGCAACTCGTCTCGATAATACCAAAGACAATACCTACCGGATATGACATTATTGATAATTTCGTTGGGGTTGCTATTACCAAATTTATGGGCATTATATTTTCTTTATTTATTATAATATTATATTCGTAGGCAGGAGATGCCGTACTTATACAAAATGTTTTCACATTGAACTTACCATACATTCTTCAAAAATTTAGGAACTAGCAAATGTAATAAAGCAGAGGATCAATCAGACCATAGACAAATATGGTTTTATTTTACAAAGAGGTCTTTAACTGGGCTAGATAGTAAAACATAAAAAAAAACAAACTTCAAACAAGCTTTAGAATTAAAAATATGGCAGCGCAAAATATTTCCAAATAAAATGAGAATATTAAAAAGTACGATCAGATAAATGCTGTTCATAAGTGTATGTCTCGAAGTGTACCCTTTGCAGATGTATCTTGCTTTGCATAATATGACTTTTTCTTTAACACTTGAACCTGAATTTATTATTTTCAAAAAAACAGGGTAACATGGAAACAAATAATATTTCTACAACTGAGGACGCATTTGAGCAGTTTGTTCAAGATTTCGAACCTAATGATTTCATTACACTCTCAGAACTTGTACCTTCTTCGTACGCTAGTAATGAGGTGATGGACACCATAATTATGGAAGTACCGAGCGGTCAAACGGAGGTTCGTAATGTGTTAGACAATATAACATTTGCATCTGATGATCAGCAAACAAATATAAAGGAAATAAGCACGTTGCCCAGCGGTCACACAGTAGCCCACAATGTGATGGATAATGTAACATTTGGAATTGAAGAACAACAAGTAAGTGTACAAGAAATAAATTCGGAATTGCCAAGTAAAACCTACGTGGTATACAGTGGTAACCAACCGCAAAAAGAATCACCTATAAAGGTTGCCAAAAAAAGAGGTAGAAAGAAGAAATTGGATAATATAGTTTTGGGCAACAATGCAGAACCCGTAGATAATTCGGACTTAAATTTTGATATGATTATTGGTGAAGACGATTTTCCGGCAACTGTACCTACTACAAGAAAATCAGTTAAGTCTTTAAAGACTGAATTTATTAAAACTTCCACCCCAAATGCTTCTCAGAAACCAAAATCTGCAAAAAAACCTAGAGGAAGACCTCCAAAAAAAACTATTTTTCTGCCAAGCCCTGACATTACAACACCTACTGTAGAAACTAGAAAGAAAAGGGAACAAAAAAAGAAATGTGATCCTATACCAGCCTCCCAATTGACATCTACAATAAAGAAATATGCAGTTGGAAAAAAATATGATCCTAATATACATGGTGTAGTTCTTAATAATGAAAGTGAAAATTGTGATATAACATCATCCAGCATTGTAGATATGAAATGTGAAGGATTTGTTAGTAATGTTGCAGAAGAAGTCATTGTTACTAATGAAGAGACTAAAGGAGTTTCAAAGGATGCAGTAGATATGTCTAGTGAAATTGTAGGCGAAGTTGAAGTTATGACTAGTAATAATGATGAGATGGATAACTTACCTCTTGTCCAATTAAGTAAAGTTATTAATAAATCTGTTCCCAAATTATCAAAAAATGCACATAGTAAATCTATAACAGCAAAATCAGATCAGAAAGAATTTATAACAAAAATTACAAAAAAGAAAAAGCTGAAGAAAAATATTGCTAATGTTGAAGATGACTGTATGGACAATGTATGTTTGAGTAAATTAAAAAATAATATTAATGATACTACTATGGGAAATGACACAAATGTTAATGAGCAACATCCAGATATTACCACAACTGTTCAAGAAACCATTGAAATGGATAAAGCCACTTCTTTAAATGATTCTCAATTAGACAGTGCAGAAACATCTAAAAGGCCTGTCCGTAGGAAAGCAAAGAAAATTTTACATTATGAGCAAGATTCTGATGAAGATCCTTTTGCTAATGTGGATCTTTCAGATGACGAACCAGGTACAGGAAAAAAAGGCAGTAGATATTATTCAGATGATGAATATGTACCTGGAATGGAAAATGGAATACGACCTAGCAAATTTTCAGATAGTGACGCTGAAGACGACTTAGAATTTATTAAAAATGTAAAGAAAAGAAAATTAAGTAAAAGCCCTAAGAAAAAAATAACTGAAGATAATGTGGCTTCAAGTCCACATGAAATAGAAGATGATATTGAAGGATGTATAGAAACATCAGTAATTAAATTAACTGAAGGGGAATCAAATTGGGGCACAACAAAAGAATTTGAAAATTTCTTGGCTAATAAAGTTGGTTCAGATGTATTTATAAAGAAATCTAAGTCTACAAAATCAACTATTGCTCCACTAGAAATTCCAGTTTTAGATCTTAATGAACCAAAGAAAATAGTCGAGATATCCACTCAAACAAATGTTGTGTCTACTAAAAACTCTTTTGCACAAACAGATACACAGCATGAGTTGTCAATGGCTGAACAAGTTAAGCTAACTGCTGAACAATCTGAAAAGGCATGTGAATTTCTATCTAGCATTGTGAAAACTACTGCAGAACTAGGACAACTCATGACACAAAAATCCGAAGATTTTATTGAGAAAAAAATTAATACTACACATGTTACGGACACATTAAAAATGGACTATTGTGTGAAAAAATCATTTTTGTTATTCAAACTGGCCAAACACAATCTGATACAAATGGAAGAGGACCTTGCAAGGCAATATGAAGACTTTTTAAACAGTCAAAATTTGTCACAACATAGAGAAAAAAGAAAAGTTATTGCAGCAAAAGCAAAGGAGGAGAGTGACAGTGATTGTGAGATTGTAGAAGTAATAGCTGATGATGGAAAAAATGGTACTGAGAAGAAGAAGAAAGAAAAACCAGCATTCAATCCCAAAACCGTGTTCCTTAATAAGGAATTGTCAATTAAAATTGCAAAAAAACCATCAACACCATCTGTATCGGCAGATCCTAAGTCTGCCAAAAATATCAACATCAAAGGAAGACATACAGTTTGGATAAATGACTCAATAATGGTAAAAAAAGTAAAACCTAATCAGTCTTTTTTAGCCCAGGACAGCCGGAATAAAAAACCACCTGATTCACAATTTGTAACATTGAAAATGGTAAATAGTTTCTTTGAGTCCTACAATAGACAAAAAGTTCTGTCTACATGTGCCCCTTTTGTAAGATGCGATTGGTTTACATCAAAAAAGTCATATAATTGCTTCTATTCAACTGAAATAGTTTCTGCCTCAAGTTCTAATTCTACTTTGATTGGCAACAGCACTCCAATTGTTACAATACCTGATTCCTCTACTCATATAAAAATTCCCAAACCTCTTCTCACTCTCTGTATTGTAGTACTAAAGAAGCTTATAAAACTGAATAACCAATTAGATATAGAAAAGGTATTACATCAATCTGATACAAGATACCCTATTAGCATACACAACAAAGGTGGAGAATTTAACATTCCATTAAATGAGAAAAATACTGTTGACGGAGTCAAAAGTGAAATCCTGAAGAAAAAAGCCTGTTGTGCTGAAAATGCAGAATGTCAAATTAATACCAGAAGAGTAAAGTCCTTGTCTGTACTTTGTTTGTTAGAATTGCAAAAACACATTTATTTGACAGATGTAAAAACTAATATGCATAATTCAATAATTGTTCATCCTGAGGATAGAAATTATGCAGAAAATATTGATGCCGACAACATGTCACAGAAAAATTATACCAATGTCAAGTTCTTGACAACAATTTGCTTGCAAGAATTGCAAAAAATGTTTTATGATGAGTCTTCTCCAACCAGGAATACTATATTAATTTCTAATCACACATCTATAGAAAGTAACAAAGTGAAGTCTTTGTCAATGCTTTGTTTGCAAGAATTACAGAATATTTTCTGCATATCTGCTCAAAATAGCAGGAATGAAAAAAAATCTAATTGCTCATATAAGTTAATGGATTTTATAACAGAAAATGAAAATGATGTAGAAAATAATAATACGAAAAAGTCAAATAGAAATAAAAACAAAAAGACTCTCTATCAATACAAAAATAATGTAAATAATTTACAGACTATTTGCTATAAAAAAATTGTAGAGTTAATATTCAAATTTCCAGAAAGTTGTTTGATACATCTTGAGCCTACTATAATAAACACCTTTAGTTTAAGGCCTGTTGATGAGATTAGAAATAAAGAGGTAAAATCATTATTCTTACTTTGTACAAGCTACATACAAAACATTCAATGTCTTCATTACAAACAGCAAACAATTCAACGAAATATACCATTGTATACTCCAAAATCTCTGTCTAGATTATCACTGAAGTGTTTAAAGAACAAAATAATGCCTAAGACTAACAGTATTAACCAAAGGAAAAGGCAAATAGTTCAAGTAAAGACACTAGCCAGATTATGCCTTGAGCTCATTTCATCAACTTTAAACAAGGAGAAATGCAGTATTTCAAACAATAAGAAAATAATATCTGAATACTGTGATTTAATAGTGCTTCCACTGAAGAAGTTATGTTTTGATAAAATAACAAACTTTATGGGGCTACCATGTCAAATTCCTGATTTTGAAAAATCTTCTCATGGTTTATCTATTACTATAAATGAAATAAATACAGTAAGTGAAGACTTTTTCAACAACGATTACAACAGTTTTGATGATGATGGTGCATATGACGAAACAGAAATTGGAGAGACTAATGAGGAGTCCCAAGGTGAAGTAGAAAATAATTATAATAATTGGGAAAATGATGAAGACATTCCGTCAAGTAATGAATGGGCTGCTAATATACAAATGGGTGACCTTCGGTCTTGTGTAGACGGAAGAAAAAATAATGAGGATCGTGTAACAAACACATATCATGAGGAAGCATCATGTAGAAATCCGCTAGAAACAGGTATCTTATCAAATATAAAACAAGAGCCGTGTGAAGAGGCTCATTATATGCCAAATATAATGACGATTATTAAAAATGAACCTTATGAAGATGTGCTTCATACAGAGTCATTACATGGAATAACAAAAACTGAACATATGGTTCATGAAGCAATTGAGAATACTGAGTCTCCATTATGTCATGTTTCAAATGGTTACGATGTAGATGCCTTTGAAAAATTTGTTTCTTCAAACAAATTAATGTATTCTTTGGCTGATGGTGGCAGTCAGGATGAGGAGGAAGTCTACGGTCAAAGTTTTTCACGAGTACGCAGACAGTATGAGCCAGATTTTGATAGTGATGGGGATAATTTTGATAATTTAGGTTTGCTTATTCCACAAACTGTAGAGCAAGCTAAGGACAAGCTTATGAATAGTAGCTCTGACGAGGAAAGTAAAAATAAGAAAAATGATAAAAGAAAATACTTCAAAAAGAAAGGAAAATTAAGAAAACCGAATAAAGAAATTTTACCAATAAAAAGTAAAAATGTAGATGATGTTGCTGTTTTAACCAAAAAAATGAAACAGAGACTTCAGCAAGAAGATCATCAAAAAGATGTATCTGACGAAGAAGATGTGCCTTTGATTTTAAGAAAGGACAGGAGTAAAAAGTTGCTAAAGACAGATAAACAAGTCGACAAAATTGACACAAATAACCAAGATACATTAGTTGAAAACAAAAAGGATGAGGATTCAGATCCAAACACTTATGAAATACAATGCAACAATATAGATTCTACTGAAAATCTAGAAACCACACAAGAAAAAGATAAAAGAAGGAGTCATAGAAAAAATAATAAATTGCATTTGAAAAATAATGAAATCGCTAAAGATGAGACTAATGATCTCAGTTCTAAAAATATCGATGAATCAAAAGATATAGAGACGTCTCCGTGTGATAAATCAATAGCTGAGGAGGACTTAGAACAAAATCAAGACTTTAATGATTTGGATTTGAGGAAAAGTCTTAGAAAAAAAAGTAAACTACATCAAAAAAATGAAACTATTTCTGAGGATAAAAGTGATACTTCTAGTTTAAAAAATAATGATGTATCAGAAGGCGTTAAAACTTCTCCAAATGAGGAATCGAAAGATCACGATAATTCGGAATCAGAAAGTTACTCGGACGCGGTGGATATGGCTGAACCTATTGAACTACTTGAATGTGAACCAACATTGCCAGTTTTTGACACACAGACTGATAAGAAACAAAAGAAAACTCAAAAAGAAACAGACGATACATCTACATCCGATAAATACAAAAGCCAAGAAATTGTTATACGCAATGGCTGGGAATGTTACCCTATAGATCACTCTGATACGAAATTATACGAACATGCATGTATTAGTCTAGAAAAATTACCAGAATCATTTGTAGAAACATATTTCAAGTATATAAATATTGATAATGATAAGGACGAAGATGATATTGAAATAGACAGGTTAGTAGTAATTTCACTAATAAAGTCAAGGTAATTCAAAAATTGTCCTTTTTATTCATCAGTTGTTTTCATTTAAGAACTATGCTTGCCAAGAGCTATTAGTGGTGTGGTTGTACTGCTACGTATGTTATTATATATTCTAGAAACAGTCTACTTGTTTTAATTATTATCAGTTCAAATGTCGAATATAGTAAATAACTTTCTCTTTTCGTTACTATTAGTAAGAGATATGAGTAATATTATTTTAAATACATATTTTAGGCTGACAAATCTACAATCATTGAATAGAGAGAAGATTAAAAGTAAAGAAGTTACTCGACGTTCAAAGACCAAAGCCAAGACTGTATCGAGTGATCCTTCCGAAGGCGAAGTGAATATAAAGATTGAACTGGAGGCGGAAAACGGCGATGAACTGTCACCATCAGAGGACGAAAACGATAACACTGACGATATATTACCATCAACGGTGAGTTGTTTAAAAACATTTTTACAGCAATAAATATATTTAAAAACGTTTTCCGTTACTTTTTTTTTAAATCTTTATTATTATTTTAATGGATTTTTGTACAATTGACTATGTCAATCCCATCGTACCATAAACTAATTACATTAAACAAATAAACCAAACTAATTACAAAAACAAATAATAAACCTATAAATTAAAATTCCCGCTACTTTGTACGCGCAAAATAAAATCGCACGTGAAAATGTACATTTTGATTCGGTAAAAAGCCTATGTGTTAATCTAGCATGTAAACTACTACCATGCCAAAATTGATCAAAAACAAAAAAGTTACACATATTCAAATCAACATACATCTTTGCAGGTACAAGAGAATAATGCTGAGAATTACTTAGCAAAAAGCTTACTTATGGGCGACAACGACAGTGAAACAGAAGATGCGGACGGCGCTTCAGAAAAACCAGAAAATAAAATAAAACGTAAGCCCGGGCCAAAGTCGAAGACTAAAGGGCCAGAAAATACTAAAGTGAAAAATTCTCCATCCAGTATTGTGAAGAAAGAGGATGGGGCTGATCTACTGTTGACAGCCGATAGGATGATGAACTCTGAGCTCGCTTTGTTACATGCCCCTGTGATGGGTATAACTGATCAAATCATTGAGAAGGACAAGGAGACGACCAAGAAAAACAAACAACCTAAGAGTGTAAGTAACGCTTTTTTAGTGTTGGTCTAAAATCTTTCTTTCATTTATAAATTATACTTCCTGAATTCTTCTTTAATAATTGTTCGAATTAACTATTAGAAGAATTGAGTACATTGCTTAATAATTGAAGACATGAATGGATGAAGATGATATGTCGCAAAATTCAGATTTCGAGAAAATTGAGTTCAAACTGTCACTTAAATATTTTAGAATTTTTCGTAAAGTACATTATTCTAAAGAACCGTCTATAGAATCACCATACTCAATACGTTACGACATATCCTAAAATGTTTGAGTGGCAGTTTTAACTCAAATCTCTTGATTAAAAAAGTTGCGACATATCACCTTCATCCATTCATGTCTTTAAAGTTAAATAGCTTTATGTTTGAAACAAAAATACCTAGTTTTTGTTATAATATGTTAATTTATTATATTAATTTTCTTTATGTTACAATACTAATTTGTCCTCAATTTTACAGAAAACAAGTTCTAGAAGTCAAACAACAACAGTTCACATCAGAAAGGATGACGATTCGTCCTCTGAAGAGGAAAAGCAATGGGTCACCACAAAAGAGAAACTTTTGAAACGTTTGGAGAAAAAACAAGAGAACCAGTAGGTGCTTTTTATCTTTATCAACTTTTCAGAAGATAGGTTCTTCTCTATTTTTTTACTATTTACTTTTTTTTTAAATACACGCATATCCCTTATTAAAAAAAATATTTGCACACTGGATAAGATATTCAATGTTTCTGTGTTTGTCTCTGTCTCTGAAGATGAAAAGCCTTTTGACAGAAAAAATAGCAACATGAATACTTTATCCATAATGGCAAAGGTTGGTTCTCCTTGAGAGGGAAGCTCTAGCCTGGGAGGAATTTAGATGAGGGTCTTGACAAGGACTCCGGGTTCAAGGAATCCGATAAGAATTGAAGACATTAATGGTTGAAGGTGATATGTAGAAAATTTCTGATTTCGAGAAAGTTGAGATCAAACCGTTACTTAAACATTTTAGAATACGTCGTAACATATCAAGTACATTAAACTAAGAATTCTTTATTAAAATATCTATATTCTCTAAAATCAATGTATTTAAAACATAGTTACTACATATCCTAAAATGTTTAAGTGACAGCTTAAACTCCATTTTCTGGAAAAAATTGTTGCGACATATCACCTTCATCCATTCATGTCTTCAATTAAACGAGTTACCTCACGCCACTGTTATACATTGGTTTTTTTATTAGTAAAGGGAAATCATGTATTTAAAAACAATTATTGTCTGCATATTTAATTTACGTATGTAGATTGTAGTGGTGCTATAAATTTGTATTTGGTTTTCCCATTTTTCAATGCTAAACCTCAATAAAAATTTGGTTCTCCGTGAAGACGGTTCACGGACGATAGTTTACTGTGACAACGTCATAAAACATTGATGACGCTCAAGCCGACTGTGAACGTGACGTAACAATCAGTCATCCTTTTTCGTGCGTGCAGCCGGCGTTTGTTTATTAGACGTTGTCACGTCAAACCCGAAGCCCGCCATTACTTTTGATTCGATGTTTTATTAGCCTGTGACGTCACAAATAATTCCATTCACAGCATAGACGACGCGAAACGCGCCAAGATCGTGAGCGAGTTCATAGAGAAGCGCCGAGAGGACGGGCCGGTCAGTCAGAGCGTGCTGCGCCGCCCGCGCCGCGGACGGTCCAACAGGAAGAAGCTCCTGGAGCGACGGAAACAGATGAAGTGAGTTAGGTTGTTGAGCCGATTCCTCTACGGTTCTACAGTTGACAGTGGAAACACACAGGCCGTGAGACTCGACTAAATTGTACACTATTTCTTAATAATAATTAAAGACATGAATCGATGAAGGTAATATGTCGCAAAAAAAATACCCAGAAAATTGAGTTTAAACTTCAGTCACTTAAATATTTTCGGCTAGGTCACGTATTTAGTACATTGATTCTAGAGACGGATCTTTAGATTTATGTACTTAATACTTTACGACGTTTTCTAATATGTTTAAGTGACAGTTTGAACTCAATATTCTCAAAATCATAGTTTTGCTACATATCACCTTCATCCATTCATGTCTTCAATTGTCACTCTATATTATGTTTTACTGGAGCAAATGTTTCTGATGAGCCTGCAGATGAAGTAAAATGTTCTAAAGCAACTAGAATGTACGTGTAGATAGTGAATTGGTTTTGTATTTACAGAGTCCTCTCTCGGGAGCTGTGCGGTGAAGACGCGTCGTCGTCTAAGAGATATTCACACTCATATGGCAAAGGACGTCGAAATATTAGAAAGGTAATGTAATAAATAAATAAAAAAATATTTTTATTTGTGTTTATATTGTTCAGAAAACTTGCAGCTACTTTTACAATTTAATTATCTATGTACTAGCTATAAGCCATTTAAATGTTTTTACCAAATAGGGCCGTTGCTTGGTATGAATTTGTGTGGAGCACTAAAATAATAATATTATAAGTTGAGAATATCTTGCTGCTTAATTTAATCTAAGAAGCTTGATGTGGTTTTTAGGGTCCCTTTTTACCCATTGGGTAATGGGTAAAAAAGGGACCCTATTACAAAGATATTTCTGCCTTCACCATGATAGCTAAAATTTTTCAGGTGACGTATTTTTATGATAACCAATACTAAAAACAGTTTCGTGTATTTCAGGTTATAGACAAAAAATCACTAGCTCGGAATACGGTATTGGCTAACATAGAAGAATTCGAGCGGAAAAGAAGACTGTCCATGCGAGAAGCTCAGCTGGTAACTATCTTTACAAAATTTATATAAATAACTAGCTGACCCGTGCCGACTTGGTTGAGAATACAAACAGCATAATTTTCTCACCGTATAAACCCCTGGACTTCCACAAATTTTTCAAGACTTCTCGAGTTTTAGCGAGACTAAGCTATTCATTTTTATATATAGGTATATAAGATCAAAAGAAGAAGATCATATCATGTGAAATAAGTTTACGCTGTATTTCACCAATTGTGTAGGGGTACTTGAGGATAAAAATACTGTACAGTCTGACCGCATTTGTAATTTTAATTGTCCATATTTATTTGCTAACCGTAACCATGTAACGTTACGTGTAACACAGTAACATATGTGTAACACACATGTAACACGGTGTAAGTTTAATACATTGTTATGTTTTGAGTGTAATATCCGTAACACAGTGTAAGGTTATGAGTCGTTTGGTTAGGGAAATGACAATAGCTAATAGAGTCATTTGTGTTACAGAAAGAGACGCTGGGCTTTGAAGAAGACGTGAACGTGGTGGTCATCAACGACGAGTTGTGTCTGGAGTACGACTTCGACAACAACCAGCCGGCGGTCACCGTGCATCCGTTCTTCACTAAAGTCATGAAAGCCCATCAGGTACGATGTCTTTTAAGAATCTTAATTTTTAGGAATACATAGCAACTATAGGGAATATAAGTTTCGCTCTGTCCGTCCGTCTGACCCCCCATGATAATAGTAACTATGATTATAAATAAAAATATCAAGAGGAAGTCGCGGGAAAATAATAATAGCTCCCCTCACCGATTTCGGTGTCGGTAGCCGATTTCATTGAAACCAGGACAGCTACGCAGGAGTTATTTTATTGCGCACACAATACACAAAGATACTCACTCTTCCTTTTACTCTCATAACCCAGTGGGACTATAAACCGACACGACTGGCGAGAGAACATGCGCAGGACCGGCTTTTTACACGACGCATGGATCATCTTTCTTGTCAGACAATCAGGTGATCAGCCTGTATTGTCCTAACCAAACATGAAGACAATATTTTTTGTCCCAACGCGGGAGTCGAACCCACGACCTCCGGGTCGACAGCGAAGCTGAAAACCACTAGACCACGTAGGCGATAGAAGTCGCAGGAAACATCTAGTATTAAATATACCAAATGAAAAACCGCGTATCTACGAATTTGCGTAATACAGAGTAGAATAAGTCGGTGTATTACTTATAGTGAATTGACGTTGTATTTGCGTAAAACGGGGTAGCGTAAGTTGGGGTATTATTTATAGTGAATTGACGTTGTATTTGCGTTTGCAGTACGAAGGTGTGAAGTTTATGTGGGACGCGTGTTTCGAGACTGTGGAGACGGTGCAGAACGGCGGCACCGGCGGCGGCTGCATCCTGGCCCACTGCATGGGGCTCGGCAAGACGCTGCAAGTGCTGGCGCTACTGCACACGGTGAGATGGCTATAGTTTAGAGCGAGACAGCATGTTCATTGTACATCGAACTTGTACTGGCATAGTGGCGAATGGGGCTCGGCAAGACGCTGCAAGTGCTAGTGCTGTGTGAGATGGCGATAGTTTAGAGCGAGACAGCATGTTCATTGTTCATCGAACTTGTAGTGGTATAGTGGCGAATGGGGCTCGGCAGGGCGCTGCAAGTGCTGGCGCTGTGTGAGATGGCGATAGTTTAGAACGAGACAGCATGTTCATTGTTCATCGAACTTGTAGTGGCATAGTGGTGAATGGGGCTCGGCAGGACGCTGCAAGTGCTGGCGCTACTGCTCACGGTGAGATGGCTATAGTTTAGACCGAGACAGCATGTTCATTGTTCATCGAACTTGTAGTGGCATAGTGGCGAATGGGGCTCGGCAGGACGCTGGAAGTGCTGGCGCTGTGTGAGATGTCGATAGTTTAGAGTGAGACAGCAAGTTCATTGTTCATCGAACTTGTAGTGGTATAGTGGCGAATGGGGCTCGGCAGGGCGCTGCAAGTGCTGGCGCTGTGTGAGATGGCGATAGTTTAGAGCGAGACAGCATGTTCATTGTTCATCGAACTTGTAGTGGCATAGTGGCGAATGGGGCTCGGCAGGACGCTGCAAGTGCTGGCACTGTGTGAGATGGCGATAGTTTAGAGCGAGACAGCATGTTCATTGTTCATCGAATATATAATGGCAGCGGTGGTGTCTGCATGGGGCTCGGCAAGACGCTGCAAGTGCTGGCGCTACTGCTCACGGTGAGATGGCGATAGTTTAGAGCGAGAAAATATGTTCAATATCTGCAATACGTCTGCTTGACAGTTCCTAAACGCTTTCCTAAATCAAATCAAATCAAATATTTTTATTCAGAGTAAATATTCCAAAAAAATGTTTTCTGAACGTCGTTTCTATATGGTGCCTACCACCGGTCCCTAACTAGGACGCCTCAAGATATTTAAATTAAAAAACTGACCACATTTATACGTCCAGCATCTAGGGAACATCTTAGTCGTGATTGTACTACCGGTGATCGTGCCGCTCGACCAGGGATAAGATGGAATATCGCTAAACAGCGTTGAAAGCATAATATCGTCTGCGTCTTCTAGGCGTCCTAGTTCTAATGCTTAGAAACTTATAGAGCAAGAATTTGGTCGATACTGTGCGACGACGAAATAGATCCGCCATTGTAATCTATATGTTTGCAGGTGTTGACTCACCCAGGCGTGGCTATGCAGCGGGTGCTGGTGTGCTGTCCGCTGTCCACCGTGCTGAACTGGGTGGACGAGATACACAAGTGGATCGGACCTGTCACTAATCAGATCAAGGTAATTAGTTAATAATACACATTAGTGTGTCCGTGGGATGACGAAGTAAGAATAGTACCTCCTCATCAATTATTTTCCCCATAGGTGTCGTAAATGGCGACAGAGAGAATAAATATCCGTTTATGGGAATGGGAATAAACATCTGAAAACTAGTACAGTGGGCTTCGGCCTGACCGACCATATCACCTCGCTCGGTCGAAGATTCCCTTTGGGGCTTCCACTAGTATTTCCATTGTTAAACCTGATGTGATGAAAGCTAGTTCTCCTACAGAGGAAAGTAGCCTGTATAATAGGTAGGGATTAAGATGAGGATCTTTAGAAGGTAGGAGCTAAGCGAAGCCGATGTGAATGCAGTTACAGACACCCCACGCCACTGATTTAGATATAGGGAGCGTCTACTTTGTACTTCCTACTCCTCTTTTTCTATTTCCTACTCCTCCTTTTTTCTTCTGATTAATTTCGTTGACAAGACCCCAAGACAGATTTAACTTGTCCCTCGGCCACCCCTGAGATCATATCAAAGGGTCGTGGTTGGTTACCGCTGTTGATCCTGGCTCATAGGAGTTGCAATTGTGGGAATGTAAGGTTGGTCAATGCCCGTAATAATATAAATAAATAAAATATATTATATGTATATAGGGAGCCTCGGCACGAAAAGTATTACAGAAGGATTATTAAAGTATTATCGTCCAGGAAACCGACGTGAAACATCGCATGATTTATGATTCGTCATTGTGATGGTAGAGTTTTGGATCGATAGAATAGTGCGTTTACATCGTACCAGGGGGCTGTGCTACAAAGTTCAATAACTAAATGTAGGGATTTGACATAAGGTACGCTAAATTAAATACCAAATCGCGATCATTTAGCACAGCTTATGTCAAATCCCATACATTTTGCTATCGAACTTTGTAAGCGATAATTAGCGATGGCATCTTGAATCAGCCCCCAGACAAAGACAGAAATATATAATCGCTAATCAGTTGCGCAAGTATTTGTATTAGTAGAAAGCTATTTGTATTTATTAATATAACTGCACGTATTGATTTTTGACAATGACTAACTTTATTTCATAGACCATAGACCTTTTTACATCGCACAGATAATCCATAGATATAAACACAGATTAAACACCATAACAGTATTTACAGCCTAGAAATATTAATCTACTAATAATTACATATTTTGATATATACAATTAATAGTATTCATGGGTCTAATGATATGGTGAATTTTATTTCAAGCAACGTAAGCTAAGACGGAAGCTACAGGTATTGTTACTAAATATTTATTTTTTAGAGATTTTACATTTGCAATATAAAACGCCTAACATCAACTTGAATAGCGTATACAAATATAAAAACATACTGTTTGGGTGCAACATGCTACAAGTCATGTAAAGTCGAAACAAATTAGCCAACAACCCTATTTATATTGTGACCAGTACTCCATACGATTAGTAGTTTATCGCTTCCGTGGTCTAGTGGCTTAGAGCCTAGCTCTCGACTCGGAGGTCGTGGGTTCGATTCCCGCGTTGGTACAACAAAAATGTTTGAAACCTGATGAGGTCTGGCAAGAAAGGCATGTAAAAAGTCGGTCCTGTGGCCTGATCTCCCGCCAGTTGTGTCGGTTATCCGTCCCACTGGGCTACGAGATTGAAGGAAGAAACAGTGCTTCTATGTATTGGGTACACACTTGGGCACTATAAAACTACATAGGCATAGGTGACCTGGTTTTAATGAAACCGACCGCCGTGACCGGAATCGGTGTTTTAGGCATTATTACTTTATTTTTATTATGTTAATTTATATTTTCAAGGTTTTCGAACTCTCCAAGCTGAAAAAGACCTACGAGAGAGCGTACCAATTAGAAGACTGGTACAACGGAGGGGGCATATTTATCATAGGCTACGAGCTGTTCAGATCTCTGACTACCCTCGATCCGATGTTAGATGACGTCAGACCGACCATCATAAACAAGATAAGGACGGCACTACTGGACCCAGGGCCGGATATAATCATCTGCGACGAGGGCCACCTTCTCAAGAACGATATGTCGGTGCTGGCGGTGGCTATGAGCCGCGTTGTCACCAAACGCAGGATAGTGCTGACGGGCACTCCGATGCAGAACAACCTCCGAGAATACTACTGCATGGTCAACTTTATCAAGCCGAACTTGCTGGGAACATACTCGGAATATTCTAACAGGTAAATAGAGCATTTATTTATCGATCTATACGTCCGAGATAAATTTAACCCAAACGTAAACATAGCCGTCTATGACACAACCATAGATTAGTCAGTGATGCAAATTGGCCAATATTAACGCAATGATTTAATGTTGGTTGCATGAATCCATAGACAATATTCTATAGTCGGCAGTGTCAAAATAGCGTATTTTTACTGCGAATGTTATTTATCTGATGATTAAATATGTTATTTATTGATTAATTGTTATAAAATGTATTGGATAATAATGTATGATCCTTTATTATTCCGTTGAAAGTTGATAAGTGTGAACATTAAGTGAATATGTGAAAATTTCGATGTTTTCGGTTTGTTTCTCTTTAGGTTAAATTTATCAGGGACGAACTATACAAAGCTAGTTTTTAGGGTTTCTTACGCAAAAGGTAAAAATGAAACCCTATTACTGTTTATCTGTCCGTCTATCGGTCAGTAGACAGTATCTCATGACCCGTGATAGCTAGATATTTAAATAAATAAATAAACGTTTATTCAACAATACGGACATTACACTACACAATGGGAAAAACTATATTATTATCATTACATACACCTAGACATTAAAAATACATGATTTAACAATAACAACAACGAAGTTGGGTAAAAACAGGAATATGTTGAAAAATATAATAAAAATCATGAGGTCTGGGTAATGATGGCAGGCAATGCAATGAACCGATTACCGAAATGGTATCAACTCAGGATAATGACTATGGATACTCCACAGCTCTCAGCACTCCGCGCGAGACAGACTACTCCAGGAATTTGCGTTCTAATATACGAATAGACAAAATATATATTCGCTTCTTTTCTATTCTTTTTACGTGATTTGTTTGTTCATAAGTCTTTTATAGCTGGAAATTGTCAGTGAAATTTAAGGTTGTTGGGTTCTGTTTTGTAGTCTGTGTTTATGTATAATGTATAATCAACAACACCTATTTACATATACAATCCTAGATTCGAACTCTAGTACTGTGTAAATATTTTTCACAACAAGTACAAAATATACTATGTTATGTGTTCGTTTGCTTGGTTATAACTAAATTACTTTCAGATTCGAGAATCCCATTATGAACGGCCAACACAGGGACTCTATAGAGGATGATATCAAGCTGATGAAGCAAAGAACTCACATCCTACATAAAGTGCTCGAAGGCTGCCTCCAGCGGCAAGAGGCATCGGTCCTCTACCCGTACTTGCCCAAAAAATATGAGTATACAGTGTTCATATCGTTGACATCGTGCCAGTGGGATCTATACAAGCACTACATATCGCAAACAAAAGTGACGTGTAAAGGGAACAAGCATAATGTATTGAAAGATTTCCACGTGCTGCAGAAGATATGGAGTCATCCACAAGTGCTGCACCATTTCCAGACGAGGGGGCGAGAGGCAGATGAAAAAATTAAAGGTAATTAATATAGTATAAAGCTTACATAACCTTGCCAGCTATGTGCATTTTCACAAAAATGTTCCCCTCTCACTTTAAGGTTGTCACACGTTTTAAAAGTTATTTTAGTTTTTGCTGCAGTGTTCACTTAATAATTGGTTCTTATATACAAATTAAGCTACTTGACGACAACAATTTTTCAGTACAAAAAAACATTGCAAACAAAAAAAAAACCTTTAATTTTCCCTGTGTGAAAAGGTATCTAATTTTACGTTTTTCCCAAAGGCAACCTTTGAGTCGAATAGAAAAATATTTGTAATGATTTTAATGTTGGGATTATGTTGTTATCTTGTATGTAACCTTTCATAATCATCTTAAACACCCTGTATAGCTGAGAAGTTGGAAGACGAACTTCTTCGCGACGATCTAACGGCCACTGAGGACATCAAGCCCACGCCGACGGACGTGTGGTGGCTGCAGTACCTCGACGGCGGCAGGATGCTGGACATGCTGGATAGCTCAAACAAGTTCCTCGTCGTGTTCCGGCTGCTGGACGAATGTGTGGCGCTGGGGGACAAAGTGTGAGTGCTCTTATAGTTATATCCCAGAAGTTGGAAGATGGTCTCACTGCCACTGAGGACCGACGGTAGTGGCTGCAGTACCTAGACGGTGGCAGGATGCTTGACATGCTGGACAGTAGCATGCTAGATGAGTGCGTTGTTGTGCTCTTATAGGTCTGTCATCTAAATAACTTTCTTAGGAGCTGACAATAAAACTAATTTTGTATGAACTAGCACTGCTAGAAAAATGCATAATGTAAGTACTAGTGTGGCGATGGTGGGTCGGTAGGTGGGTGTGTTGTAGATCGGTGGGTGGGTCGTGTGTCGTTTGGTGAGTGGCGGTGGTGCGGGGGTCGCGGAAGTTGGGAAAATAGAAGTCCCCAACGGCAATAAGATTAATGATGATGAAGAAGTCATTGATGTCAATATTAAAACTATTTGTTGGAATAACTCCTATCACCGATTGTAGACTCCCAGATACAAATGAAAAGCTTCAATAATTGTGGACTGTATTATACTCGTATTATATTATTCGTATTACAAAATATGAAGGCGGTCGTCTACAACTGATGGTTGGTTTGATAGTACTTTAAAATCTATCGCACGGCGCATGCGAACGCCCCGCGCACCCCGCACGCCCTGCTCGCGCCGTTTCGATGTAGCCGCAACACCGATCTCGAAAAATATAATCACAGATTGGTGATTTACGGGTTTCAACCTTTTTTGGGGATGTTACAGGTTGATCCACGGTGGCACTCTAACCGCATTCTTTTGTCTGTGGCAGGTTGATATTCTCGACGTCGCTGTACGCGCTCGACGCGCTCGAATACTTCCTGCGGGTCATCAACGGCTGGTCGCTGGGGCAGGACTACTACCGGCTAGACGGCGCCGTCCCGCCCGAGGTGCGGCAGAAGTGGTGCCGCGAGTTCAACGACGAGAGCAACACGCATACCAAGTGAGGCAATATTCATAAAATTATTATAATAATTGAAGACATAAATGAATGAAGGTGATATGTAGCAAAATTCTGATTTCCAGAAAATTTTGTTCAAACTGTCTCTTAAACATTTTAGAATATAATAACACACAACTTTTTGATAACACACCTGATGATGATTCAATCGAAACCGGTCGTGTTTTCTAAAAACTTATTAAAACGTAATAAAAAGTGGAAATGTGTAAAAAAGTTGTGTGTTATTATTGTGAATATGAATTTCCATCAAGAACCAACAGTACATTCAATCAGTTATACTTTAGAATATGTCGTAACGTATTAAGTACGTTCATATAATTATCCGTCTTAACCCAATTTTTCTGGGTAATTATTTTTTTTGCGACATATCACCTTCTTCCGTTCATGTCTTCAATTATATAGGGACTTGAGTCACGTCATGTAGAGGTTGAGAGAGTAGGAGCCCAGAAGATAGAATTCCGACCGTGCGAGGTGGTATGCTAGGTCAAGCCGAAACCCACTATACTAGTTTTGTAAACTTTCCTATTTTTCAAACTACTATATGGTGCGTTCTTGTTGCAAAAAAATAACTTTATGAACGAAATGTTGTAAATGTTTAATCACATTCCTGTTTCTTTCGGTCTGAGTTTAAAAAAAACAGGAATATGATTGAAAATTTCGTTAATAACGTTATTTCCTTGCAACGGGAACGCAACTTATTTTTTATGTATGAAATGAGAGTATGTATGTTATTTAAACGTATTAATTATACATGCACAATTTATTTATATTTAGCATTATAGTATTTATGTAGTTTATCAAGTATTATAGTTATTGTTGTAATGGTAAATATATATTAATGTATTTTATTTTTATTTTTAATGTGGATAAAGTAAATATAATAATTAATTAATTATAATAATTGTGCACGTCTTATCTACTATATTTTATGCCATCTCCCTCCGTAGGGCTGCTGGAAGAAATTTCTTGTTAGAAATAAGCAGTACCTTTGTGTCGTCTAAATTTTCTTGTGTACAATAAATGTTAAATTAATTAATTACATTTACAGACTGTTCCTGATCTCGACGCGCGCGGGCTGCCTCGGCCTCAACATGACGGCGGCGAACCGCGTCATAATACTGGACACGTCGTGGAACCCCGCGCACGACATACAGAGCATCTTCCGCGTCTACCGCTTCGGCCAGAAGAAGGACTGCTACATATACCGCCTGGTGGCGATGGTGAGTACAATCCTAGTATCCTACTAATATTATAAACTAGATGATGAAATGCTGCAAGTTTTGCAGCGGCAGTCTACGTGTTACTCCAGCATGTAGCTACTATATCAAATTTTATCGAAATCCGGTTAGTAGTTAGGCTCGAATTATATGCATCCGCGCGACCGAGCGTCTCAGTCGCAATGTCGTGAAAATTGAAATTACAATAAACTACAGTGTAAACTCTATATAACGCCACTGAAGGGACTCTGATTTTATGGCGTTATAGAGAGTTGTCGTTAAATTGAGAGAAGAGAAATCAGAATTAGAAAAAGAAAAAGTTTATTTCAGACTAGTGCTAGTAGATATGTCCCATTTCTAATGCGCGTATCAGTTAAACTTTTTCGTCAATACACAGCGATTTTCTTTTACTAGCCATGTTTACAGTTTGAAAGTTTATGAGCAACTAAGAATATGCTAACGTAGGTATAGATAATCCATGACTCCTACTTAGTCATGGTCAAAAACATTCTACACGTGCAAGCAATCCCAATTTGTAAACGAAAGAACGAATTTCTTAGAAAGTTCGCTATGCATGATGCCGACAGTCAAGTTTATTGCCGGCTAGGGCCTAGGGATAATAAAGAGACAGAAGAACGTACACAGCTGTGCAGTTTTTACTAATTTTAGCAACTTAAAATGTAGTTTTTATTACTCAATTGTTGTCGTTATTGAGAGTGGGTGTAATGCTATGTAGAGTGTATCATTGTATGGAAGACAAGCTAAACCAACCAAAGCCAATATATTTCGACGCTTTAGGGAGTTTGACGTTAAATCGAGGGACGTTACATGGAGTTTACACTGTATATGCAAATCAGAGACGCGGCTGGGCCGCTTTTAAATAAATCGTTGCACACAATTGCTTGCGATTTTGTAGTGTAGCGGCCGGGCCGCTCGGTCTTGCGACCGTCTATAATTCGAGCCTTATTGCGCGAAAGAGCAACCATCAGCACATGATAGATAAGGATACCACGATTATTTTTATGTTATTCTTTCATTAGCATTTACTATTTATGCGACATTACTGTTCTTAATTTATAATATAGAAAAAAAAAATCTGTAATTGATTTGAGACTTGTTTATTAATACGGGCCTAAGCTCCAGGGGCCGTCAATTTATAAGTAGTAGTTTAAGGGTTAGCGCCCACAGGCGACAAATTGTCGATATCGCCGACCATTTGCAATCCGATTACCGACTTGGCGCACGCTAAATGGAGTTTACTTCTCTCACATGTGATGGTACACGAACGGGATGTTAAAGCAAATGGCGATAGAGACAATACGTTGCATGTGCGCGTTAGCTAATTTAAGACATGAATGGATGAAGGTGATATGTCGCAAAAAATAAAATTTCCCTGAAAATTGAGTTTAAAACTCTAGGATATTATGTAATAACATATTAGGTTCTTTGATTCTGTAGACGGTTCTTGAGATTAATGTACTTAACACGTTACGACGTATTCCAAAATGTTTAAGTGACAGTTTGAACAAAATTTTCTCGAAATCAGAATTTTGGTACATATCACCTTCATCCATTCATGTCTTCAATTGTTACTGATGAGCTGTGTTCCACCAGGGTACCATGGAACAGAAGATGTACGAGCGGTCGGTGACGAAACAGGCGGTGGCGTGCCGCGTGGTCGACGAGCAGCAGATAGACAGACACTACAACATGGCCGAGCTCAGCGAGCTGTACAAGTAATTAAAAAAAAACTGACCATCACAGCACATTAGGCTGCGTTTCCACTGACGCGGAGCGGGGTGGAGAGGAGCTCGGCGGTGCCCGAATTGACCAATCACTATGCTCGTGCTGTCTCGGAAACGGAGCGGAGATTTCGAGCATAGTGATTGGTCAATTCGGGCACCGCAAGCTGCTGTCCGCCCCGCTCCGCGTTAATGGAAACGCAGCCTTACAGAACAATATAAACAAACAAAACAACAATGAGTAAATAAATATAGGTCTAACTTATTATCGTCACACTAAACAGACACACCTTCAGGCACACTATACACAGATATATAGGCTATAATATTAATGAGTGATAATACTTTAGGATGTGTATGGGCCCGTATAGAGTTTACCGTGAAAGTACCAGCGCTGAAAGAGTTACTTTTTGTTAGACCATAAATAGGAATTAAGTCCTGAACGACGGAAGCTAGAATCTATGGTCTATTGTCAACTGTCAAGACTCTGACAGCGACCACTCCCAAAAAGATCTCCGATAATCGCGCTATAATGATCTATTGCAATTTGTATTACTGCTTAAACAATTACTGTTTAGAATAAAAACACTGAGAACTTATCATAGTCATTTATTACTACGTACATAACACTTTTTTTAAATTATTGTATGGACAAATGTTGGGATATTTCTCATAGAAATATGAAAGTCAAAGTAAATCTTTCCGCGCACACACCCTAAAGTATTATTACTCATTTATTTGACACCTTGTCGATTTCAAACTCAAATTCAAATATTATAATTAAAAGGAATAACATTGTGTTTAGAATGCATAGGAGAATATCAAATTTTTAGTGCTCTGTATCAAAAATATAGTAAAAAAGGGATCCTATTACTAAAATTTCTCTGTCTATCCGTACGTCTGACTGTCTATCTGTCACTAGGTTGTATATCAAGAACCGCGATAGCTAGACGTTAAAATGTTTCACAAATTATGTATTTCTGTTGCTGCTATTATTAAAACAAATAATAAAAGCAAAATAAAATAAATATTAACATGAGCACCCATACAAGAAACGTGAATTTTTTGCTAAATAAATGATGTTATAATCATATATTTTCTAAATATTAGCTACGACGAGGAGGGGTTGTCGGTGGACGCTGGTCTGGCGGCGGGCGTGCGCGACGCGGCGCTGCTGCGCGTCGCGGCGGCGCTGCAGGGCAGTGCGGGCGCGCTGCACGCCGTCCGCGAGCACGACTCTCTCCTGCGCGACACGGACGCGCGCCTGCCCGAGCACGAGCGCGCCGCCGCCTGGCAGCAGTTCCAGCAGGAGCATGCCGGTACACGTGAGCGCACACACAACGTCCCCCCTTACTGTAGCTGCAGGGCAGTGCGGGCGCGCGCTGCACGCCGTCCGCGATGGTTAGCCTTCATCGTCCTAACCAAATTGGAAACATTGTTTAGTTGTTTCAAGACCACAACATTTGGGACGAAATCCTAGCTCCAAACCACTGGATCTCCAGAGGCGTTTTAATAATAACAATATTTACACACTCTACCTATATATTGTGCTACCTTAGAGAAGTCATTTGACAGACAAATACAAAATATACTATACTTTATTCAGCGCGTAAATATTTCTATTACAAATGGGGCATGTATACCTGCGACATCTTTCGTGCAAAAGGAAATCTCGCGGATGACATTTCTGTTATTTTATATCCAGACCACAAACTATCAGAATGCCAAATTGCATTCAAATCAGTTGACGTTTTAGCATGAAACACAGTCTATTGTACATACATCAGTAGGTACACAGATACACACACACATTCGCTATTATTGTTGCGGACATTTACAGACTACCAAGTTTTCAAGGTACAAACTATAGATTGTTTCTTTTATCTCAGTCCTTTTACCAGTGATAATTATTTAAAACCTTGTCTTAAATAAGTTTTTTCGTTTCAGAGGAGCAACCACTTGTTAAAATACCAAAGAAATTTCAAATAAAAGTGGACGCGACTTCTAACACATCGGAGAATACAACAGAATCGAGGCCGCTTAGAAAACGGGGCAGACCGCGGAAGTTTTCTCCAGAGCCATCACCACCGTCCACTAGTAAACTGAATGACTTCGATATGACACAAGAAGTTATCGTTAATAAAATTAGAGACCTACTAATACAGCATAATGCAATGGAAGCTACTCCGGCCGCCATCGCCAAAATGATCGGAGAAGTTCGGAAATACATAGTCGATCCGAGTATCGACATCGGTTCCAATCCATTGGTGGGGAAAATAGCCGAAGTATTACTCCTTCAAAACATGCCGCCATTGACCGATTGTCTAGAACCGGGCCAAAGGAACGTAAAGGAGGAACCTGAAACGATACTAGGTGATTCTGAAAGTACCGCAATGGTTACTAGGCATGATAAAGACGTAATAGAGCCAGACAATCACCCCGACAGTGAGGAAACGTTGAGCGACGTTGAAATGCAACATACGGAGAAAAGACGGAAACGACCGAAAGTCGACGACGACTATGTACCCCCTTCGCATTATATGTATAAAATGGAGGACACAACTAATATAACCACGAATAAAAAAAAGAAGAAAGAAACGAGATGTAGACCAAGAAAAAATGTTGCAAAAATACCACCGCCTTCAGTAGAAAAGACTAGAACGGCGCCCCTTCGAAATGCTCAAGACGTACCGGCGGATACTGTTCAAAATATTGAGAACGATGATAGTAATAGCAGGGTGGAACTTACTGGCGTACACACAATTGACGATGGTATTAATGAAGACACTATAGACATAAGTGACGACGACGATCTCGGAGCGGCCCCAACGCCTGCTCCTGCTAAAAGAAAAGAACCGCCTAATCCTACGAAAAAACCGCCCGAAACTACAAAAGAACTGCTGAAAACGCCAAAAGAAATGCCCAAAACACCAAAAGAAATGCCCAAAACGACAAAAGAAATGCTCAAAAAAGGAAACGAACTGCCTGACGATATTTTATTGCCTGCACGAACGTCTGCTGAGGCCGTTCCACTTCCGAAATCGCTGCTAACAGATAAAAAGTTCATCAAAATAGTGGCACACATGTACGTTTCGAGCAGTCCTATCTTGGACGAGGACGCCGCGACACGAGCTGCCGAATACAGCACTTCGAAAGCTTTGAGGGAATTGAACGAAACGGGAGAGCAAATCCTCAGTGGAAACTTACACGAAATAGCGCTCAAGGTAATTTTCATAAAACTAGATCAAATTGGACTCCTTTTTTAAATTGTTGCATTGACTGTTAAATTAATGTGTAATTTAATCTTTTCATCAGGTGTACGGACCCGAAGCGTTAAAGAAATTAAATTTATGCGAGGAAACAAAGAAAAAAGCTGCTGACCTTAACGCCGATAGTGGCCAATCGAGTGCTAGTAAAAAAGTAAAGCCAATAGTTTTGAAGAAAAACAAAATCCTACACCCGCTACAAACAACCTCAAACACAAATGCTGCCGAAATTGAAATAACACCAGAGCCTCATCATCAAATTACTCCACCAAGGGTTTCTGCGCAACCAAAAGTACCTCTGCAACCAATAGCTGTTCCTCAACACACAACAGCCCCGCCAAGTGCCTCTAATGCTTTCCAGTTTAGGAGCGCACCAAGACCACCTGTCACTCAATCGGAGGTGGTGCATACTCCACCTACTAGTCACAGCATGGTACCGTCTCCAGTGGGACAATATATTGTACAGGTGCCAGCAGCTAGCGCGCCAGCAGTTGTACCTGTTGGAATGTAAGTTTTCTGTCCCACTTTATATATTTTATATAAATTATATAAGTATACAGAGTGTAATCTTTCTCAGGAGATTTATTGCACGAGCGTGATATGACCTTAATTTATGATCATATTATCCTATGGTTTGAATAATTTTTATACGCTTAAAAAGCGGCCGCGGCGTGGCGGCAATCAATCGTCTATTCAATTGTGTCAAAGCATCCCAGCACTAGTGTCCGCGCCTGAGTGGTAGTCGTCACATATAACAAATCGAGATTTTCAAAGAAAGTTAATCATGTTACTTACATAAAAATCTTGTTTATCTGTATTGTCATTGCTTACGTTATAGTGAAAGTATAGTCCCATTTGAAAAATTACAACCTGTATTTATATAGTATATTTTATTCGTGTTGCATCATAACCTATATTTATTACTACATCTAAGTAGCAGTTGAGGATATATTAAACGTTTGTTACAGGTTCACAGGTGCAGGCACTATAGCGGTGCCTAATTCAAGGGAGGAATCAATTTTGCCGGACGACGACGATATCATGGTGATACCGCTCAACCCGACACCGCAGCCCGCGGAGACGAACAATTACTTGTCGGCTCTGCTCGCTAAGCCACAGGATATGGGAGCATTGGTCGTGAAGCAGCAAAATTTAGGGAGATCCCGATCGCAACCGTTGCTTGTAAACACAGTGTCCAGTTCCAGTTCTAATACCGCGCTAGTCAATACTATTCCTAATATCAATTCTGCAAAAACGGTATGCGAGACCAATAAAACGCAAATAAAACTACCTAAACTAGCTCCGGCCTCCGCAGATAAAACACTGAAGAAACGCACCTACTTTATCAAAACGTCGGAATTGGAAGCGGCCTTAGCAAATTATCCCGATGGGCAAGGACCGACTATACATTTAGACAGTGGGAAGGTTATGGTTCCAGTGCAAATCATAAAACAGACCAAACAAAGTACAGGCGCTGATGTACCTTCTCTTGTTCACAAGACGGCACCGTCTACACCTAATAAAAAAGCAAACATTTTGATACCACGCGCAGGTGCTAAGGCTACTCCAAGTAAACCTGCTTCAAATGCAACACCAATTATCTACGCTCCGATATGTCTAGATAGTGACGAAGAGGACACGAATACAAACACTGTCCACAAAACAAAGAAACCTGAAACACCGGTTCAAGGACCTTCGAAAGTGGACGTCAGGCCGACAAAGAACACTGAACCGAAACAAGGAACTTCTAAAGTGGACGTCAGGCCGACAAAGAACGCTGAACCGAAACAAGGAACTTCTAAAGTGGACGTCAGGCCGACAAAGAACGCTGAACCGAAACAAGGAACTTCTAAAGTATATAAAAATCCCCATCCGAAAACGCCCGTCCAGGGATCTTCTAAAGCTGACGCTATACCTAGCAAGCAGCCAGAAAAGAAAACACCGGCGCCGGGATCTGTACAATCCGAGAAGAATAAAAAAACTACTCTAACCGATATAAACATCAACTTCAACAAGCACTTGAAAACTATTGAAGTCTCACCAACTTCGAATAAAGCAACCACCAAGGAACCGGATAAGCCCAAAAAAGTGACAGACACAAAATCCAAAGAGCCTAAAACAGGCACAGTGATGTTTGACGATGGGGCGTCTATAGAATTTGTATCTATATGTGACAATCCCGCCCTCACACCTAAAGCGAAATCTACAGATGTCACCGCGTCTGCCAATAAGAAGATACCCGAAAAACCAAAAACGGATACATCCAAATATAAACCCAAGCCTAAGAGTAAGCAAGCGTCGGGACCGCAAATTGATCTGGGCATGATCGACTTGACGAGTGCGCCCGAGCCGAAGAAAAATACTAAAGTCATTAAAACGACACCGAAAGCAATAAGCGGCACCTCCAAGGATATACTTATCACGAACGCGGGCAAGCTGACGACCGATAAGGGAAAACCGTCGGGGTCGAATATAGATTTGACGTAAGTGCAAACTGTTACTATACTTTATTTTATTTTAAATAAATAAATAAAAATAGCTTTATTAACCAAATAAGGGACAGAAAAGCACAGCGAAGAGAATAACATAAAACAATATAAAATATATATAAGTAAACTTTAAACTATCTAAAAATAAAAACATAAAAAAAAAAAATTAAATAAAACTAAATGGCTAAATAGTTGCATAGTAGACTGTAGCAGCTTTGCATTGCCCACTTACATGCTCAAAGGGAAGCCACTCAAGCATAACCACGGCAGAGCCGAGGCGCTTGATCTTCCGTGACCCCCTATCAAGTAGATCTCACAACAACGGTACATATTAGATATAATATATTTTTTTGAGTTATATCAAGTATAAAATTTAAATATATTATATCTAGCAATATGCCGCGAAACAATTATAACCACAACCTGCAAGCAGATGAGTGAAGCAAAGTCCCACCATCATGCAGGTTGCAAAACTCAGGAGTTTTGCAACCTGCATGGTGGTGGTGCACGATCGTGTTAACATTATTGCTTGTGTGGTGGTGGTGTTTTCACGTTTTTTGCTTGCGAGTGTACGCATAAGCAGTGTGGGAGGAGGGAGGTGCATCAAACGCATGCCTATGCGTACACTCACTCATCTGCTTGCAGGTTGTGGTTATAATTGTATGCTATGGATTTCCGCAAAGTAACGCCTGATTCCATTAACTATTTATATCAAGTAATTTATATGAGATGCGTCATTCTCTTCATACTATATTCGGCTTAATATATGGACCATGAATCATCCTGTATATCTCTACTCTTCCGAAGAAAAAAAACTATTTCTATAATAGTGACACCTGCTGGCATTTGGTCATGACCTGTGCGAGCTCGAATAGTTGAACAATTTACTGATGATGTATTAACAACAAAATATACTAAAAACACAATAAATGAAGTCATAAATCGATGAAGGTGATATTATGTCGCAATTTTTTTTTCTAGATAATTGAGTTTAAACAGTCACTTAAACATTTTAGGATATGTAGTAACGTATTAGGTACATTGATTCCAGAGACTGATCTTTATATTAATGTACTTAATACTTTACGACGTATTCTAATATGTTTAAGTGACAGTTTGAACTCAATTTTCTCAAAATCATAATTGTACTACATATCACCTATGAAGGTGATTCATGTCTTCAAATGTAAGTAGGGCGCCGGTATTACGGTGCTTTTCCACCAGTAATGAGCGAGGATGCTTTGCGAATGTGAAAAAAGAAAGTGTTTTTTCAAGAACCAATAGAATCTGCCATTTGCCGCAGGTGAAAACACATCCTCGCTCATTGCTGGTGAATAAGTCTTGTAGTTCTTTCCGAACTTTGTGCGCGAGATCGATATGCACTTTGTTTTTTTTTATTACTAAAATTAGAACGCTGGGTCAAATTTTGACTGTAGTATTGTTTTTGCAGCGGTGCGGTGAACTTTAATAACACAAAGCCGAGCCCGAGCGTGAAGAGAACGAAGAAGCCGGAAGTGATTACACCGGTGAAGAAACCCAAAGTTGAGATAAAGAGTAAACCCTCGTCAGGTAATGGCACAGATCATTTTATTTCATTACGTTATTTTGCTAGTTTGTCTAGTGCGATGTACGAATTAGGCTGGGTTTCCACTGACGCGGAGCGAACCAATCACTATGCTCGAAATCTCCGCTCCGTTTCCACGGAAACAGCACGAACATAGTGATTGGTCAATTCGGGCACCGCAAGCTCCTCTCCGCCCCACTCCGCGTCAGTGGAAACGCAGCCTTATGAGTCTGTTACAATGTATACTTTTTTTTATTTTTGGTAATAGCGGTTGCAAAGGTTTTGCACCACTCTGCTAGTGTCGAGTATTCATAGAGTACGAATAAATCAAATACAATGTATACTTGAAAGCATTAACCGATTTTGATCTAGTTTGTTTTGTTAGAAAGCTGACGTGACTTAAGAGTGGCCTTAGCTATAATTCGTCATCGTCATTTCACTATGCTTTATAAATCGGTAGTTACATAATATTAAATTGAAGACAACAATGGATAATGGTGATTTCGCAAATTTTTTTAATGTACACTTAATACGTTACGAACATGTCGTACAATGTTTAACTGACCATTTGAACTCAATTTTCTCAAAATCACAATTTTGCGACATATCGCCTTACTTACTTACATCTTACGTCAAATTGTAAAGATCATTGGCTCAAAAATTATAATCTATCTCATCTTTCATTTTTTTTCAGCACTAAAATCCCTCATGGATCTAACGTTTGATGACATTGACGACATCGTCGAATTGGAGTGAAGAGAAAAATATTTTATAAAAAATAATGGTTAAAATTCTACATTTGAAATGTAAAAATAAGTACATAATATTATTATTAATTATTGTTGAAAATATTTTCATTGTGATACTAAACATTTTTTAAATTTCTATATGGAACATTGTTTTTTTCTACACGTATTTGGTATTACCAAATAGTCGGTTTTATTTTTACATTTTATTTTCAAAATGCGTCCTTGCTTCTAGAATTAAGAGTAATTAACGACGGAAATGTTTAAATTCATTATAAGTGTAAATGCGCCAGGATCGTTTGTGCGTTTTGATTTTAAATACGACTTAAAGGTCATTTAATATGTATGGTATAATGTATAAGTAGTATAAGACATGTGAATATTATCTGTAGAATTGAGTATATGTTCAATTTATGTTTGTCTAAGTAATACTATGTCGTTACTCATAAAGTATGGTGTATGACGCACAGTGCATTGAGGATTGTGCATTTTCTCTGTAGTGAGCATTACGTGTTTATGTTCCACTATTCGATTAAAATATTATATCTAAAATGTGCCTTTTTATCGCCTTTAAATTAATTGGTTTACCACCTCCGTGGTCTAGTGGTTTACAGTTTGGTTCTCGATCCGAAAATCGTGGGTTCGAATCCCGCGTTGGACACTGATCACTTGATTGTCTGACAAGAGAGAGATCCATGCGTCGAATGACAAAAAATTGGTCCAGCAAGTCATGTCGGGTAATAGTCGCCCTAAGCTACGAGAGTGTATTGACCACATACTTGGGCACTATAAAAACAGCTGCGCAGCTGGCCTGCTTCAAAGGCCACCGTCACAGGAATCGCCGTGGGAGCATATTTTTATTATAAACTAGCTGGCCCGTGCCCACTTCGTTGAGCGTATAAACGGTTTTACTTGTAATGAAATTCAATTATACATATTGTTGAACCCTATTATATATTCCCGTGGTGTTTTCCCTTAATTTTTTGGCCTTTTGGGTCATTACAATTATGTACTGTCTCCCACTTTCCTTGGGGAGGGAAACTGGAATACTTTCTACTCCTCCTTTTTCTTTCTTTTGATTAATTTCGTTGTGGGTCCCAAGACAGATTTAGCTTGTCCCTCGGGCACCCCTGAGATCATATCAAAGGGTTTGTCGTGGTCGGTTACCGCTGTCGATCCTGGCCCACAGGAATTGCAGCGGTGGGAATATGAGGTGGGCCAATGCCCGTTTAAAAAGAAAATATTGTGGAACCCGCAATGAGGAACCAACAACCCGCTACGCGAAGCCTTCATTTTCATATCATAAAAACCAGGGATGAAATGGATATTAAATTATTTCGGATTATCCGTTTGTTTCGGATCATTTCGGTTACGGATATTAAATTTTGGTTTCCTTTTTATGGTAGGAAAACTTTCGTTTCGGTTACGGATATTTTTTTATATCGGATATCCGATAGTTACGGTTACGGAGCTCCCTCACATCCCCGATAAAAACCTTCTCCTGACAATAACAAACAACAATAAATAATTAATTAGTGAAATCGGTCGAGCCGTTCACCCGTGGTGGCGGGACCAAGGGAAATATCAAATAGCTATTCATTTTTATATATGATTATTATAGATTAAGTGCCAATTTCATTAACACATGTTAAAGTTAATATTTCATTAAATATCATGTTAATGAATGAGAAGGCTATAAAAATACTATATTTTAACAAGACGTTAACACTGACAAGCTTTGGTGAAATTGGGACTTACTCGTCTAGTAAAAACGAGAAGAATAGGGGGAGAATTATTTTGTCAAAAAGCTTAAAGCAGCTTGTCCTTTTTAGTTTAATCAAAATCGGTTTCGTAGTACGTAAGCTGTCTATATAATATTAGTAAAGATATAAATAATGAAATGATGAAATAAAATGCCAATTTAATTTTAAATCATAATATATTTTCACAATCATAACAATATTATATTAAAATAATTTATTTCTCTTACTCTACGTTAAAGCCATTACATCTCCAATGTCAACTAACAGTGGCCGTTCACATTCGTACAATATAAAGAAATATCTAACAGTATTTTACAATGTAATATTATGTATGTGTGCAAGGTATAAGGAGCATTTCAGTCAAGACCTAAAAAAGTCAGATCTTGGATATTGTTCATAATATAGATCAATTGCACTTGGACCCCGAATAAATGTACGTCCATATTTTTGTGCCTATTTACTACTTTATGCGCCTTCAAAGAATCATCAAAATTTGAAAAGCGGATTTTAGAAAGCAGTAGAAGTTAATAAAATGGATTAAGCAATAAATTAATATTTTAATTGTTTTTCTTGAAAATTAATTGGAATTAGAAAAAAAAACTTACAGTAACCTGGTTTTAAAGTGCAATTGATCCAATTATGAACAATATCTAATATCTGTAATTTTTATAGTTTCGCTTCCCGTGAAATGGTCCATAAGCTAAAATTTTGTTACTCCGAGTAATACTGATCAATCAGTACGTACTTAAGGCGCTGTAGGCCCGCCACTAGCGCCACCCTTTTTAAATACACTATAGGATTTAGAGCTGTAATTAAATGCCAATAAATTAGTTTAACTGTCTACCTAGGGCTTTAAGCGATTACTTTTTCGAATAAGATCTTTGTGTCGTAGTAAAATTAATGTTGAAAAGAGTGGCGCTAGTAGCAGGCCTACGGCGCTTTAAGACGTGTTACGTATATATAAAAAGGCATTGAATTTGTTTGAAAAAATTTTTTTTTATAGTTTACCAACAATATAATAATCTTCATATATTGTTGATAAACTATAAACAAATTTTTGTTAACTTTGGAAATGACCGAAACTAAATTAATCCTTTGGGGCCAGCCTATCACGTCATACTTTTTATCTATAAATATAATCGGGCAGATTTTTTTTACATATTATTTCTGACCGACTTTTTGTATGACTGATATTTTTTATATTTATCTATAGAAAGTCGGTCACCGATTATATTATCAGTAACCGATTTTCTATAGATGATATGTTATCGCTGACCGATTTTCTATAGATGAAAAATAGAACCCATATCCTCGTGGGCACCCAATCAGATATGAATTTTGCGTAACAATTTGTGATAATCCTGTTTCGCTCACCGCTCCACGCGCATTCACACGCGTCATATCTCTTGAGAGGTAGTGAGACAGCGTGCTGACAGAATTAGCATTATATCACAAACAGTTACAAGAGCTTCAGATCAATTACGTAATATTTATACAAATTAAGTAAAAATATACATCTAGTAATCTAGCAATAAAGTATACAATTACATAATAGAAACAACAGCAATAAACTTGACTACAATATTGTTACTAAATTATAATTTAGTACCATTTCAAATCTCTTTAGACAATTTTGTTTACATTAATAGTTATAAAATAATTTCAAACCAAATAAAAATACTTTCTGTCCGTGAAAATGTTAACACAATAAGATTATGTAAACTCAAACGCTCCCTAAATAAACATGCTTTAAGAGGAAACTTCACGGTTGAGAGAAATACAAAATAGGTATTGCCTTAGCTAGCCAGCACTAGCGCGATACAACAGTAGCTCGAAGTGAAATAGTGAAATTACCTATTAAAAGCGCAAAAATCGATGTTTGGGGAATCCCTGTTCCCTCCTCCAAAACTTAACCGATTTAGATTATTTTTGTCATTATTTCCACGCCGCTGTACGTGTGTCGCCTGCACAGGTCCATGGAGATTAAGGACGTCGTGGACTACATCCGGAAGAAGACGTCCCTCCCCTTGAGGGTTGAGCGTCTGGAGTCTCGCCACAAGGTCAACTTTAGTTCCTTTGTGGTGAGAGTACCGACTCATCTTCTTTCAACCTTCGAGGCGGAGGAGTTCTGGCCGACGGGTGTGGACTGCCGGAGGTTCCGGGGGAGACTCCGGAATGAAGCGCGTTGCACGTCGCCGTCAGCACGTGTTAAAGTGTAGTTCTTAAGTATATTTAATATGTATGTTAGTCTGTAAGGTATTTATAATATGGGCCTATGCAGCCTGAATTAAATGATATTTAATTTAATTTAATTATCCAGGGAGGACACAGGGCCCCCTATTTCTGTATGGAAAAATAGGCGTTGTGTTTCCTCCTAAGAGCGACTGACTTTTTGAATGACATGCGCTGACTATTACAATTATGTTATAGTAATATTACACTAAATACTTGCACTTTTTTCCACTTTATTAGTTTTTTTACAAGTTATTTCTTATTATACACGATCGGATTCGACATAGTCATCATCAGGTGTGACTATGTCGAAACCGGTATATGTATTTCCATCAAGAACCTACGGTACATTCAATAACTATTACAAATAGTATGTTCTATTTTTCACCTACGGTCACAAATAGTATGTCGTCGTAAGCGTCTGACAATTGAAGACATGAGTGGATGAAGGTGATATGTACGCAAAACACAGATTTCGAGAAAATTGAGGTCAAACTGTCACTTTTCTTTCCTGCGCCACCGCTGGCCAGCCTGGGGGCCTACTCAAGATGCCATCGCTAATTATCGCTTACAAAGTTCGATAAAAAATGTATGGGATTTGACATAAGGACGCTAAATGATCGCGATTTGGTATGTCATTTAGCGTACCTTATGTCAAATCCCATACATTTTTTATCGAACTTTGTAAGCGATAATTAGCGATGGCATCTTGAGTAGGCCCCCTGGGTGGTATGCGTCCAGCTCGTCCCGCCATCTTGTTCTGAGCCGGCCTCGGCGCGTCGTCCATCCTTTGGTACCCAATCGGTGCATGTTTTACTGTCACTTAAACATTTTAAAATATTTCGTAACGTATCGAGTACATTAATCTAAAGATCCGTCTTTAGAATAAATGTATTTAATACGTTACAACATATCATAAAATCTTTAAAAGACAGTTTAAAGTCAATTTTCTGGGTAGAAAATTTTCACCTTCATCCTCCTTCATACTCATAGCTGCTTAGGATGTGATTTTAAATAAAAAGTGCAGTGACACTGGAGCCATCATACTTTTCAACGAAATAAAAATAAATGTTGAGCTTTATTTATGACTCGCACAATCATACCTTTTAAAAAAATAGATTACATCTCTCACTTAACGGAATATAGTTATAATAGGAATACAACATATAAAGAACATATAATAACTTTCATTTACATAAAACTATGCTATACATTTTTGGTCAATTCCAAGTCATTTAAGTTATATTTTTTGGAAAAGGAAAATCATAAAGATAAATTGTTCGTATGATAATTTCTATAACAATATATTACACATATTTACTCGGTACCATTCGAGGTAAAAAGCCGTTCTTGATGTCGGTATGAGGCCGAATTACTCAAAAACTAGAGTTTAATTATATACTTATTTGTTAGTGCCATCACCCAAGCGTGCTCTTTTTTTCAAATATCACAGCGGCTTTTATGTTTTTTAACACCATTTACGCAATATTCTTATGAGATCCTAAGGTTTTTCTTAAGCATTGCAAGCAAATCATATCAAATCACAAGTTGCTTAAAGTACAAATCTCGCTATTATTCACATTTTTGGTACACAAATGTTTAATACTGTACTCACTGATGGAATACATCACTAAAATGACTTATTAGCCTTGTTTATATAGAAACTAATGAACTTCCAAATACGCCGCTGGGTTATCAGGGGCGTAGTTATGTGTGGGTCTCACCGCGGGGGCCCCGCCCCGGCCAGGCGCGAGCGGTCGAAGTTGCAGATGTCCTGGAGAAGTGCCGACCGCCCAGTGTCTCTTACACCGTTAGATACGCCACTGGATTCAGCTTTGATCGGCGCTAAAAATATATTTAATTATAAATGAAAACGGTTATATGAATTTTGCTTTTTTGTTACTCTTGCGACCAAAAATTAACAAAGGGTAAAAAAGTATTTTTTAAATACATTTCCAGAATGAATAAAGGTAGTAAGTATAAACATTTCCCAAAGTTATAGGACTGTTCTTTTTACACCCTGTATAAAGGCGCATGAACACGAAGTACTGGCCTACAAATTATAATGGTATAGTACGTACGTCCCTAAACGTAAACAAACCAAAAACACTGAAATTTTCACATATTCTCTTATTTTGAACACCTATCAACACTTTCGGAATATTAAAATATCATACTTCATTATCCAATAAAAAAAATTTTTTAATATAATTAAACACCAAAAGAAAAACTTTCACAGTAAATATACGCCATTTTGACACTGCCGACTTCTCAAGGTTCTCAAGTAGAGGTTGGGTTTGAGACTTCTTCATTGATACGAGCCTAAGTACTAACCGGGCGGCGGCGGCGGCGGCGCGGGCGGCGTGGGCGAGGAGGCGGTGCTGCCGCTGCGAGTCTCCGCTAATGACGACATGGACTTCCACACGCTCTCGCGCTTCTTCTGAAAACAACATATTAATATTATAAAACGGAAGAGTTTGTTTGTTTGTTTGTTTAAACGCGCTAATCTCAGGAACTACTGGTCCGATTTGGAAAATTATTTTTTTGTTTGATAGTCCATTTATAGAGGAAGGCTTTAGGCTATATAATATTACGCTGCAACCAATAGGAGCGAAGCATCAGTGAGAAATGTTGCAAAAACGGGGAAAATTATTCACATTTGGGGACTTTCGTTGCGTGCGCTTCATAAACGGTTTAAGTCACTCAAAATACCACGCGAACGAAGTCGCAGGGCACAGCTAGTACAATATAAAAGTGGATTATTGTATGGGTTGAATAAGACAGCTATGTTATTTAATTCGGCAATTAGAAATGGAATCTGACTCTTGAGTATAATTTCAATAAATTGTAATTTGACAGAAAATGGTTTTATTCCAAATTTAAACAAATAGGTGCAATAGGTGGTGGTGGTTTCTGTATTTTATGGTGAATGTTCAAAAGAGCTTACAATTTAAAAATCAAAAACAAAAAACATTTTGCAGCTGTTCGGTCCTCTTACCCGGCGAGAAGAACTCGCATTCTTTGATTTCAGTCATCTCTTAATAATAGAAAATTATCAAATTCCTATGTATTGAAATTAGATTTACAGCGGTAAATCTATTGAAATTAGATTTACAGGGGTAAATCTATTGAAATTAAAATTACAGCGGTAAATCTATTGAAATTAGTATACAGCGGTAAATCTATTGAAATTAGATTTACAGCGGTAAATCTATTGAAATTAGATTTACAGCGGTAAATCTATTGAAATTAGATTTACAGCGGTAAATCTATTGAAATTAGATTTACAGCGGTAAATCTATTGAAATTAGATTTACAGCGGTAAATCTATTGAAATTAGATTTACAGCGGTTTTAATACACTTACGGCTCTCTTCTGCTGTCTTTTCATTTCCACGTCTGAGCTCAGAAGCTCCTGTATTCTGACTTCCTTCTTTGCTCTTCTTAGCTGTTAACAAAAAATTGGCCATGTTATATATTTTAAATTTAGTACATTGCAAAGCGTCTTTCAGCAATCGTCGTTTTCACACATGTCATGTTCATAGAGTAACAATAACTGTCATAATGTGCTAAAAATGAATTATCTATAATTAATTAGAATTTAGTCATAATCATAGGACATGCATTTTCTAGTTTTATGCTTATTTATTTTAACATTTTCTTTCATAAGAACCTTATCATGACCACAAAGTAGACATATAACAGAGACACGACCTAGTACTAGAAAATAGTATCACCCTAATACTGGCCCTTCGACTGGCTATTTTTGTTTTCTTCGATTTCCAGGCACATTCCAGAAACAGCCATCTGGCACCACTATTGGAAAATACTAATTACTTATTTCGTTTTGTATCTTCTTCTTAATTAAGGAGTTGAATTTAGCTTAATTGATGTTATGCTTAAAACTATGCTTATCTTTATTTTAATGTTAATATTTGTACTTAGTTCCGAATATTTGCATTTTATCATTTACAAACGTTAACATCTATTGCATTTTTTTTTGTATTAAAGATAGATTGTATGGGATGGTAGATCATTTCCGACCATAACAAACACAACAAAAAAAAAAGAATTGGGCAAATTGATCCAGGCGTTGATGAGTTATATAACAACATTTTACGATCCATTTTTGTTTTATAGAAATAAATTAATTGAACCCACACAACAAACGTTTTTTTTGCGTTTTGTCCGTCAGACCCGACTCGCACTTGGCCGGTTGTTTCGTGGACGCATATTCCTGCAATTAATGTACCATATTCTGGTCCTCCCTGAGCCTCTCCTCCGCAGCGCCGACGTGGAGCCGCAGCTGGTCCTTCAGCGCCAGGGGGAACTTGAGGTGCGTCCGCCCCACGTGACCGGCGAGTGACGCGCGCGTGAAGAACGGGTGATGAAGCAGGGCGTCGAGCGTGACGGCGCCGTGACGACAGGTGCTGCTCGATATGCACATGCGGAGTAGGTTCTCTGAAAATTGAAATTCATCAGTCAACGACGTTCAGAAAACATTTTTGTAAAATTCATTATGAAAAAATACATTCTAAATATACAAATATAATAAAAAACCCATTCTTAAATTTAAAGGAATTTATTAGATTGTGGAACTAAATCGTAACTTGGTATATTCGACTCAGTGTATTCGTTATTTTTTATCACCTCTAAGAGTCATCTTAATTTGTTGTTTAACGACAAAATATTATGAAACGCTAATTAATGTCAGGAGCACTACGATTTACAGGCTGTCACTGTCATTTGTTGACGGAATGATACTGAAAGCATGGTCACATGAGCGCCACTTAATTTATCGCTTAGTATTAAGCCGTAACAGCTATTAAATTAGTACAAAAGTAGATTTTTGCGCCATTATAGATACAAAAGTTACCTAAATCAAGATGCGCGTCCATCGATGTGCCATTTTCAAAGATATCACGGCAGTAAGTAGATAGTGGCTTGGCCGTAGCCAGCTCGTACATGGTGCGGCCGAAGCAGTATACATCTATGACTGGAGCCCTATTTATTCGCTTGCACTCGATTAAATACGGCCTGTATAGACAAGGCGCTCCCAGAAGACTATTCTCTATGTCCAATAGCACCGCTCTTTGATCGTCTATGGCTATGTTTCCTGGGTGTATGTGTCCTGTAAGAAATTAATACAAAATTAATATGCCCATATGACATCCATGTTGTACGTGAGTATGACGGAAAATCTATAAGAGATGGCGACATCTATGAATTTGTCTGAATATGCAGGACATAGACTATAGAGAGAAGTTCTATAAAGATCACATAATAAGGCGGTACACGTGTGGGAATTCTTTCTTTTTAATCCATTCGACATGGACGGATTGATAGAAAAATGAACATTCACTTTTCGTGTCATGGCATTAATATAAAGTGCGAGCTTCTTCCGCCGGGTCTTTTTGGTTAGGGTTGAACCGGTGCCCGGTGGTAACTTTTTTTTTTTGTTGACTTTCCGTAAGCTTGTTAAGTTACATTTAGAAATAAATCTTTTTTAAAGTACATATATAGAAGACGAATAAATAATAATTAGCCGGCGGATGTAACGTTACCATACGATGTAACGTTAACTTTTTAATTCAGTTACAACTTACAACTGCAATGTGTCCATTTGATTCTTTATCATGTCAAAACGTTAACGAAAATGTTTTCCCGTATGTTAAGTATCAATTTTAGATATGGTATTAGTTGCATATTGCTTCTATCGACATCAATCGTATCTAAAGTGACCTGTCTGAAAAAACTCGTTGAATTTTAAATAGCGATTGATTTTTCAACACACAGTGGTCACTTACCATGAGGTATGCCTTTGTCGTTGAGAAATTTTAGCGCCTGCAATATTTGATAGCCGTAATGAGCTAGTTGTCCCAATGTAAAGGGTTTCCGAACTTTGGGGTTGCCATACTTCGCCAAATAACTCTTGTTGTACTCAGTACCGTATAGTAAATCTCGTAGGCTTCCCTTCTCGTATATTCGTCTGACTATAAACGCGCCTGTTTCTAATGTGTGTATAGACAATATTTCTGCAATGTTGGGATGCTAAAACAGTAAAAAGAATATTTTAAACGCGACCGTTAGGATCTATGTGAGTTTCTTACACAAAAATTTAATTTAATGTTCAGATTAAAATTTTGGTATACACTTATACGGCTAGTTTATAGGCATAGGATTACACTAATGCTGCATTTTGTACCGAAAAGACTTCCGTTTGTGCGAGATAGATTTTCTTTTTGCGCAATCAATGTCCTACTTGCAAATGAAATTCAACACAAGTGCAATTTTTATATATCTATACCACAAAGTAGATAATAAATCTATACTAATACATATTACAAAGTGGAAAGATTTGTTTGTTCGCATTGAGCAGGTTCCGATTTCCGATTATAATACTGGACTAATTCTAATCTTGTATAGATATGGTCCAATGTATAATCTATATATTATTATATCGGGATAAAAATTATATTATATCCTTTCCCATGGGGAAAATTATCATAGGAAGTTCCAATTTGATTTCCTATGATAACACCTATAAATGTAACTAAACTGATTCGCATTTATTATGTAATTGCTACAATTCCTGTTAACAGCTGCACAATATCCGAATACAAATTAAAATAATTGAAGATTGACCACTTAAAGGATGTTGCGAAATAATTTAGAGTATTTAACACAAATACACGGTATTTCTAAAGTGTTACAATTGTGAAACAAGTAACTTACATCTAGGTTTTGTAAACTCTTAAATGCGGTTTGCAGGTCTTTGTTTGATAAATGCTTGTCAGGTCCATAACTCTGCCAAGATAATAGACAGTTTATTCCACTGCCTGACTCGGTAACCTACAATAAAATGTAATATAAAAATATTGAATACAACCAGAAAATAATGACACTTTATTCTGAGACTTTAGTATGAATTCTTGGTTTATGTTAAGTTGGTCAGTCAATAACACTGGAGATAATGTTAGTGCTTTCTTTATCAACCTAAAAATAAATTTTATCATATATATTTATATATGAAAAGTATTGTTTTATCTCAAATGAGAACAATATTGAAATATTGTTCTCATTTGAGATTTATTATTACTAACACACACTATAATATGGTATAATAGGTTATATTATTAGGTAACATAAAATAAAGTACTGTGGCATAATTATTACATTTTTTAACTTGATGACAATTTCTTTTAAAGATTACTACTTTAAAAGAAATTGTCTTTTATTTACTAGTAAATATGTACCTATAATGAAATACTTTGTCATAATATGTATTTGGGTATCAAGAGGTCAAAAGTAAACCACAGGAGCGAGAAATATGACGATTACTCCACCGACAAGAGCCTAGCTCTTAAGATTTGAATGAATGAATATGTATTTACATATAAAAAAGTATTTCATAAAAATAATATAATTATTGAAATTACAAACAACTGCTGGAAACTTGCACATGATCAAGTGAAAAGGCGGCGGGGCTTGTGACTCGTGCAGGTCGCGTGACCCAAATTCATGATTTTTTTAAAGATTTACCAACATTCAAGTAATTGAGCTTTAATACTTAAGACGCGACCTCGCTCCTAATAAAAAAAAACTAGTTACATATTAAATTGTAATACATAAAGTCGCCTATAGACTTGGGCCACCAGCTAATACAGCAAACTCATATCTTGGACATGACTGGATATTTTTTTTTCTGTATGCCCACATAATCAGGCTTTTATTAGTTGTTTAAATATTGTAATAATTAATATTGTGTTCTCATGTAAGTGACAATGTATTTTTGAGAGTAAAGATCTTTAAACCTAAAAAATATAGTATGTCCGATATAAATTTAACCCAAACATAAACAAACCTGTCTATGACACAACCATAGACTAGTCAGTGATGCCAATTGGCCAATATTAATACAATGATTATTGTTTGCTATGAATCCTATATATATATATTATATATATATACTATTGGCTTATATTCTACAATCGGAAGTGTCAAAATGTCATATTTTTTCTGTAAAAGATCCATTTGATGTTTAAACATATTAATTATTGTTTAATTCATACAAAATGTATTGGATAATGAAGTGTAATTCTTTAAAATTCCAGTGAAAGTGTCGATAAGTGTGCACAATAAGTATACATATATGTGAAAATTTGGGTGTTTTAGGTTTGTTTACGTTTAGGTTAAATTTATCTTGGACATACTATATATAGATTGCCATGCCTTGTTTTCCATGTAACAAAAAATACAAATTCAGTATAAACTTACAGAAAAGTATTGTTTTCGCACTCTCCAGCCAATATCGGGTAAGGGTCCTTTAAGTTCATACTGGCCATCACCTCTCAATGCAATTGACACTGTTTGTAATGCTTGTTCTGGAATATTAAAACAAAGAGTTGATACTTTTATTTGATGAAGCAAGTGGTAGCCAACATTGGCATTAAGTTCCTATAACTACATTACAATTGGCTTCCCTTACCTTTTAAAGAGCCTCATTGAAATTCCTACATATTATGGTACGGTCACTAAATGATAATCAATCAATACCACTTTTGTAACAATTTCCTAATGTAATATCATGTTATACCTAATTGTAATCTAGTTTATTGTATACAATTTGTCAACTCACCTGCTATGGATGCTGAGTAGCTTTGAGGATCCAAAAAGCTTCGCACAGGCAGGGATAACGCCAGTATGTGATGCTCCAAAACTTTTTTAATATAATTCTAAAATGTAAATAAGTGTTAGCTTAATGAGGTAAGCACTTAAATTTATTACTTAAAATTTACATTACCTGTAAAGCTAATTGCCTTTCAGCTACGAAAGATGGTTGCATGTTGCCAATAAGCTTTTTGGGCGGTAGTGGGAGGTCTATATTAGCCTGCTGTAAGCTGACGTGCAGCGATGCAAAATCCCTATACCGCCGTGACACTGTCCACTTATTTTCTTCGTGATAACCACGACGTACTCGTAACACATATTCCTATAAAAAACATTACACTACTCAACTGCTTCAATATTAATACGTGAAATAGGAAACCTAATAACTTACTGTATGTTTGTTGACACTAAGTGCGTTTTCTAATGTACAACTAAGTTTGTCCGTGTCGTCGATTAACGTTCTTGTTTGATTATTTTTTTCAAAGATAGCCATAGCTATACACAAATCGCTCTTATACCGTTATTTATATAAATCTGTAGAATAACTGAGAAATTGCAGTAAACATTTTCTACAAAATTTTATATACTGACAGATACAATATCAACAAGACAAATGACGTATGTCATAAAAACACAACTATTGACAGCTTTTTTTTTTTGGAAACCGTGAATCGGCCTCAGAATAAAGAATCATATGATCTTTGTTCTGAGGAATCGGCAGCAATCATCTTTTTGACTCTGGCGAGGGTTGGTTCTAATAATAAAAACTTACATAATCAATACAAACTACACGCTTCTATAAACTGTTGCTGCGGCTCCCCAAGCCGTGATTAAGTAACTTCGTTGATTTTTCCTCAGATTTATAACTAAAGTATGTATTTCCTATTTCTATGGATTTTCCAGTATCTGTAAATCTACTGTCTAGTTTATTATGATTTTTTTAAACACGATTTAAAAGATCAAACGTCATACGCGTGAACGTGAACATTACTATGTTCATCGAAGGAAGAACATAGTCGATGTCCATCACCGAAGGAACCATTGTTACATAAACTTGGGGGCTACTCCAGGTAGCTCTAGATGGCAAAACCTATTATGATTATAGGAAACGTTTTTCTCTCTAATCATTACTGTTAAGTCGTGGGCGTCTCGTTTGCCTTCAATAGACACATAAGATATTATATTAAAACAATACATGTCGTGCATGCCATTAATGAAATGAAGAAAAAAAAATAGGTGTCAAAAATGACGTTTACTGAAATTGACATTACGAAAAATTGCACAAATGTCATTTTGTGTTGACGAAACAGACGCAGGCAAAAAATTATATTACAATTATATATTTTATTTGATAAAAATTAATTAAACTCCTTTATAAATGTGTTAACGTACCCCTACAGTTTGTTTGTATAAGATTTACGGTAGTAATTCATTAAAACAAATAATGTTATCGAGATAAACCCAAAAAGATGTATTTTCCAATAGGTTGGCCAAAAATCCTAAAAAACTTAGGTCCAGATCAATTAATTAAACAGATTATATCGAACAGAGATAAGATATTGTTTGCATCTTTAACGGATTACAGTTTCACCGTTTGGTTTTGTAAGGTATAGTAAATCAAAACACTTGAAACTTCTTTGTTGACTTGGTACAATTTTCTTTGATTTTGCATTGTTTTATTCCCATTTACAGCAAAAGTGTCATATCTATTTTTAATTAATATAAAACAGTAAACATTTTCCTCTTTTTACTCTTTGTAGCCTTCAGTTCCAATAGTATATCACAAGAGGAGCGAGGAATCCCTACAGAGACTTGGCATAAATGTGGGGATAGAATGGAAACCAGATTCTTCTATGCTATGTATTTCAGTAAGTTAATAATTACTTTTAGTAGCAGATATTTCTTAAAGAGGAAAATCTATTACAAAGGAGATAAATGTTGCAAATTTGTGACAATATGGTGCCCCTGAGGTAATAAAATAATCAAGGATAGACCAATGAAATAGAACAGAAGGCAGGAGAGTCATTTATGCCATGTGGTTTAACACATAAGATACTTTTCACTGCAGCAAAATGTGTGGTTCCCACTGAATAATTTTACACATACCAACTAGTGTAAACATCTAGTTATATATAACTAGCTGTCCCCGCGACTTCGTTCGCGTGGTTTTTGAGTGACTTAAACCGTTTATGCAGCGCACGCAACGAAAGTCTTCAAATGTGAAAAAATTTCCCCGTTTTTGCAACATTTCTCGCTGGCGCTTCGCTCCTATTGGTTGCAGCGTAATATTATATAGCCTAAAGCCTTCCTCTATAAATGGACTATCCTACAAAAAAAGAATTTTTCAAATCGGACCAGTAGTTCCTGAGAGAGAAACAAACAAACTCTTCCGCTTTATAATATTAATATAGAGAGAAGGAATGGAGATAAGTCCTTTGCTACACAGATTTACTTACAAGAAATGTAATGTATGTAACTACAGAAATCTAAAAGGCTATAAATAAATAAATAAAAACTAAATTACAATTGGTTTAACAAGGTTGTACATACAATGTACTGACAATTACAGTTTTATCAGTACCATATATCTGTTGCCTTCCTACCACTATATGTTTTTCATACAGGGTGTATACTAATAAAACTATTTACACATTTTATAAGCTATACAATGCTTTCTTCCTGTTTGATGTTATAAAAGTTACTTGACAGTCAAGGACAAAACACATAGCTTATTCATAGTAAATATTTTTAGTCTAGATCACACAAGTACTTACTTTTTTATTGCAAGCATATTATACCATATCTGGGGCCTTACTCTCCAAACTAATTTGATTTTAATTTAGATTGGGGCCTTACTCTCCAAACTAATTCAGATTCGATCATGCCGCATACTTCTGAATAAATTGATGTTTGTTTAGTATTCTTAGGCGGTTGATATGGTCGGGAGTACAAAAAATTACGAATTTAACTATTTTCTTTATCCTGGTTAGTTTAGTCACCAAATAAAATATCAAAAGCCATTGAGATCGAACTTATTCAATTCTTGATTGTGTCAGGCCCAGCCTGGTTATATAGTGTAAATATTTTTAGTCTAGATCACACAAATACAAGTACTTTTTATTGCAAGTATATTGTACTATATTTGATGCATCTTTGTGTTCTTTCAGACATCAGAAGGACACCTTATACTGTACAATGTGGAATCACAACCAGAACAGATGGCATATCAACAATGTGATCCACCAAATGCAAGCTTAAGAAGGGACTCGGCCGAATTGTTTGTCAAAGAAGTTATACCGTCTCTTAAAATTACCTTGGTGATTATGATTTTATGTACCTAACAAACTTTACCTGATATTGTTAAATGAATTGTAAAGAATTATAAAGCCTTTTTCTGGACTATTGTAAAGCCAAAAAGAAGTGTATAATAGTGTGTTCGTTCCATCATAATGCATAAATTACTAATACAATTTTTATGAAAGTGGTGTCAATAGATACATTAACAAAAACTAAACTAGCATAGAACTAAACTAATTTGGTAAAAGTTTTTTTAAATTGTAATTTATAGTTCGTCCCTGATAAATTTAACCTAAGGTAAAGCATCGAAATTTTTAATTAAATACCGAAAACATCGAAATTTTTATTTATTGACTTATTGTCCACACTTATCAACACCTTCACAGGTATATTAAAGGATCATACTTCATAATCCAATTCATTTTATATAATTATACAATTATTAACATATTTTAACATCAAATGAAAAACCTTCACAAAAAAAATACACTATTTTAATACTGCTGACTGTAGAATATTGTCTATAGTCTATGGATTCATGTAGCCAACAAAAATCAGTGACTTATCTATAGTTGTGTCCATAAATAGGCTTTATTTACGTTTAGGTTAAATGTATTTCGGACATACTATACCAATATATTTGCTTAGAAAATTTTTATTGACTTTCAGTTCAAGGAAATACTGGTATGGGATGGGCAGATTACGCGAATGTGCTGTATATCGGGCACAGAGATTCTGGTGTGCACCACCCGAGCACATCTACTACGGTACCGCTGGGATGGCACACAAAACAGAGACTACTGTCTAGACTTAGGACGGATACCATTCTCTATAAACCAACAAGTTTCAAAAGGTACATTATTTCTTACTAATGTTTTCCGCTACTAATATCTAAAGTAATATAATAATATCTAAAGATGCTTCACACCACTCACGTCAATCTGGCCCCGTGCTAAGTATCCGAAGAACTTGTGTTACAGGTACCAGACAACAGAAATATATTTAATACTATTATACTATACACATATTTAAGATCTTTATTATATTAATACACATCCATGACCCGGGAACGAGCACCAAGTCGAGCACCAACGCGCTGAACCACTGCGCTACGGAGGTTGTCAAACTACTAAAACTGCTACTCAAAACGAAATCTCTCGGGAACCGCACATTTCGCTGCGATAAAAGTAGTCTATGTGTTAATACAGCATGTAAACTACTACCATACCATAGTAATAAATCCGTTTAGTAGTTTTTGCGTGAAAGTGTAACAAGCCACTACATACAAACAGGAATTAAATGGATATGAAATTTCGGATACGGATGTGGATATTAAATTATTTCCGATTATCTGTTTGTTTCGAATAATTTCGGTTACGGATATTACATTTTGGTTTCCTTTTTACAGTAGCAAATCTTTAATTTCGTATTTATTTTTTTTGGTTTTTTTTTACCCTATGCTATCCCACTGCTAGGCAAAAGCCTCCTCCAAGGTCTTCCACGTATCTCTTTCCTGTGCCACTGTCCAGCCCGGCTGATGTGCATCAGTCGTCACGCCATCTTTTCTTAGGCCGGCCACGTCGGCGTCTTCCTTCTTCGGGTACCCATTCAGTGACTATCTATTCGGTTACGGTTATGGACAATTATTTATATCGGATATCCGATAGTTTCGGTTTCGGATATCCGATAGTTTCGGTTTCGGATATCCGATAGTTTCGGTTACGGTTACGGAGCAACCTAACTTCCCTGCATACAAATGTTTGCATTTATAATTTAGTAGGATTAGACGTAATGAGTACTAATATCCGAGTAATGAGGCTTGTTTTAATCATTACCGACTTTTTATGCAGTTTTTACTTTTTATAGTGATAACTTCTTGGGAGTATAAACATCTTTGTTAACATCTGTGCTAGTCTGATTGGCTTATACCCGATTTCACCAACGCTTGTTAAAATACCATGCTTTCTTATTCATTGACAGGAAATATGAGAGAGATAACATGATATTTAATGAAGGATTAACTTTCACACGTGTTAGTGAAATTGGCACTTAAGTTGTCACTTCTGTTAGACGTCCCGATACGCAAGTTTTAAGTTTTCAAGGGCTGTATATTGAAATTACATCTGTTTATTTTGCACAAAAATAAAAAATAAAACAAATAGGGTACTATTGATAGCTTCATGTCAGTATGGCCCGGTGCTGAATTGAAATAGTGTCTCATTCTTTTGCTTATTATTTCATAATTTGACTAGCTGATCCGTGCACACTTCGTTGAGCATACAAACCGTTGAAACCTTCCCTGGACTTGCACGAATATTTCAAGACTATAAATCGCCGAATCGGTTCAGCCGTTCTCGAGTTTTAGCGAGACTAACAGCAATTCATTTTTATTTATAAGAAGACTAGCTGACCCTTGCCCACTTCGTTGAGCATAAAAAACCGTTTAAACATTCCCTGGACTACCACGAGTTTTAGCGAGACTAACGAACAGCGATTCATTTTATATATAAGATTTGGCTTTTTATCAATATCTTAATTTTTTTCACAGCTGAACCAATAATTGAGGACAACACCCATGTAAATGATATAGAATACTCACCCCTGGTATGTGGTTTTGGCATTACCCTGAATGACGGTCGGGCAGCCTACCTCACAGCACCTAATCTCAAGTTTGATCCTAATGTAAGTTTTAATACTATAATTGAATAATTTGTTACAAAACTATTATATTTTGAGCTCCTTAGTAATAAAAATATATTTTGCACCCCCTATAAGCTACACAATGTTTTGTTCTTGCCTGAAATGTTAGAAAAGTCACGACAGTTAAGGACAGCTTAGAAAGGTCATGACAGTTAAGGATTTGTCACATGATGGATTAACACCTGGTATATGAAAGGCAAATCTGAAAGGCAAAAAGGGTCTTACTCTCCAAACTGATTAGATTTTGATTCAGATTCGATCGTGCCGCGTACTCCAGAATAAATTGATGTTTGTTTATTTTTATTTTCAGTCGATTGTTATGGGTACAATACAAATAATTACGATCTAACGATTTTCTTTATCCTGGTTAGTTTTAAAGTAATCAACCAAATAAAACACAAAAAGACGTTGAGATCTATTCTCGATTGTGTTGGGAGTAAGCCTGCAATACTACTAAACTGACAAGAAATTTGAACATTGATTTGTTGATTTGAGTGTTAATTTGCCTTTCAGAAACTAGGCGATTGTACAGCTTATATGGTGTGTAAATTCAAATTCAAAACATTTTATTTCCATATAGGTTAATAAATAATACTTATAGAACTGTCCTACATGATGCCTACCACCGGTTCGGAAACTAGCCCGGCGAGAAGAACCGGCGCAAGAAACTCGCGCGGGGCCATCTTTTAGCAAAAAGATTGGAAAATTGTTCTTTTTCTTTTTAAATATATAATATACATAACAATGTTATGACTTAAAAGTAAAATTATAAAAAAAGTGTACAAAGTTGTAACCTAGCATAGAGGTACCTTATTTCCAAGGTGTGCAATCATTAACCTTAGAATAACCTTTAGCACACAAACGTTCTTTAACTAATTTTTTAAATTTATTTATAGAAATATTTTGAACGTTTTATGTTTATTAGTAAGAGTGTAAATGGATGGCTCCTACGTAATTGTACAGCTTTGAAATGTGTGCTATGCCATTTGTTATTTGACTTCGCAACAGTATTAAAAATGTATATTTAACAATATTTTTGATACTAGATTTGTTTGGAAACTCGTCTCTGGGTAAGGATGCGTGTTGCAAAGGTATTTTTGAACGACTACTAGAAAAAAAAAGATATTTAATTTTATTGCTCAAATCAAAGCTAGTTTTGTAGGTGCCAAGTATTAATAATGTATGCTAAAATATTGTGAAAATGTAAGAAGGGAGCTGAAATTTTTTCTTGACGCAAAACAATGTAAGAATGTAATGTAATGTAAAAAATAAGCTGTTTTGTAGTACTATAAGTAGGCTACGTATTCTTAAGCTATTCTTTACATGAATCGATATGTCTATCTATCCCATTCTTTTGCATCTTTTGATTTATAGAAGCACGTTTGTTTTATTTAATGATTGTTTTGTTTCATCGAGTTTAACTCCATGGATGCATTTTTTTTTCACATTTAAATATATATTAATTATTTACTGATTTTAAACTTTTTATGTATTTTCAGGCAGTTCAAGGTATATGGGCGCAGGGTATCGACGATGCTACTTGCGTACGAGTCAATCACAAATTTAGGTTAATTGCAATTGGTAGAAAAAAGTAAGTTAATATATTTTGTAGTAATGACACAATTTTTTATGGTATAACAGAATGTCACAGAAATTATATACCTGGGCTTTAATTCAAGATGCCATCGCTATTATGACTTATGAAGTAACGAAACTAAAAAAATAGCAAACTTTAACGAAGTTCGTAAGTGCTAATAGCGATGGGATCTTGAATCAGGGCCCTGCGTGGCTCATCAGGGAGTCTTTGTGAATTATATTTAAAAGCAACTCGGATTCGCCAACGTCTCTTTCGCAACAGTCCATAAACGTCTGCTGTATGAAGCATTGACTAACGGGAATATTGATTAACCCCCCAGGGGTCAGACCCCTTAACTTAATTGGATAACATTCTTGCGCAACAGCCAATAAACGCTTGCCTCCTTAATCGTTGACCAATAACCGCGCAGCAAGTTTTCGAATACGAATCGAACGGGAATGGTGTATCATCACTCCCAAGTCGATCGGAAATATTGAATTACCCTGTACTGTTTTTCCAGTTCCACAGTGGACGTGTTCACCATAGACGAGGTGACTGGCGGACTGGAGCTCTCCCACACGATGGCGCTCTCCTCCAAGGACTTTCCTGGAGATCCGGGCTCAGTCAAGTGCCTGAGGTAAATCTACAGTCCTTTCCATGAAAATAGCTGTCTGTGGCTCAGTAGTAGAGCGCTGAAGTTGGAGCCCGCGGTTTTGAGTCCTGTCGAGGAAACAAATAGTTTTCAATGGTCATGGATTGATAATTTGATCATGTGATGTTATTTCAAGGCAAGGGATAACAGCTACTAGCGCCACTCTTTTTAAAATCAATTTTACAACAATTTTACAAAATAAATTTTACAAAATTTACTCTCATAAAAACCGCCAAAAGTGGCCGTTTTAGTTATTACTCATGAGAGTAAATAGAGTATAGGATTTAGAGGTGTAATTAAATGCCAATAAATTAGTTTAACTATTTACTTAAAGTTTGAACCGATTATTTTTTTTTATGAGATCTTTGTGTCATTGTAAAATTTATTTAAAAAAAAAAGATTAAAAAACTATAACCCGACTTCGCAAAAAATTGGTCTAAAAAGTCTGAAACAAGAAAATAATTCAATTTCAAATCCAGAAATGCATAGGTACAAAAATGGTCAAGGTAGAGCCGTGGTCGCACCCGCTATTGGCATCGAGCCTTGAATTTTTTTTTCTACCGTATCTCGGTGTGAACTAATGCTTTCATTTTATTAGCGGGTACGACCACGGCTCTACCTTGACCATTTTTGTACCTATACCATTTCTGGATTTCAAATTGAATTATTTTCTTGTTTCAGACTTTTTAGACCAATTTTTTGCGAAGTCGGGTTATAGTTTTTTAATCTTTTTTTTTTATTTAATATTTTTCTGTATTCACATCAAATATTTTTATTTAATTGTCCATTATATAGAAAGTATCAACTCCTAGATACTACTTGTACGTCCGCATTTTAAACCTTTATTTTGAATTTAACAATAAAATATAATAATAAATAAAAAATATAAATACATATTCGTAATGTGCTTGCCAAGACCTATATTTTGATACCAAACACGAGACAAATATCTTAATTTTATTTTTTTTGGAGATAGTTTTTGAAGTATAATTTTCAAAGTCCAAAATTTTTCAAAAAATTATATAGCCTATATTACCCGCGGCATTAATACGAATCGATTGACACCTCATTTATCAAAATCGGACCAGTAGTTTAGCCGCTACGAGGGAACATACATACATACATACATACATACATACATACATACATAGACTGCCAAAATCATTACCCTTCCTTTTGGCTTCGCCGAAGTCGGGTAAAAAGAGTGGCGCTAGTAGCGATTATTCCTCGCCTTAACATCTTTAACACTCACTTTTCGCCTCCAATGGTGATACGTGTTGTTTAAATAACCCCCCATTCCCCTCCACCCCTCAAAATCATGTGTATTTTTAAGCATCTACAAAGAAATTGTTTGCTAGAGATGATCAGATGTGACTTGGCCATAAAATTCTGACTTGCTATCCCCTAGTCTAAAAACATTCTGACTTGTGTTTGGGGCAGAAGCTGTCTTGTCCCATCCTAGGCCATACAATCCTGCCTTGCCACCCCCTAGTCAAAAAAACAATCTATCTTGCACTTGGCAGAAGCTGGGTACGCGCATAGTTTAAATACATATAAGGTATAATCAAAGTCACACTACAACCTGGTTTTCGTTTTAGGAATATCAAACAGGTTTGATAAAAAAATAAATACACATGATAACTTACTATACCCCCCTTGTAATGTTTCGTGAATTTTGACGATGGTATTTATATAACGATAACGTATAACGACGTGTTAATGTGTTGTATACAGATGGAGCGGCGACGGGCGCGCGGTGGCGGCGTGCTGGGGCCGCGGCGGCGTGTCGGTGTGGAGCACGTTCGGCGCGCTGCTGGTGTGCTCGCTCGCGTGGGACTACGGCCTGACTCCCGACCTCGCCGCGCACAACCCACTCGTGGTCACCGGCATGGTGAGGCGATACGACTATATACAGACGGAGCGGCGACGGGCGCGCGGTGGCGGCGTGCTGGGGCCGCGGCGGCGTGTCGGTGTGGAGCACGTTCGGCGCGCTGCTGGTGTGCTCGCTCGCGTGGGACTACGGCCTGACTCCCGACCTCGCCGCGCACAACCCGCTCGTGGTCACCGGCATGGTGAGGCGATACGACTATATACAGACGGAGCGGCGACGGGCGCGCGGTGGCGGCGTGCTGGGGCCGCGGCGGCGTGTCGGTGTGGAGCACGTTCGGCGCGCTGCTGGTGTGCTCGCTCGCGTGGGACTACGGCCTGACTCCCGACCTCGCCGCGCACAACCCACTCGTGGTCACCGGCATGGTGAGGCGATACGACTATATACAGACGGAGCGGCGACGGGCGCGCGGTGGCGGCGTGCTGGGGCCGCGGCGGCGTGTCGGTGTGGAGCACGTTCGGCGCGCTGCTGGTGTGCTCGCTCGCGTGGGACTACGGCCTGACTCCCGACCTCGCCGCGCACAACCCGCTCGTGGTCACCGGCATGGTGAGGCGATACGACTATATACAGACGGAGCGGCGACAGGCGCGCGGTGGCGGCGTGCTGGGGCCGCGGCGGCGTGTCGGTGTGGAGCACGTTCGGCGCGCTGCTGGTGTGCTCGCTCGCGTGGGACTACGGCCTGACTCCCGACCTCGCCGCGCACAACCCGCTCGTGGTCACCGGCATGGTGAGGCGATACGACTATATACAGACGGAGCGGCGACAGGCGCGCGGTGGCGGCGTGCTGGGGCCGCGGCGGCGTGTCGGTGTGGAGCACGTTCGGCGCGCTGCTGGTGTGCTCGCTCGCGTGGGACTACGGCCTGACTCCCGACCTCGCCGCGCACAACCCGCTCGTGGTCACCGGCATGGTGAGGCGATACGACTATATACAGACGGAGCGGCGACAGGCGCGCGGTGGCGGCGTGCTGGGGCCGCGGCGGCGTGTCGGTGTGGAGCACGTTCGGCGCGCTGCTGGTGTGCTCGCTCGCGTGGGACTACGGCCTGACTCCCGACCTCGCCGCGCACAACCCGCTCGTGGTCACCGGCATGGTGAGGCGATACGACTATATACAGACGGAGCGGCGACAGGCGCGCGGTGGCGGCGTGCTGGGGCCGCGGCGGCGTGTCGGTGTGGAGCACGTTCGGCGCGCTGCTGGTGTGCTCGCTCGCGTGGGACTACGGCCTGACTCCCGACCTCGCCGCGCACAACCCGCTCGTGGTCACCGGCATGGTGAGGCGATACGACTATATACAGACGGAGCGGCGACGGGCGCGCGGTGGCGGCGTGCTGGGGCCGCGGCGGCGTGTCGGTGTGGAGCACGTTCGGCGCGCTGCTGGTGTGCTCGCTCGCGTGGGACTACGGCCTGACTCCCGACCTCGCCGCGCACAACCCGCTCGTGGTCACCGGCATGGTGAGGCGATACGACTATATACAGACGGAGCGGCGACAGGCGCGCGGTTGCGGCGTGCTGGGGCCGCGGCGGCGTGTCGGTGTGGAGCACGTTCGGCGCGCTGCTGGTGTGCTCGCTCGCGTGGGACTACGGCCTGACTCCCGACCTCGCCGCGCACAACCCGCTCGTGGTCACCGGCATGGTGAGGCGATACGACTATATACAGACGGAGCGGCGACAGGCGCGCGGTGGCGGCGTGCTGGGGCCGCGGCGGCGTGTCGGTGTGGAGCACGTTCGGCGCGCTGCTGGTGTGCTCGCTCGCGTGGGACTACGGCCTGACTCCCGACCTCGCCGCGCACAACCCGCTCGTGGTCACCGGCATGGTGAGGCGATACGACTATATACAGACGGAGCGGCGACGGGCGCGCGGTGGCGGCGTGCTGGGGCCGCGGCGGCGTGTCGGTGTGGAGCACGTTCGGCGCGCTGCTGGTGTGCTCGCTCGCGTGGGACTACGGCCTGACTCCCGACCTCGCCGCGCACAACCCGCTCGTGGTCACCGGCATGGTGAGGCGATACGACTATATACAGACGGAGCGGCGACGGGCGCGCGGTGGCGGCGTGCTGGGGCCGCGGCGGCGTGTCGGTGTGGAGCACGTTCGGCGCGCTGCTGGTGTGCTCGCTCGCGTGGAACTACGGCCTGACTCCCGACCTCGCCGCGCACAACCCGCTCGTGGTCACCGGCATGGTGAGGCGATACGACTATATACAGACGGAGCGGCGACAGGCGCGCGGTGGCGGCGTGCTGGGGCCGCGGCGGCGTGTCGGTGTGGAGCACGTTCGGCGCGCTGCTGGTGTGCTCGCTCGCGTGGGACTACGGCCTGACTCCCGACCTCGCCGCGCACAACCCGCTCGTGGTCACCGGCATGGTGAGGCGATACGACTATATACAGACGGAGCGGCGACAGGCGCGCGGTGGCGGCGTGCTGGGGCCGCGGCGGCGTGTCGGTGTGGAGCACGTTCGGCGCGCTGCTGGTGTGCTCGCTCGCGTGGGACTACGGCCTGACTCCCGACCTCGCCGCGCACAACCCGCTCGTGGTCACCGGCATGGTGAGGCGATACGACTATATACAGACGGAGCGGCGACAGGCGCGCGGTGGCGGCGTGCTGGGGCCGCGGCGGCGTGTCGGTGTGGAGCACGTTCGGCGCGCTGCTGGTGTGCTCGCTCGCGTGGGACTACGGCCTGACTCCCGACCTCGCCGCGCACAACCCGCTCGTGGTCACCGGCATGGTGAGGCGATACGACTATATACAGACGGAGCGGCGACAGGCGCGCGGTGGCGGCGTGCTGGGGCCGCGGCGGCGTGTCGGTGTGGAGCACGTTCGGCGCGCTGCTGGTGTGCTCGCTCGCGTGGGACTACGGCCTGACTCCCGACCTCGCCGCGCACAACCCGCTCGTGGTCACCGGCATGGTGAGGCGATACGACTATATACAGACGGAGCGGCGACAGGCGCGCGGTGGCGGCGTGCTGGGGCCGCGGCGGCGTGTCGGTGTGGAGCACGTTCGGCGCGCTGCTGGTGTGCTCGCTCGCGTGGGACTACGGCCTGACTCCCGACCTCGCCGCGCACAACCCGCTCGTGGTCACCGGCATGGTGAGGCGATACGACTATATACAGACGGAGCGGCGACAGGCGCGCGGTGGCGGCGTGCTGGGGCCGCGGCGGCGTGTCGGTGTGGAGCACGTTCGGCGCGCTGCTGGTGTGCTCGCTCGCGTGGGACTACGGCCTGACTCCCGACCTCGCCGCGCACAACCCGCTCGTGGTCACCGGCATGGTGAGGCGATACGACTATATACAGACGGAGCGGCGACAGGCGCGCGGTGGCGGCGTGCTGGGGCCGCGGCGGCGTGTCGGTGTGGAGCACGTTCGGCGCGCTGCTGGTGTGCTCGCTCGCGTGGGACTACGGCCTGACTCCCGACCTCGCCGCGCACAACCCACTCGTGGTCACCGGCATGGTGAGGCGATACGACTATATACAGACGGAGCGGCGACAGGCGCGCGGTGGCGGCGTGCTGGGGCCGCGGCGGCGTGTCGGTGTGGAGCACGTTCGGCGCGCTGCTGGTGTGCTCGCTCGCGTGGGACTACGGCCTGACTCCCGACCTCGCCGCGCACAACCCGCTCGTGGTCACCGGCATGGTGAGGCGATACGACTATATACAGACGGAGCGGCGACGGGCGCGCGGTGGCGGCGTGCTGGGGCCGCGGCGGCGTGTCGGTGTGGAGCACGTTCGGCGCGCTGCTGGTGTGCTCGCTCGCGTGGGACTACGGCCTGACTCCCGACCTCGCCGCGCACAACCCGCTCGTGGTCACCGGCATGGTGAGGCGATACGACTATATACAGACGGAGCGGCGACGGGCGCGCGGTGGCGGCGTATGATCAGGGGCCTTACTCTCCAAACTATTCGATAATGATTCAGAGTCGATCGTGTCGCGTAGTCCCAAATAACTTGATGTTTGTTTATTTTATATTCTCAGTCGATTGATATGGTCGGGAGTACAAATAGTTATACGATCTAACGATTTTCTTTATCCTGGCTAGTTTCAAAGTAATCTACCAAATAAAATACCAAAAGCCGTTAAGATTGAACTGATTCGATTCTCGATTGTGTCGGGAGTGTACCTGCATGTTACTACCGTTACCGTACTATGATCCAAACTGTTTTCTTTTACAGGAATGGGCCACAGAGGGCTACCAGCTGTGGATGGTGAAAATGGAGGACGACAATAAGTCCAATCTCATCCAGTTGGACTTTGTCAAGAGTCCGCTCAGTGTCAACCCTTGTATGGTAAGAATTTTTAAAAGTAATATAATAATAATCATATCTATGGACGCTTCACACCGCGTCAATCTGGCCCTGTGCTTAGTATCTTAAGAACTTGTGTGACAGCGCCGCCACCGCCTAGGATCCAACTCGGCGCGCCGAACGGTTCTTGTGGCGTTTTTTCCCTATGAAATTGCTGGCAATTCCTACTACCGGCACGTCAAATGACCGTCTATTGTATCATTGTCTGAGACTATTAGATAGTGCGCACCGAAGTTCTCGTGGTGTCGTTGCACTAAGATTTATTGAATTTTGCGCCGTAGCGCCTGCAGACGATGAATATTTCCATGCCGTCGTGGCGCCGCCGCGTTGACCATGATTTGTCGTCGCGCCGCCGCCGGAAAATTTTGCTCGGCGCCCATGTCTAAGTGAAACAAAGTGCTAGATGGTCACCACCATCTAATGTAACATATACATTACCAGACCACAGGTAGTAGAACAATTTCTCTACAATTGAGAAAAACTAAATTTTCCATATTTCATGCAAGCGTACTCTTGTGCGTGCGTGTACGCATTTCTGTGTATACGTGTACTCGATTCGCGAACAGTGCTTTAAAAAAAGATAGTTATTTATTGTCTTGTACCTTTACTTGTTCCAGGGCAACCAAAGACATCTTTATCTACAAGGGGACGACAAACTGTACATAAACTTGGAGGACAATCTCACGCGGCGTACGAAGATATCCATCATCGACTCGTCGTCGGAGGCGTTTCAGGAGTACGGCGCGGACCGCCCGCCCGACGTGGACAACAGCACCAAGTACCGGGAGTACGTGGACGACAACGAGTGCAGGAAGCAGTGGAACGTGCTACAGTTGCCGGCCACGTACATCGCCAGTAATTGGCCTCTAAGGGTAAGATCGAAATAGAAACCGGCAAGTCGAATCGCATGAATTATAAAAATAGATAGATATATTTTGTTACTTAAAAGTACATTAAAATTTTACAACGTGAATAGAGTCGCACAATTATCGTGAAACTGTACCTAAAGTTTTTGCTTCACGTATTACACAGATAACTAACTATCCCGGCGAACTTTTTCAAGGTTTATTTGTGACGACTTTGTTCGCGTGGTTCTTGAGCGACTTAAACCATTTGCAGCGCACGCAACGAAAGTCTCCCCGTTTTTGCAACATTTCTTATTGACGCTTCGCTCCTATTGGTCTCAGCGTAATGTTATATAGCCTAAAGCCTTCCTCTATATTCTGAGATTAGCGCGTTTAAACAAACAAACAAACTCTTCCGCTTTTTAATATTAGTATAGATTCAAAAGTTAAGACTCTAAAGTTTAGAGTCTTAACTTCTGTAGAAGACGCGAGAATAGTTTAGTCTAAACTATTATCGTGTCTTCTAGAGTAGACAAAAAAAATCTAAAAAAACGGATTTGAATTTTAATGTCCTTTTTACTGATTGTAGTCACATACACAAGCACAGTATATATTATAATATATTATGACGTTTACAGTATAGCGCCATGGACGCTAGTGGCGGCGCGGTGGCGGTGGCGGGGCGCGCGGGGCTGGCTCACTGGAGCGCGGCGGCGCGGCGCTGGAAGCTGTTCGGAAACGAGGCCCACGAGACAGACTTCGTCGTTAGCGGTGGGCTGCTATGGTGGCGGGATTATATTGTCGCGGGTGAGTAACTAACATAGACCTAGACCCAGGACGAACTATCGCAAGACACCGAAGTCGTATCTGTGTTGTCCGCCCCAGACAGGGGAGGACTTATGGATTTGTCCCTAAGAAAGATTAAATAACTTGTAGGTAATCATAAATTGCGCACCTGAAGGGAAATGCATGAGACAGTAGGATGCGCATTCCCATGTTTCGGGCCGTATAACCACGATCGGTTGATGGGGCAACGGCTACTAGCTTTTCCGGGGAACTTCTTCTCTTCGCTTATCAAACTTCGCAAACATCCATAATCTGATCACGTCTACATATTGGTCCTTCGAGCCGGATTTTATAAACAAATCAGCATTTAATTAAAAAATTGTGGCACTTAGGGCGTGTTTCACCAAGCAATCCTTCGTTAAATATCATGTTGTTCCTCTCGTTATTCCTATCAATGAATGAGAAGGCATGGTATTTTACATGTCATTAACACTAACATGCGTTGGTGAAATCGAGACTTAAATTCAAATAAAAAAAAATAATATTTCCATATAGGTTATTAAATAGCACTTATAGAATTGTCCTACATGATGCCTACCGCCGGTTCGGAAACTAGCCCGGCGAGAAGAACCGGCGTTAGAAACTCGCGCGGGGCCATCTTTTAGCAAAAATATTGGAAAATTGTTCTTTTTCTCTTCAAATATTGTTATAACTTAAAACAATGTAACTATATAAACAATGTTATAACTTAAAAGTAAAATTATAAAAATAAAGTGTACAAAGTTGTAACCTAGCATAGAGGCACCTTATTCCCAGGGTGTGCAATCATTAATGAAATCATTAACCTTATTACCTTTAGCACACAAACGTTCTTTAACTAATTTTTTAAATTTATTTATAGAAAGATTTTCAACGTTTTCTGGGATTCTATTGTATAGGCGTATACATTGACCTTTAAAAGATTTACTTACTTTGTCAAGTCTAATCACTGGTATATCTAATTTGTGCTTATTTCTAGTGTTTATACAATGGTTGTCGCTTTTTTTTCTGAAATCATTTATATTCTTTTTTACATACAACACATTGTCCAAAATGTATTGAGATGTGACGGTCAGAATAATTTTTTCTTTAAACTTTTCTCTCAGAGATTCAAAAGATGACAACTTATAAATATAACGTATAGCTCTCTTCTGCAGCACAAATATAGTATTAATGTCCGCGGCATTTCCCCACAAAAGAATGCCGTAGGACATTATGCTATGAAAGTAACTAAAATAAACTAGTCTCGCTGTATCTTCATCTGAAATTTCTCTAATTTTTTTTTACTGCATATGCTGCAGAACTGAGCCTATCTGCTAGTTTTACAATATGAGGACCTATACCTAGGAATTTAACCTTAAGATTAAATACTATTTACGTGACAGGAGAAGGGTTATCAATAACAACTAAAGTATTTAATTTTCCAACATTGCAGGCAGCTACAGCATCACGGAGGGGCGCGACGAGCTGCGCTTCTACCCGCGCGACGCGAAGCTGGACAACCGGCACGCTTATATGCTGCGCGTGCCCGCACAGCCGCTCGCGCTGGACCTGCTGGACGACCGGCTGGTGGTGTTCGCCGCGGACGCGCTCGTCACCATATACGAGCTCACGCGCCGCGACGGCCGTGAGTACACCCTAGTTTCAGCTATGATGTCCACTGCGGACATTTAATTTTGGGTTCAAGAAATACGTTAGGGATTATTTAGTCTTAAGTTGCTTACACTCGCCTCGCTCAGCAGATTGGCGAGCGCAGTTTTAGGAACAATGACCGCGGAAACGTTGCTGGCTAATTCCGTATGTACTTAGTCCGGCCATAAATACTGTTACAATTAAAAATAAATAAAATATTCGATTTGTATTTCGAATCTGTCATTTTTACATGATTATTCATTGTGTTTTCTCGTGTTGGCGCCATTACATTGTTTATTATTTTGCGATATTGAAATGGAGTGGGGTGATAAATAGAACAGAATCGCTGTGATTGCGTTACACAAAGTAGGTATGGAGCCCAATGTAATTTTTAAAACTCTATACGCTTGGTATAAGCAAAATGTTTGTGAACCGGGCTATTAATAGGTACAATGAGACCTCCTCTGTTTGTGACAGAAAAAGATCTGGCCGTCCACGCTGTGTTCGTACGGAAAAGGTGGTTAAGGCAGTAAGAAATAATTCGAAGAAATCCGGTTCGAAAACAAAAAAGATTTTATCTCGGGAGATGAAGATAGCCCCTATAACCATGTCGCGTATTTTAAAAGACAACTTAAGACTTTCAGCCTATAAGAGACGTACTGGTCATTTTCTAACTGATAATTTAAAAAAGAATAGGGTGCTAAAATCAAAACAATTACTGAGGCGGTACGCAAAGGGAGGTCACAGAAAAATTTTGTTTACCGATGAGATTTTTTTTACAATTGAACAACATTTTAACAAGCAAAATGACCGTATTTATGCTCAAAGCTCTAAGGAAGTTTCCCAATTGGTTGAGAGAGTGCAACGTGGGCACTATCCTACGTCAGTGATGGTTTGGTGGGGTATGGTGGACACGTAGAGCATTTTTTGTCCTGGCACCTCATGTAAATTATTTACCATAACGCGACAAATCGCGATTAAAGATCTCCATAAAAGTCACAAAAGATTAATTTCAATCCTGGTCAGGTCTTAGGTCAACGACCAGTGCGTTCGTGTGTATAGACTAGGAGCCTTCGAGCCCCAGCACAGTATGGTTTACTCTTTGTGGTCATTTTAGACCAACGAATTTTTTATTGTCGAAAAAAAATCCAAAATATAATCTAATAAAATAAGGAATATGTCACATTTTACGACACCAAAGGGAAATATGGATGATGGGGAGGTGGAATTCTTACTCCGGACCCCACGGATAAGTAGATTACGGCGAAGCCAAAAGAAACTATTATGCCAGTCCTTGTATGTATTTAGCTCGTTCGACCTGCTGTATGGCCGCCTGGTGGTGTTCGGTCGGGCAAGACGACGACGACCGCTTTCGATTTGTTACATAACGCGTTACGGTGTCAGTATATCTGTTCTCTTACCCGCAACGCAGCTCTATGAATGCTACTTCTATCTCACTCTAACCCACGGGCGTTCGGCGTCGCGAGATTATTTAGCCCCAAGAATAGGGCTAGAATGTTTCTAATGAGATGTTTTGTGACAGTGGGCGGCGTGGAGGCGCGGTGTATCCAGGCGGTGGACGTGTCCGCGCTGGCGCACCCGGCGTGCGTGCTGTCCGCCGCGCTGTGCCGCCTGCACGACGCGCCCGCGCGCCCCGCCCACGGCGCCACGCCCCACGTCGCGCCCGACTCGCTGGTGAGTCACGTCGATATAATATGTAGGCCTTTGCATCCATTATTGGGTGATTTATATAGTACTTGCTGACACGTGCCGACTTCGTTGAGCATACAAATTGTTTAAACCTTCCCTGGACTTCCACGACCGTTTTCGAGTTTTAGCGAGACTAACGAACATCAATTCATTTTTATATATAAGACTAGCTGACCTGTGCCCACTTCGCTGAGCATACAAACCGTTTAAACCTTCCTTGGACTTCCACGAATATTTGGAGACTAAAAATAGCCGAATCGGTTCAGCCGTTCTCGAGTTTTAGCGAGACCAACGAACAGCAATTCATTCTTATATATAAGAACTTTTCAGTACAGGCAAAAACTTAATAATTTTAGATTTTATTATGACATGGATTTTGGATGTGTACTGTACATAACTGAACCTCATTTAAAACAAAATCCATGTCATAATAAAATCTAAAATTATTAAGTTTTTTGACCCTACTGAAAAGTTGTAGTTATAGATACGAGGTTGTGAAGGTAAAGCGACGTAATATACTTAAAAATGACCGGCCTGGGTTGTGCATCCAATCTTTTCGATCTATGAGACGAATAATCCGACCTAACCTAAAATTTTAATTGACAAATGATTGATACTAAGATATTGAAATTGAGGATCGTTTTTTATATTACTCGTAAATCGTATTTTGTTATCACCTGTTTATGACTTACTCAAACTATATTCGCTATTTTAAATAATAGCTCCCTTACTAATAAAAATATTTAAACCGTTGATAAGTTATGCAGTGCCCTCGTCCTTTTCTGTCAAGTGACTTTTCTAGCGTATCAGACAAATACAGCAATATTGAATAGACCCCCATGTATTCATGTTAAATTAAGATATTATCCCCCGGTTTCTGAAAGGCTGATTAAATTGTCGATCAGCTAACATGCGAGTCGCAACAATTTCGGTCACTCGCTACGTTTACCAATGAACGTTCAGAAAGGCTTTTTCATTTCTGAAACTAGGAGTTTCTTACGCCGGTTCCTCTCGGCGGGCTAGGGTTGAACCGGTGGTAGCCTTTTTGTTGACTTTCCGAAAATGGCTTGTTAAGTTTTATTTGGAAATAAAAATATTTTCATTTGATTTTCATTCACTCAAATGTTAGGTGATCGACGATTTGATTAGCCGTTCAGAAACCGGGGAATATGTTTTAGCCTTGATCTTATGTTCTAGGTCATAAACGCCAGCGGTAAGCTGATGATGGTGCAGAGAGAGGAGTATGACGTCGACGAAGACAACAACACCGTGAGTATCGATCTTCTGAAAATCAATATAGATTAAAAATGTTGCTAGTTGCATTAGTTTAAAATATGACGATTAAAGCAAATTGTTAGATTATTATGTAATAATGAATTCTTATTATGAAAATTAACAAGTTGTTAACGTAATTTTAAAGTTATTGAATTAAATTAAGGATGATTAACATTATTTTATAAGACAATTTAATGTTGAATATAATTGTATTTTAATCTGCCAATTTACATAATACTTTATCGATATGAAAGTGTATTAGTTTGTTACGCTTTCAGGCTTCACTAAACGAGTTTAAGTACAGACGTTATTTAAATAGAAAATTAATTTATCCTTGGTAAATGCCCGTCATATAGATAAACTGTTTTAACTTTTAAATTTCCTTTTTAAGGTTGAATTATTAATCAATATTTTACATGTAACAAGTTTAATCTAAGTATCATAAATAGATAATTGTTGGTTACCACTGTAGCATGTGGAAACAAACTTTTGAGCCATTTGCGTTATAAAAAATTGCAGTAAATAAGATAATATGTCATATTTCTGTGATTTTTTCTAGCACTAACATTTTTAGTTTCGTTTATGTGATCTAAATTTAAACTAAATCTTTTTCTAAATTTAAACTATTTTTTTTTCCAATTTACCCACAAAAGTAAAAAAAAAATCAAATTACGCCTGAGGATGATTTAATCGAAACCGGTAGTGTTATTTTGTAAAAACTTATAAAAGTTGAAAAGTGTAAATAAAGTGTTGTGTACCTATTATTATTGTGAACATGAATTTCTATCAAGAACCAACTGGTTTCAATTCAGATCACATTAAACCCGAACAGAGTATGATAAAAAATTCAGTAAAGTACCCAATTATTGTGTAACCACACTAGGGCGGCCGTTAACTAGTCAACGTCAAATTAGTTGCGTATTCGACGCTAAACCGTGCCACCTCCTACACTGATTGATCCCTTACATAATTATCTAATTACCGAACAGAACACGCAATAGTACATAACACACATGATTTCTACGCATAATTAGTAATGTGAAGGTCAGATGGTGAAGTAAAGACTTATATTAGTTGAATAAATTGATGATTTAATTTACTATGGGATCGCACGCACGGATGATGTAATACGCTCATTAGAGTCATCATCTGTCTGATAGTATTTAGGGGTTAAACTACTAGTATTTTAACCGACTTCCAAAAAGGACGAGGTTCTCAATTCGGTGTGTTTTTTTAAATGTATGTACACCGATTACTCTAAGGTTAGTGATCCAGTGTCAGTTAAAACAACATCCTAAGGTTGCTGACTTGAAACTCACCTTTGCTGACACCGACTTCAATAAACACTTATTCTAAGTACATTATAAAAATATTATTTTATACTGCTGTTAAAACTAGTTATTGTACTTTAGTAAATCGTGCATTAAGGTTTATAAAGTAGTTTATACATATTTTATTTATTTAGGATTAAGTTGGTGATGAAATTTTATACTAGAAGCTAAGGTTTTGGCAGTCAATGTATGTCTGCCTAAACTAGTGATCTGATGAAAGATGTGTCGATAGTTTAGTAAGTGTCTCGGATAATATTGGTTATGTAATTAATATCCATTAGTTCATTATAACATACGAGTATCCGGGGATGGGTAGTTTTTTTAAGGATGTCATAAATAAAATCAAAAAATTCCAATTTGGAAGAATATATTTACAAACACGTACACTTCATCGCTCAGAATACACAACAGCCAGCTTAACTTCTAAGGACCGCGGAGTGGTCCCGCACAGTATGGCCAAATGTATGCGGGAACACGCCGGGGCGAGTAACAAAAACGGTTACCTATACATATAGAAGTTACATTAGCTATACAATCAGTGCTTGGTCCGGATGGTGATCGTCTTGCCGCCCAGGGAGATGGGGCCTGCGGTCCATCGGCGCACGATGTTGCCCTTGTGACCCCAGGTGGTGCCGGTCAGGGACACCAGGGGCTCGTGGGAGGGGAGGAGGGGCAGATAGTCCAGCGACTGTTCGTAGATCGGCGCCGGCTCGACGAGGGGTCCGATCGGGAGTATCGGTTCGTGGGCGATCGGCGCGACGGGCACGACCTGTTCGACGATCGGTTGGACGACCGGTGCTACGACCGGTGCGACGACTGGTCCGATGGAATGGACGTTCGGTCCGGTGCGTTTGACGACGGCGTTAAAGCCCCGCACCGGGTCCGCGGTGTACTCCACTACGCGGATGTTGCCGTCAGGCTCCACCAGGGAGTATGCTCCTCGCACCACGTCGCCGTTCCTCTCCTCCCACTGCGCCTTGTTGTCGCCGGTCGACGGGTCGTTCACGGCGTAGTTGAACCCGTAGTTGGGGTTCGGCTGGAATAATTGAGGGTTAGGTTAGGTTAAATGTTAATTGACTCATCCGAATAAGTAATAGAGCTGGGGATACATTTATAGTAAACGCTGATCGTTCGTTCGTTTTAATCGCAGTAGTTTAGTAGAAAATTTTGCCGCAAAGCAATTTTTTTCTCAAATTTCAATCGAGTTATTGAATGAATTTATTTACTTTTGGACACATTAAAATATGAGCAAAATTTAAAATAAGAATTAGGATAAGTTTTAAAACAAATAAGCTATAAAAAAAACATGTAGGTATTTCTTTCTTTCTCGCAAAACTATATTTGTACCTACGCAAGTTGGTGTAATGTCTAAGTTGGGTTAACATAGTAACGTCACATCGGTTCTTCCCTTCTCGTTCGCACATTATATTTAATATCATAATTTTAGTTGTAGGTTAATTGCTTACCAGGGGGCTATAAAAACACCAATTAAAAAAAAGCATTCAAAATACTAATTCAAAGTGATTTAATAAATATGTATATCTCAAATTTTATTTTATGACCCTGAGAAAGAGAAAAAAGAACATTTGTGTGTCCAACTTATCAAATAAAATCTAATCATATTTATATCTTCGCCTGTAGCAAATTGATTTTACACGCTTCCTTGTGATTTATAAAAAAAATATCCTATGTTAAGGGATGGATAATGTAGCAAGCGTGTTGTATAATAATTATAGATATATCTTAATCCCTACAGTAGTCTTTTAAGTTTATTCACAAGAAACATAAAAAATAAATAATTTTATTTTCTGATTTAAATCCCGCCCAAGGAACAGAAAGTTTTCTGTGTTCCTAGGTCATGGATATGCACTAAATATGTGTATAATATAATAAATATATGTATAGTATAAAAAAAATGTTAAATATGTTTCTGTTGTCTGGTCCCCCTAACACAAGTTCTTCAAAATTGACGCAATATAATGTAAAAAAAAACATATTGCAACATTCTATTCTATTATGTTACATACATAATGTTTTTCTTAATAATATAAGTACGAATAATACTCACTATGCTTCCAATTGCGGCGATGTTAACTAGTCCTGTAGGATTAGTGGCTGCAACGGCGATGCATGCCATGAAACAGGATACCTGACAGAAAGTCCTTTATTAGCTACACAATCAACTATTGTAAACAGATGTACATTCTAAAGTATTCTGAAATATCGTTATGTTGGATTATTACTCCCTTTCTTCCTTTTCTCTTTGAGACAAAATTTAAATAAATAATTTTATTTATTTAAGGGCCGATTTTTCAATAGTCAGAAAACTTTTATCTGTTGAATAAACATGTGACTTTGACATTTGTTCCATACAAAATCTGTCAAAGTCACATATTTATTCCTTACATAAAAGTTATCTGACGATTGAAAAATCGGCCTTCTTGTCTCGTCTTGGATTTTATAAAAGGATTATAAAACTGATTAAGTTACATACTTATGAAAAATAACACATAAATTGAATCTCTAACCCGCTTACGAATAAAAATATTTAAACCATTAATTAATTATGTAGTATCTCTGTCCTTTATTGTCAAGTAACGTTTCCAACGAATCAGTCAAATAAATTTTTGTAAATGGGTAAAAAAACATTTTTTTTTTTGTTAAACGATTTTTACATTTGCCCTGAAAGACATTAAGAATATGCTTTCATAAAACAAGAGAATATGAAACAATAAGATAAAAGAAAGCGGATAAAATATTAAAGTAAGGGCCGATTTTTCCATCGTCAGATAACTTTTACCTAAGGAATAAATATGTGACTTTGACAGATTTTGTATGGAACAAATGTCAAAGTCACATGTTTATTCAACAGATAAAAGTTATCTGACGATTGAAAAATCGGCCCTAAGATGTAAGAAATTCAAGATGAAAGAACTTCGATGTGAAAGAAGAGTAGACATGAAATGAGAGAAGACAGGACAGTTTACCACAAAGGTTGTCATATTGCCGACTGGTTTCACTGAGCGAATGAATGTGCACTGTAGCTGTCTTTCCGCCTACCCGCCATTTTTATACTACAGTAATTATTCGAGCAGGTCGCGCTCCGGTTTTGATAATACTTCCAGTTTTTGTTTAGCTGGATTTACTTCTTTTTTTCCTGTGCAACTACTGTCCCTATATATTTAGCGCATAACTCTGATATGTAAATTTGTTTGTTAATAATTACTAAATGGGATGGGTGTTAAAAATGAATATTTATCGTTGAGAATTATCATAATTTAATCAGATGGAAGGTTATTTCATGCTATTTGCATGATACTTATTAGCGTTAGTAATGCTTCGTAGATTGGGCATTAGCATGTAATTTGTTTATTACATAAATGAATAAATTGTAGCTCTGAAACATATTATGAAAGTTTACGAAGGATTTTTTTGTTCTTTTTATCTAAATTATTAATATATCATACGTGAAACAAACATTTTAAGTACTATTTGAGGAAGAATTGTGCGAACAGAGGATTGTAAAATTTGGCACGCATACTTTACATAGTAAAGATTAGCAGAATGTTAATATTTAAGAAAAATGCTTTGAATGCTTTTATGAAATGAATGAAAATAACATTATATAATTACAGTATGTTTGACACAATCTTTATTTTAGATTCCATAGACAACATAATAAAATTTGCGGATCTAAAAGGCAAAAAGACCAACAAAATTTAAATTTCACATGTGAATTATGGACAACTACAGACCGACCTATTTAAAAAAAATTGGTACACTAACAACTTATATTTAATTAGATTAATATAATTTCATTCTAATTCAGTTTTATTTAGTACTGGTATAATATACAGACTGATTCATGGTTCGTAGTGTGAACATATTTTGTTTTGCACCTCATATAAATTACTTACTGTAACGCGACAAATCACGATTATTAAGTATTTACTAAGAATAAGAAATATTAAAATCATAAATACAGTTAAAAAATTAGATTACCACATACTCTATCTAGAATTTAGATTACATTCATAATTCACATTGACATTACCAAGGCATGTCAGGAGTGTTCCGTGATGCAAGTGCAGAATGTCACCGCGATTCAAAATCGCACAACGCCATCTATCTAATATCGTTGAAAACATTTATTAGTTCTCTGCTACATTCAAATTAAAAAAGAGAATACGAGTTTTCTCATTTTTTCGCTGTACGACGCATTGCTAGTAAGCGCATTTTATAAGTTAGGCATAGGCCTGTATATAGATTCAAGGTGTAAAATGCAAAATGTGTCTCCTATATATTTTTAAATTGTTGTATGGGCAAATTTATGATGTTGGGGCATTTTTCATAGAAACGTGAAATTCAAAAGTAAGTCTTTCAGCGCTGGAACTTCCTTAGTAAACTCTACATAGGAGACACATACACATCGTATAGTATTATCACTCATTTATTTTATATCTTGTATTTTAAATCCTGAAGTAAAAAAGGTACATTTAAGACGCTTTCCTTCCTTTGAAGTTCATAACATGGACATTGGACTACCATCATAAATTGGTTCGGAAGACATTAGATATGAATATAATGTTATCTGCCTTCCTGAACATGGACAAAATATATAGAAAATTACTTAATTACCCACTACTACTAATTATATAAAAATATTTTACTTTGCGTCCTTTATTTTTTTTTAATTTCACCAAGTTGCCATAGCTCATCATTTCTGAAGATATTAAATGTTTTTTTTTCTAGGGTAATGTTTGAACTTTAATGTTAAGCTTTCTACTCGACTATGCAGAAGTTGAAAGGATTTTGGTAGTATACAGCCTGACTGGTGAGACATGTGCAATACTTACGGAGAGTACTCGGTACTCGATGCCCATTAAAAATATGTAATAAAATTAGGTACTTAATTTTTTACCAAATTTTCCTTTTAATAATTGAATCATGGATACTATGAAAATTACGCGGCTAAGCAAGTATGCATACCTGTGTAGCCGGCGCGGCACCCCGGCGGCGGCGTGCGACATCAACGTAGGTAGTACGGGCGCGTTCCTTCGCGCGGTGTCCATGCGTTGGGTAAAGAATTATTCAATTTACTCGTTGATTAATTGATATAATTTTTTTATATTATTTTTTTCATCTCATATAATAGCCTAATATCACGTCCTCAAGTATTGCTCATGTCTCATCAGTCACACTGTTTGTATGTATATTTGTCCGATTGTAATAGAAGTGTCAATATAGATTCGTAATAATAGCTCGGGTAATATTTTTTAAATAAGTATGTTAGTCTTTAAGGTATTTATAACATGGGCCTCTTTATCGCCTCCGTGGTCTAGTGGTTCAGAACAACAAAAAAATGTTGTTTTCAAGTTTGATTAGGACAATGCAGGCTGGTCACCTAATTGTCTGACAAGAAAGAGAATCCATGCGTCGGATGGGCATGTAAAAAGTCGGTCCTGCGCCTGTTCTCTCGCCAGTCGTGTCGGTTTACCGTCCCACTGGGTTATGAGATTAAAAAGGAAGAGAGAGTGCTTCTGTGTACACACACTTGGGCACTTTAAAATAACTCCTGCGTAGCTAGCCTGGTTTCAATGAAATCGGCTACCGACACCGAAATCGGTGAGGGGTGCTATTGATATAGGCATATATAGCCCGAAATAAATGATTTTTAATTTAATATAAGCTATACAGGAGGGTTCACGGTTCTCATATGAAGCCGAATATACACTATATTAGAAGAGAAGGACGAGTAGAGCATTCTTTTGTTTTGGCACCTCATATAAATTACTTATCATAACGCGACAAATCGCGATTCAAGATCTACATAAAAGTCACAAAACAGACGAGCTTCAATCCTGGCAAGGTCTTAAGTCAACAACCAGTGCGTTCGTGTGAATAGGCTACGAGCCTTCAATCACCAGCATAGTAAGATTCACTCCTTGTGGTTATTTTAGACCATCTCGAATCAAACAAAAATATATTATATACAGGCTGTACAATATTAATGAGTGATAATACTTTGGAATATTATCACTAGAGGGAGTGTTTGGGTCCCGTATATAGTATAGCTACCTATACTAGAGTTTACTGTGAATGTACCAGCGCGGAAACAGTTACTTTTTTAAATTATTGCGTAGGGAAATTTATGATGTTGGGGCGTTTCTCATAGAAACATGAAAGTCAAAAGTATGTCTTTTAGCGCTGGTACTCTCAAAGTAAACTCTACATAGTAGGCACATACACACCCTAAAGTATTATCACTAATTTAATTTACATCTTGTAACAATTCGGTAGCAACACTGCATATGCGATAAACCTCAGTATATAAATTCTGTTATGTCTAGATTGTCTAGCTGTACCATACATTATTACAAAAAACATAATATATGGATCTATTATGTACTTCTGTGGAACACCTAACTCTGTTAAAATTTTTATGTACGATACTGTTAAATTTGAATCAAGTAAATTATATAGAATAGATTTCATACTTTAAAAAATATTAGATGCCGTTAAAGTTCTGTGATAGATGTTATGGTTATTGCTTCAGTAAGTCAAGCAGTACTTGCACTATATTTTCAGTCTTATTTGACAAATTGCCTTTTTTTAAAGTTAAAACAAGTAAAATAAATATTACATAAGGGAAGCAATAAAACTAATACTTTTATATATTTTTTATTATTGCTCAAACTTTGACGGCCGTCAATTGATACATAACATCTTACATTTGTGTACAAGCTTCAATTCAAGTCAATCAAGTCTTTATTACTATTAAACGTAATAATAGTAATAAAAAATTAAATAAAATTGCTTGCTTTCTTAGTCCAAATAACTAATTATACAATAGCAAGCTAGACTAGAATACACTTTTACATATCTCTTCGCTACAGTAAATTGTCGTCCTTACATCCTACATATTGGTATATATATATTTATAGAATACTTTACTGTTAAATCTTCATCAAATGTAAACCACCTAAAATGGTATTTCACTGGTGTCTAAATTATACAGCAAAAACTGATTTTACAGAAGTTCCATAAAATATTTTGGAACTAATTAAAATACAGACGCTGGAATTTCTAAATTATTCTGTCGTTAATAAATCATCTGATTAAATAAAATAAAGTAAAGATGAATATCAGCTTGAGATTCAGCACAAATAGAAGAGAGATAATATTAGAAGAAGGTAGACGACATGTAGGAAGAAGTATGTAAGAAAAGTAAAGAAATATGATTAATTTTAAAGGAAATAGAAGAAATTGAAGATACTCATAAACTTGAAAATACAAATACATTTAACTTCCTAGCACTACGATATTTTAGTGGTAATACTTGTTATTTCATTAAAATATGACTACTGTATAACTTTTGGTACAGGGCTATTTAAATATTCGTGATAGGTACCCTAATTTTTTGTCCTTACAACTAATGTTCTTCCAGCTAATTTTATGGGTCCTATCACTAGTTTTCTCAAATGTCCATCCACTAGTTTTCTGCTTATCACATAGGCGCTAAGCTCGGAAGGCCCAGATGGTTGAGGTACCCAGCCTCCATAAGAACCTGTGATTGGGTCCCAAGGTAAACTCGATTCTCCTAATAGCGTAGACTTAGGTATACTTAAAGTTAGAGGTGGTGCTAGACCATAAACTTGCTGTAATAATGGGGTGTGTATAGGCTGTACTAATGGAGTATGAATAGGCTGTACTATTGGAGTACGTATTGGCTGTACTACGGGGGCGTGTACTATTTGTTCTTCAGGAACGTTTATAAGTAGTGGTGCCGCTGGGGCTACCACAGGGGCCACCACTGGCGCTACAGCGTTTGTAACTGTAACGGGATGCACGTTTGGCCTGACGTTCTTCACTACCGCGTTGAATCCTACCGCGTCGCTGGCTGTGTATTCTACTACACGTAGGCTGCCGTCTGGCTCGCGCAAAGAGTACGCTCCTTTAACAACATCCCCGTCTCTTTCTTCCCACTGTGCTTTGTTGTCGTTCGAATACGGGTCTTTTACGGCGTAGTTGAAAGCGTACCGCGGGTAGTCCTGAAAAATAAATGCGTTATTATTGGTCTTATGTATAAGCAACTGTGACCTAGTTTTAGGTTGGAGTGTGTACAAATGAGATTTTTCAGATATCAGGTACATTATACCGATACTCTAAGGGTGAAGGAAAACATCGGGTTTCATAGTTCATCACATGGTTGGCCCCAGACGTATTGATCTTATTCCTCTGGGTTGGTGGACTGTCTGTTTGGTCATAATGCAGTATGATCTCGGCATTATTATCAATTTCTTATATATTCTTGTATCGATCACGTTAAGGTTCAAGTTTTGTAGGAATTGTATTCTTTACTTACGTCAGTTGCATGCGTCTCCTCAATCGGTCTTCCATGTGTTTCCGTTAATATAGCCACGGAAAGGACCTGAAAATAAAGAAATGTGTTGATTCGCCAATTAAATTGTACAAAAATGTGTGGGTAATGAATCATTAAAAGTGTAATGATTTGTTCTGCACTGTTGACTCAAAATTATTTAGGAATGTGAAGCAAGAACTAAAGGTATTTCAATAACAATTATGTTGAAATCATTATCGAATTAAAATCAAAATAGGTTTCAATCAATTACTCTATAAGTTGCAATAAAATTGTCTTTACGACTTAATCATTATTGTTAATAATATTATTTATTAAATATATTTCCACTGAGGTAAAATAAGGAAGTTACATTTAATTTAATTGATGTTCAATAGCTTTTTCTGTTATTTATTTGGCGGGTGATGGATTTCACAGTTTTAATAATTGATTAATATCATCCGGTGTAATTTAATGATTTTGGATTAATATGACACCCGACGACGAAATTGGATTCTAATCTTAAACAGTTGATTGAGCTGTCAATATTAGTTTCACGCGTTATAATTGGCCCGTTCTATATTCAAAACTCCTATTGGTTGGACGATCTTATTTTTCTTGGTAATAATCTAATCTGTGGAACTGCTGAAATATTAAATTGTAAACGTTTAAAATCACCAATAATTACCGTCAAAAGTCGATACATTTCTTTAAAGTCTATCGTCGTAGTGTGTGATAATTTATAACGGTGTTTCGTTTTATATAGTTGAAGTAGCGCAAATAATTTAGTATTCGTATGAAAAACTAGAAACACTCGTTTACCGTCGATGCTTCAGTTATGTACTAACAATTACGTGGAATGGATTATAAGTTACAGTAGATCATCCCCAATATATTGACTAGATATTATATAGAAGATATAATGTTCGTATGATGATGTACTGTTACTGTTCCGAAAAATCACCTGTCTGTTACCATTCAGAATATTTTACTCTCACTTTTAAGCAAAGGAGATCAATCTTAGTGTACATTTTCTATCAGTATTTGAAATTATATATCATGTTAACTGAAACTTTTACTTCTAATTGTTTCATATAGTTGATGGGATTGACACAATGAAATAAAATTGGAAACAATTAATATGACCACACAGTGGTGAATGCCTTTATTCGTGCTCTTACAATTTTCACTACCTTAATGCCATAAATTATAAGAATTAAATAACTTATTATATTTACACGAGACAAAACTTTGTAAAACTAGGAGTATCAAGAAGTAATCGGGTTATCATAACTGCAACCCCTATGACAGCGGTATACAATATATTGACTTAGGGATCCTTGGCAAATACAATGCTAAGTTTTTAGTGGATTCCTTTGCCTAACAAGTTGTAATCGAGGCCACCAAGCCCACCTAGCCCACCGTAGCCACCGTATTTGTTTAGCAGGGGCACCTCAACGGGTCCTCTCAGAATGGGGTAAGACGGGACAATGGCTTCCTTGTAAATTGGAGCGGAAATTATGGGGCTCTTCAGAATTGGAAGGGGTTGGGGCAAGAGCAGATCCTTGTAGATTGGTACGGCACCCGGGTAGATCGGTTCCTTGATGATCGGGAGCGGGCCAGGATAGATTGGTTCCTTAATGATCGGGAGCGGGAGCGGTCCAGGGTAGATTGGTTGCTTCAGAATTGGCAGAGGGCCCGGGTAGATCGGTGGTCTCAGAATAGGTAGGGCAGGGTACAGTGGTTCCTTGATTATGGGCAGAGGTGCCAAAGCTTCTTTGATGATCGGAACCGGGTTCAAGCGAGGCTGGATTACTGGGACGATTTCCTTGATTATGGGAGTCTTGAGTATGGCCGCTGAGGATAGACCTCCGTCGTACAGGTTTCCGTTGAGCAGGGGCGCAGAAGCCAAGCCTTTCAGACCGATGACCGGGCCGACAGCTATGGGTGCGATGGCCTTAGCGCCCAACACTGGGATAGGTGCTTTGTAGATGGGAGATACTGGGTGTAGATTGGGACCGATGCGTTTGACGATAGCGTTGAAGCCGGATTTGTCGTCCGCTCGATATTCGACAACTCGAATGCTGCCATCAGGCTCCACCAGTGAATATGCACCTGGATACAAAAGTATATGTTTAATTCCATCGCATGTTTCATCTTCTGCTAAGCCTTTATTTTTCTGGATTGTAAATGTTGCTTTTGTTATTCATACCTGTTACGACGTCTCCCTCGCGTCTCTCCCATTGAGCTTTGTTGTCTCCTGTGTGAGGGTCTCTGACGGCATATTCGAAGGCGTATTTGGGATACGACTGAAAAAGGACAATATTTAAGAAGACGTTTCAGTTGTACAACTTTCAGAAATTGCATCAACTTACGTAATAGTTCAAAGAGGCATGGCCCGGGGCGTATATGCCTCCTAATGCTGCGCCGTAGCCATTGGCGCTAGTAGAAGCAGAAAGAGCGATAAGGCACGCTATCTGTAAAGAGAAAGACCACTTCACTTATGTTGAAAAGTAGGCACTGACTGGCTGAATAATTTCTTGAATTCTCTCTCAATATCACGACATTCCTAATTGGCTAAATATTTCTTGAATTAAGAGAATATCACGAGACCAATTCCTGATTGGTTAAATATTTCTTGGATATCACGAGAACAATTCTCTAAGATGAGAGGAATATCTCACTGACCGTAGTAAAAAACCTCATGTCTGCAGACACGCTGAGCACTAGGTTAAAAAATGTACTGGATTGGAAATCAGTTGGTGAACGCTTTATAGTTTCGCACGAGACCTTCGGTTCCTAATGCACGGCGGATGTATGTTTCACGCACCCGGCCTGCGGTTGCTGATCACTTGCATCAGGCTTCCTCATTTTCATAGAACCTTCGTCGGTGAAAACGAATTATAATCTTCGGACTTATTACTCTTGTAGGTAATTTCGCTTTCGTATTGACAATTATCATATATTTAACCTTAGCGGCAGTGGAGCGTACGCCGATGCAATATCGATCTGCTCTGATTACGCTCGCATGTCGTACGTTTAATAGAATGTCGGTGACGTCTCGATGATATATCATGTCGGTATATAATTATTATAACATACCTGTAATGAAGTATAACATATAATAATTGGATAATACACTATTTAGGTATTACATAGGTGTTGCGTTGTTAATTGTTTTAAAATTTTATGGTAGGTAATTTTTAAGCGCCATTCGAGTTATGTAACTGTTGTTTATCTTCTTTTTACATAGTGTTAGTTAATTTTGAAATATCTATTAGGCAGCATTATTATCATTAAATATGTATACCATGTCGCGCCAACATGCGCCCAATCCCTATGGGAAAACATGTTAAGTCTAATCTAACTGGGTTTATTAATTTAACTCAGGCGTAGGTCTAAAATAAATAGAATATCGTCGCTTTACCTTCTTAACCTCGTATCTAAAAAACTACAACTTTTCAGTAGAGTCAAAAACTTAATAATTTTAGATTTTATTACGGCATGGATTTTGGATGTGTACTGTACATAACTGAACCTCATTTAAAACAAAATCCATGTCATAATAAAATCTAAATTTATTAAGTTTTTTGACTCTACTGAAAAGTTGCAGTTTTATAGATACGAGGTTGTGGATCAAGATAGATATGCACATTGTTTATATTTTGAATATGCATTGTGCAGGCATATAGCTGTCTGCCAGCGACGGTGTTGGCGTCGTGCGTGGAGAGCGTATGGGCGGATGGCGGCAACTCGCGCACGCAGCTGTCACGTGCGCTCTGGCTGTGGTGCGGCGCTCACGGCGCGCGGGTGTGGCTCCCCCTGCTGGCGCGAGAGAACGCGCGTCGAGCGGACCCGGCAAGACACACGTTCATGGCGAAGAGGATCATGCTTCCGTTCCATCTGGATATATATCCGCTGAGTGAGTTAACGTCTTTCTTTAGCTGTCCCGGCTAACTTGGCCTTATATTTAATTTTTGTGACGCACTGTCAATAACGCCATCTACTGGATTTATAGATACCGATTAATACACTAAACCTTCCTCGAGAACCAATATTTTTTTGGTAAAAATAGCATAAAGATCGTCACAGTAGTCTGAATTTATCGGGAATATACAGACAAGGCGGATGACTTTATTTTAGATGTTGGTAGGTAGACTTTTACAAAGACATTTTTGAGAGTTACAATACATTAGCGTACTTATATCTATGAGAGATACGACGAGGCTTACGTTTATGCTTCTGTTCCATCTGGATAATATATATCCACTGACTGAGTTATATTTCAGATGATACATAGAACACCTGAGATTTCTCAATGTGCTTACTGGTTAGCGTACATTACTCTATGTATGTCCCGGGTTGCGTATACGAATACGCAAAATGTAAAAGTCACAGTTGTGTGACAATAATTTTTCAGTATCGCTATTGTTTTAATAGCCGATACAATTATATATTTACCCCCTAAGTAATTAAACATATTTACACAACGGATAACTTATAATACGTTGCTGTATTAGACTTTAATTTTTTAATTTTTTTTTAGCTATCAAGTGAACATAATATATTATGTAGTAATAACGCAGTCGGTGCGGTAGTTAATAAGTTTTAAATTATACCTTATAATTATGTAATATGGTTACTGTTTGTTAACTACGATATCAGACAAAGCAACCTTGTGTATTTTATCCGTTGCAAATGTTTTTATTAGTAAAGAGGTTAGAATTAAATATATCTTGTCTATTGTTTGGCAGCCATCTTGTTCGACGACGCCATCTTGTTGGGCGCGGAGAACGACACGACGCTGTACGCCTCTGACACCAACTCAGTGTTCTCGCTGCCGTTCTGTGTCATCAATAGGACGGTAAACTTTCTGTGTGTTATATATATTTTTGTTTTTTTTTAACCGTGCTGGAGCCACAAAACACAAGAAATATAAAATATTGATTCTAGAACCTAGCTGTGGTGGCATCACTCCAGCCGTCTCACTGGGTTTTTGAGTAAAAGCTACAGCTTTTACTCAAATGCTCTCTCCCTCTCTATAGAGAGAGAGAGATAGAAGACCATGATGAAAGTTACCAGTTTCACGACGTTAACCATAGACTTATGCTATCTTACAGACTAACGAACCGCAAGATGAAAAGAGATAGACAATCTAATACCACTGTAACCACTTTTTACAGGTTGACTAGGTTGGCAGGTCGGCACAAGTGGGCACATTTTTGAGCACGTCTCTATTTTTCTTAAATACAATTGAAGACATGAATGGATGAAGGTAATATGTCGCAAAAGAAATATGCAGAAAAATGAGTTTAAACTGTCACTTAAACGTTTTAGGATATGTAGTAACGTATTAAGTACATTTATTCTAGAGACGGATCTTTACTAATACTTTACGACTTAATCATTTACGACGTTTCTAAAATGTTTAAGTGACAATTAGAACTATATTTTTTTTTCGAAATCATAATATTAATACATATCACCTTCATTCATGTCTTCAATTGAATTCAATAAAGTTTACATGTTCTGCGAGTGATTGGAGTGTGATCCATATAAATAATCGTGATAATTACTCTAGAACACGCACACATTGATAAGTCGAAAACGGTTGCGCCTTTCCGGCTGTCAGTTCATATATACGTTTATTATTACGTCAAGTTTGTTTTATATCTTTTTTTTCTTTTCTCTCTGTTTTTTCTGTATTTGTTTATTGTATAATTTCTCAAATTATATGTTAAAATTTTGTGTTTTTGTAATTCTTGGTAACGAGTCAAATAAATGTCTTTTTTATTATTATCATACGATAGTATCTATGATGTAAACTAATGAGACGACAACCTACAGTCCCAGGTATACCTGCACCAGATACTGCGTCAGCTGCTCCGGCGCAACCTCGGCTACCACGCGTGGGAGATCGCGCGCTCCTGCGCCGCGCTGCCGTACTTCCCGCACGCGCTGGAGCTGCTGCTGCACGAGGTGCTGGAGGAGGAGGCGACCAGCAAGGAGCCGATACCGGACGCGCAGCTGCCCAGCGTCATCGAGTTTGTGCACGAGTTTCCGGTCTACCTGCAGGTAATGTCTATGTTTTTACGCCTGTGGCGACGGGGCCAGTGGTTTTGAGCTTCGCTCTCGACCTGGAGGATGATGGATGTTTTTTTCAAGGTTGGTTATGACAATGCAGGCTGATTGTGTGACAAGAAAGATGATCCATGCGTCGAATGGGCATGTGAAGTGTCGGCTATCCGTCCCACTGGGCTACGAGAGTGAAGGAAGTGAGAGTGCTTCTGTGAATTGTGCACACACTTGGGCACTATAAAATTACTCCTGCGTAGCTGGCCCGGTTTCAATTAAACCGGCCACCGTCACCGAAATCGGTGTGGGAGGCATTATTATTATTATTTTTGAATTGATAACTTCGCATGGAAGGTTCAACGGCCTTGTTTCGTAACGCGTTCCGGTGTCAGTCTATTTCGCTTAAGCTATCATTTCTGATCCATGCGTCGAGAGGGCATGTAAAAGTCGGTCAAATATATTCAAGAAGCCATCGCTATTTATCGCTTACGAAGCTCGAAAACAAAATGTATGGAATTTGACATATGTTTAGCTATACGTAATGAAAAATATATTATACGTAATATACGTAATCGTGTATAAAACAGTTTGGTTTTCGAACTTCGTAAGTGATGATAGCGATAGCATCTTGAATCAGGGTACTCTGTGCTTGTTCTCTCGCTAGTCGTGTCGGGTAACCGTCCCATTAGGCTATGAGAGTAAAAGTATTGCGCAGGCACTTGCGCACTATAAAAATACTCCGTAGCTGGTCTGATTTCAACGAAACGGGCGACTGACAGGGCTGTTGGAGCTTATTTTAATCTTATCTTAATCTTAAACTTCGAGCGGTCGATAGATTTTTTCTCTTGGGGCTGATTTTTCAATCGTCACACAACTTTTACCTGAGAAATAATTAAGCGACCTTGACAAATTTTTGTATAAAACAAATGTCATGATCATCAACAGATTTTCTATGTCACGTGTGAATTCAAGAGATTAAAGTAATCTGACGATTGAAAATTCAGTCCTGAATGTTATATCTCTTATATAGTAATAATACACTAAATACTTTGATTTTGATTAGATTGAAATCTACCTACACCTGATGATGACTATGTCGAAACCGGTCGTGTATTTTAAGAAATAATTTGTAAAATAACTAACAAAGTGGGAAAAAAGTGCAAGTATTTAGTGTATTATTACTATATAATATGTATTTCCATCAAGAACCTACGGTACAGTCAATAACATAATATTATGTTCTATCTCTTTCCAGACGATTGTACAGTGCGCGCGCAAGACCGAGATAGCGTTATGGGCGTACCTGTTCTCTGCCGCCGGCAAGCCGAAGGATCTATTCCAGGAGTGCCTGCAGAAGAAAATGCTGGACACCGCCGCTTCATATCTCATTATATTACAGGTAGATAGTAACATTTGTAAAAAGTCGGTCCTGCGCCTGTTCTCTCGCCAGTCGTGTCGGTTTACCGTCCCACTGGGTTATGAGAGTAAAAGGAAGAGAGAGTGCTTCTGTGTATTGCGCACACACTTGGGTACTATAAAATAACTCCCGCGTAGCTGGCCTGGTTTCAATGAAATCGGCTACCGACACCGAAATCGGTGAGGGGAGCTATTATAATACGCAGAGTTTAAATAAAAAAATAAAAAAACGTTTTATATTCAAATTAAACTTAACAAACTATTTTTAGAAAGTCAACAAAACAAAGCTACCACTGGTTCAACCCTAACCCGCCGAGAAGAACCGTTTAATGATATCTTCATTATTTTTTACTGTACTTTAATAGGTATTTTAGTTTTATATTATTAGTTAACCAGGGGGCTGTAACAACATCAATAAAAAACATAAAAAAACTAATTGTCAATAGTCCCGCAAGTCTGTTTGCGACTTTGTCACAGAAGATACAAAATTGGATGAAAATCTTAACGGTTAATTGAAATCAAATTAGTACACTTTGTTGTTTACTTTGAATATGAATGATTTTATTATTTTTATAAGGTAAGAACTAGTAGTTTTTAGTAGAACTTTTGTTTAAAATATAGCATATAAATAGTTGTTATAATAAAAACGAAGCTATATATGTTTAGTCCAAAAGATCTACCGTAAAATTACCTTTAGTCAATACACAATTCATAAAAACTAGCTCCGGATTCATCATAGTAATAATAACTACAGTAACCATATTTTACCACATAAGTTAAGATTGAATATCTTTTATTGGAAATGTTGTTTAAACTAGTTCAATTTCAAAGATCTTAGGAGACTTGGGTTGCCTATACAATGGGCAGATCAATTGTATCCTTTCGGAACCGTTGTCCCCAAAGGCAAGCAAAATATTCAGTATGAATGTATATATGGATCTGTATAAATGTATAGGGAACATTGACTGAACCTATGAGGCTGGCATCAACAACCAAGCGTTTCAACGCTTGGTTTCAACGCCTCTGTTAAAAAATAGATTAAAAAAAACTAGTTCAATTATTTTTTTCGGCAGAATCTAGAAAGTTCAACAGTGAGCAGGCAACTGGCTACTCTGCTCCTGGACACGGCGCTACAGGAAGAGAGATTCGACTTGGCGAGGGACTTGGTTCGGTTCCTCAGAGCTATAGGTATGTGTGGTCAAAAATATTTCTATTGAAAAATTATTATGATTGCAGAGTATTTTTAAACCGAATCAATTCGTTCGGTTCGAAATTATATCTAGATCTGTTGTTTATATTTATCCATAGATACCTACTCGTCTGTAATAAGTTTATTTAAGACTAGCTGACCCTTGCCCACTTCGTTGAGCATAAAAACAGTTTATGATGAAATTCAACTAAAAAAAACAACCCCTAACTCGGGAACGCGGAACCCGCAACGCGGGAACCCGGAATTCGCAGCATGGGAACCCGAAACCCGCAACCCGCAACGCGGGAACGCGGAACCCGCAGCATGGGAACCCAAAACCCGCAACGCGGGAACCCGGAACCCGCAACGCGGGAACCCGGAACCCGCAACGCGGGAACCCGGAACCCGCAACGCGGGAACCCGGAACCCACGACGCGGGAACCCGGAACCCGTAACGCGGGAACCCGGAACCCGCAACGCGGGAACCCGGAACCCGCAACGCGGGAACCCGGAACCCGCAACGCGGGAACGCGGAACCCGCAACGCGGAACCCGCAACCCGGAACCCGCAACGCGGGAACGCGGAACCCGCAACGCGGGAACGCGGAACCCGCAACGCGGGAACCCGGAATCCGCACCATGGGAACCCGAAACCCGCAACGCGGAACCCGCTACGCGGAAACCCGGAACCCACAACGCGGGGACCCGGAACCCGCAACGCGGGAACCCGGAACCCGCAACGCGGGAACCCGGAACCCGCAACGCGGGAACCCGGAACCCGCAACGCGGGAACCCGGAACCCGCAACGCGGGAACCAGGAACCCGCAACGCGGAAACCCGGAACCCGCAACGCGGGAACCCGGAACCCGCAACGCGGAACCCGCAACAGGGAACCCGAAACCCGCAACGCGGAACCCGGAACGCCGAACCCGCAACGCGGGAACCCGGAACCCGCAACGCGGGAACCCGGAACCCGCAACGCGGGAACTCGGAACCCGCAACGCGGAACCCGCAACGCGGAACCCGCAACGCGGAACCCGCAACGCGGAACCCGGAACCCGCAACACGGGAACCCGGAACCCGCAACGCGGAACCCACAACGCCAAACCCTTCCGTGAACGTTGCTGGTTCTGCGCTGTCAAATGGAATAAATAGTATCCTATGTCCGTCTACTGGCTCTAAGTTACTTCCTCACCAATTTTCAACCATATCGATAAAGCCGTTCTCGAGTTATAAATAATTAATTTAACTAACACGACTTACTTTAATACAAAAAGCTGATGTAAAGATGAAACTAACATAAGCTAACGCCCGGTGAATGCTCCCGTCACAGTCGGTCCAGCCGATTCGGTGATCATTAGTTAGATAACGATGATGATGATGAAAAGAAGCCTAAATTAATCCTTATAACTTTAGCTATCTACCAGTGAAAGTCTCGTTAAAATCGGTCCAGCCGTTCCAGAGATTAGCCGGAGCAAAGAGACACGCTAACAGGCAGACAGACATTTTTTTTAATTGCATTTTTGTTTTCAGTAGCAAGAAAAAAAAGACAGAACAGACAGACGTTAACTTCGCACAAAGACAAATGACGACATAGTGGCGTCATATCATGACGTTTTCGATTTTTTTTTTAATTGTTCGTGAATTATGACCATGGATCTAACTCCTTCGATCTGATTTTTAAATTAACATTTATAATATATTCTTATTACAACTTATAAGTTAAGTACTTTTTTTAAATAGGTATATTTATAGTTGTTAAAAGATTAATCGATTTTTTGAGTAAGTCTCTAGTGTTTAATAAGAAAAAGTGTTAACTGACGTAACATTATCACGACGTTTATTTCATTAAATCATAATTTGTATATTATATTTAAGATCGTTTATCAGTGAAAGCAAATCGTAAAAAAACTCATATTGGTTATGTTGGCAATAAATATCTAATAATTATTAAATAAAGTTTAGTAAATTCTGCAGTTTTAACAAAAAGAAAATATTTATTTTATTATGTCGTCGTTACAACGTTACGTCGCTCATTTTTGATAAACTGTCAAATGTTACCTATTAAAATGACCCGACTATTTATTAGTGGTGGACAAATAGTTTAATGAATCCAAATAGTTTAAGTTTATGTTAATACGTTATTTATAGCATTTCATAATTTTTATTTTCCATTTGTAAACAATGTCGTTACCATGACACCAGTGTCATATAAACTGGCAACGACGTGAATCGATTGAGCCCAGGTTCAAACCCCGCGTGACCATCACGTATTTTCTTCTTTTTTCTAATTTTCTGCTTATTTTTTTCAACATTTTCTTTCATAATAACCTTTTCGTGACAATAACGAACATACCGTAAAAAAAATTGCGAAATTGGTCAAGCCGTTGTCGAAGCGCACACGACGTAAGAAATTTTGGAGGTCGTTTTTTTACACTTTGGGCTACATTTTTGGGGTTTTAGTAAGGAACCCTACTTTTTTTAAACATATAATATAGCCTATGTTCAGCGCTAGGAATGTAGCTTTCCAACGGTGAAAGAATGTTTCATATTGGTTCAATGGTTTCAGAGCCTATTCCATTCAAACAAACAAACAAACAATCAAACATTACCTCTTTATAATATTAGTATAGATTTTTATTATATAACTATAAACAGTTTGTGATGAACCGTTTAAACCTTCCCGGGACTTCCACGACTATTTCAAGATTAAAGGTAGCAAAATCGGTTTAGCTGTTCTCAAGTTTTAGCGAGACTAACGAACAACAATTCAGTTTTATATATAAGAAGACTAGCTGACTGGTGCCCATTTCGTTGATTGAGCATACAAACCGTGGACTTCCCTGGACTTTCACGAATACATTTGTCTTTCTCTGTAATTTGTACTATTGTTAAGTGTTTCTTGTGTACAATAAATTGTTACATAAAAATACATATTGCAAGACTAAAAATAGCCAAATCGGTTCAGCCGTTCTCGAGTTTTAGCGAGACTAACGAACAGCAATTCATTTTTATATAAAAGAGATTATAAACATATTGAATACACATCTATGACCCAGAAACACAGAAAACTTTTTGTTCCGTTAGCGGTATTCAAACCCGCGGACTCCTCCTTGAGCGCTGACTCAACCACTGAGATACAGAAGTAGTGTACATTATTATTTACAGATCCAAACGACGTAGAGTCGCCGCGCAACTCCGTGAACGTGCAGCAGAAGTACGGGCAGATCGCGCAGCAGGCCGTCACGCCCAACGCCGACGACCTGTCCGTCATACTGGGCAGCATGCAGGTATAGCGTGTCCCTGGCTTTATGTAGGCAAATAATATGTCCGTTGCTTTGATCTTGCTACCTAACTTCGCAAGGAGGCTATGTTCTTCAAGAGCATGTATAATTGTTTGGTACGCTCTATGGGTGTTAGCTTGAAAATGGGTACTGGGTACCCTATCAAAATAAGTTGGTTTTTTTTTAATTACCGTTTTTTTATTCTGTGGAAGTGGAAGCCCGAAAGGGAGATCTCCGAGCGAAGCGGTATGCTTGTCAGACCGAAACCCACTGTAGTAGTTTTCAGATGTTGTATATGGCACCGAACTTAGAAATCTTCTATGGCGCGATACAGATTTACGGTGCTAGATGGTCCGATATACTATTTTATAACTCAAATTAAAATAAAAAATAAAAAATGTTGTGTACATAATAAATGAAAACTAGTCAGCATATTTCACTATCCTGTAATTATTTGAATCCCCATTGGTATAATATATCATGCGTACTTGTCACTAACTTCACACGTGTTCAGTTGGCAGGCGGTCGCGGACGCAGCTTCAGCACGACGCTGGCGCCGCGCGACCCGTCGCCGCCGCCGCCCGCGCCCGCGCGCCGCCCCGCCGCCGCCACGGTCAAGCGGAAAAAGTCCGTGCCCGCACGCTCCGACCGGTACGCACACACATATTATATGACATGAATAATAAATGGGTAATATTTATGGATATGTATCACTTTTACAGAGTTCACTGTGAAGTAACAACACTGAAATAGTCACTCTGACGTCAGAGTCCCTAATAGCCTAAAAGTCTAGAGATATGCTGCCTACCAATCGGCCTAACATCCATGATCACAATGGCTACTAAATTTTTGAATTTAAGTCCACCTGTAGACACTATACTTAATTAGATCATTTTTTTTATTCTAAAATTCAAAACTCATAACTTTTATTTCCATATAGGTTATTAAATAACTCTTATAGATTGTTTAGTATTTCTAATTCGTTTTACTCCATAATTGTACGGATCACAATACACGCATATACGTGACCGCGAATATATTCTTAATAATAATATATTGTGTTCAATAGTGGCGAACACTAAAATTTCTATCAACAAATATGATTTTAATATTTGCAGCGCGTCAGTGGGTGAGATTGGCGAGGAGGCGGTGATCTCGGGCATGCTGCAGCGGCACATGCGGTCCGCGTTGACAAACGCTCGGCTGGCGGCGCTCGGCAAGCTGGCGGCGGCGCTGGAGCTCCAGCTGGTCGCGTGGCTGGCGGGCGAGCGCGAGCGCGCGGCGGCGGTGGCGGGCGCGGTGGCGGCGCTGCAGCGCGTGCACGACGACTTCCGATGGCCCTACCCCGACCCGCCCACCATGCCGTACGAGACCACCGCTGATGTGGAACGTATGTATCGTCTTACATCTTCTTATATTATATAAAAATGAATTGCTGTTCGTTATTCTCGCTAAAACTCGAGAACGGCTGAACCGATTAGGCTATTTTTGGTCTTGAAATATTCGTGGAAGTCCAGGGAATGTTTAAACGGTTTTTTTTTTTGCTAAACGAAGTGGGCACGGGTCAGCTAGTGTAGGTATAAATTTAGACGACTTATTCGTCGCTTTATCTTCTCAACCTAATATCTAAAAAAAATCCGAATCGAGATTCGAGGATCTGAATAATCAATGTTTTCTCGATACTATAAAACTTAATTTTTATATACTTTAGGTCAGTAAAAGCTAGATATAATACATAACTAAACTCATTTAAAAAAAAATCCATGTTATAATAAAATCTAAAATTATTAAGTTTTATACTCTACTGAAAAGTTGTAGTTTTATAGATACGAGGCGTTGACGTTAATGCGACGTTATGTGGCTTGAGGTAATCTCATCGCTGCTTAAGCTGGAAGTCGCGAGTTCGAATCCCGCCGAGGTAAGAAGCTGGCGGTGGCACTGAAAAACAGCTGGTTGGTTAGCGTTGCCTTGTCTCACAGGAGTTGCAATGTGTGGTGAGCCAATGCATGCCCGTAATAAAAAAATGGTTTTCCATCTCGTCGTCTCTTTGTTGAGTCGAAAACTAAAAGCTGTGTTGAATTTCGCGACAAAAGTCGAGCGGCCGTAGTCACCGCTTGAAGGAAGTTACCTCCAACTCCCTCGTTAAGACAGAGGGTCTTTGTTTTTATAAATAACCAGTGATTTATTCTTTTCCGCAGCGATGTACACGGCGCCTGCGGACGCGGAGAGCCTGTGCGGCGACAGCGGGTACATGAGCCTGTCCCTGCGGCACGCGCTGCCGCTGCCCGACTCGCCGCCCGCACCCATCAGGTAGGATATAGAGCCTAATGGGCCATTGGGCAAGAAAACGAAGAAACAAATGGCCTTCGATAATTGATCGATTGGCCTATGCTATCCCACTGCTGGACAAAGGCCTCCCCCAATGTCTTCCACTTATCTCTTTACTGTGCCAACACTGATACCAACTTCGATAATCTTAGTTTTTTTATGGACATGTCAGATGATGTCGATGACGATTGTCGTATGACAGATAAGTCGTGTTCTGTATGTTTTAAGGTACACGCTGTTTGTATATAAGTAACATTATAATATTTATCTCGGCGTGAAAAGATGAAAGTTTGATGAGGTTCGAGGAACATAATTTTGCATGACCCTACCTCATCTCATCTTCATCACCTTAATCCATGTGGCTAAAGTATAGTTAAACATTTGTCCGTCAGTTCCGTGGGCGAGTGCAGCGTGGCAGAGGGTGGCGGCGCGGCGTGGGGCGCGGGTGAGGAGCAGCGCTACGTCGCGCTGGTGGAGCGCCTGCACCAGCAGCGCAGCGAGCGACCCGACCACAAGGCGCACGTGCAGCTCAGGTACGTGTGTAATGTGTATGTAAGTGCGTGTTATAGGTGATCTAATAACTTGCAGATTCTGCAAGGAGAAAGACGAGACACCCCTCCACCTTCTTCCTGATTGTCCAGCTCTTCATATAAGCAGGAGCAAGTACCTCGGGCAGCATGAATACTCTACAGCAGAGGAAATTCGCACCGCAGACTCCCACCATATCGTTCGCTTCATGAGTAACTTAGGACCAGGGACGGTACTCTAAAGCGAAGGAGTCACAATAGATCCAGAAGGGTCTCAGTGACGTCTGGGCCTGACAAGGCATCCTTTGGTTTAAAAAAAAAGTGTGTGCGTTCAGGTGCTTACAAACTTAAGCGTGAACTGTGCGAGAGTAGAATAATCTTTATGGCGTCGGGACGATTCAACTAAATATGTTTTATGCTACAGATATTTCCTCCAACTGATGACGGAGGCGATGTGCGTGGAGTGGGCGGTGATCATCGCCGTGGTATTACGCGACGCGCTCGCCGTGCTGCGGTGCACGAACGCGGCGCGCGGGCCCGACGTCAGCCTGCCCGCCGCGCGACGTCTGCGCGCCGCACTGGTGGAGCTGCGAGCGTGGGCGGACGCCGAGTGGTGAGTAGTGGCATTTTGAACCTTATACTCTTAGTTATTAGGTCGACATGTGTACGCGGCGCACGGGCTTGACGAGAGCCTGCCCGCCGCACTAGCGGAGCTGCGAGCGTGGACGGACGCCGAGTGGTGAATAGTGGCATTTTAAACCTTAAATGCTTACTTATTAGGTCGAAATGTGTACGCTGTCTAGCTATACTTTTTATTGAGTATGCTATAGTTTTTCAGTAATTATAATATACAATGTGTTTTTTCAGTCACGGATACAAGCCGTTCATGATGGCGATCGGCAACCAGATCCCTTTCCTCACGTCGATCATAAACAACCGAGAGCGGCGACTGTCTCTGTCGAAACGCGCTAGGACTCCCAGCACGGGGTCTTTGAACCAGGAGCCAAAAGCAGCACCGCAAGAGCCCAAGCTACCCCAACCTCAGAAGGCGCAAGAGGTCAAGCCGGTGAGGAAAGAGAGTCCTAGTGTTATGCCGGAGCCGGCGCAGGCGCAGGCACCGCCGCCGCAGCCGCCGAGAGAGGAGCCCTCCAACTGTGCCATAGTGTAATGTGTGACATATGTCAAAATGGCATGCGTCTTAAGTTAAATACACGTATGTGGCATACGTAATAATAATATACGGACAAGTCTGACTGTGCAATGTGACATCGCAAAATAGATATTATATATTATTAATTATGCCAATTGTCCCGTTTTGACACACAACACATTATCATAATATATGCCAATTGTTAATTAGCATATTAAACGAAATATGTTTTGATTTATTTTTTTCTGTAGATAATGAACTAAATCTCCTACAGTCTCGTAGTTTTATAATTATGTAGACGTCTTGTAATTATCAAATTACGACCGAATACTGAAACACTTATTGAAGTTGGAGGTTCTCCTCCTGTTTACAGACTGCAATATCTTAGCGGAATGACAACTATGGTGTTTCAACCAAGACATCGTATTGTGACTTTATAGCCATTTAATTGAACTATCGTTTCAATATTCGGTCGATACCTAGTTGCAATAATATTTGTATACCGTTAGAAACTTCTTATTTTCAAATGATATTAATTAATATAAATTATATTGTAAATGTTAATTTATTCTTTATAAAAAAATATTTTTAATTTTAAATTATATGATCATTATTATTATTAATTGTTGTAAATATTTTCTTAATGTTTATATTTTATTACATTCTATTTTATTTCTAGTCTGTTCCCTTAGTGCGTTTGATTGTTGTAAAACATTTAACATATTGTATACTAAAATAAGAAGGAAGTTCTCTCGGGCTTGACGTTTTCTTTTATGTTACTGGCAATTATTGATTTTACAACAACCATTCATACAAACATTTAAAAATATTTTTATACTACAAATAGATGGAAATGACAACTAAATGAACCTAAAACTTTAAATAACTTTTTTTATTTTCTCACACTATTTAAAAACTCAGTTAAACTTTATATGTCATTCTGGCGTTCGCTGTATACTTTTGATCATAGCTGTAGGTAATAGTTGTCGCTTTTTTCTATCTGTTAAAATTTTCTCAAAACATTTCTGGGATTTTTCGGTCCATCGGTATAAAAATCTTGACGACGTAACAGTCAAATTTAGACAATGTATGTTTAGGAGATTAGCAAGCCCGAAATATAATATTAAAAATGTATAACAAATACAATGTCTTCCTGGCCATATTAACTAATTTTAATATTTTATTGAATATCAGATAACCTGTTTTACCTATACTTAGACTAAATTTCTTCTATCTATTTGATATGTTAGGAAATTGCCTTTTTTGTTATGCGTGTATACAGAGGATATTAAGGTATATTATACAATATATAGTCTTCGTACTTATTTTCTATGCTCATCTAAAGTTTTCTTTTTATTCTTAACAATTTTCGAACTTATTTTGACGCTAAAGATTTAAAAAAATCGAGGATTATTTTTCAATTACAAGTAGTGCGCTTTATATTTTTGTTTTTTTTTTGCTCAATAATACAATCTCATGAAATAATTGAATGTATAATATGAATGAAGAATAATTAAATGAAACTAGAATATATCCTGACTTGTGCCAACATAGAAAGACACTCGTTTAGTGTACAATACTCCTAATTCATATTGCATACTTAACAATGTTACATTTGAAACAACATTTGCTTTGAGTAATTAATAATAATTACAGACATTTTTTTTTTCTCATTATTTAAATATTATATATTATTTTCTGAGCCAATTGTTGATTTGTCTTAATAAATAATAATTATTAACATAATTTTAGTACAAAACTTTGGTTTGTGTCCGTACAGAACTAATGTATAAGTAAGTATAAATAGGCTAAATATTTTAGAATTAATTAATTGAATTATTTATGTGTAACAATACTGTAACTTTTTTTATAAATTTATAACGATATTATAAACAATACTGTATAGTGTTCTGTAGGGTAAAGGTAGCAATCAAGTCAATTTATATTAATTCTCACGAGCTATAATATGTTTAAGAGAAGAAAGGAGACCACAGATTTTTGATATAACACTTTTTTTTGGTGGCCGGCGCTTTAACATCTGGGCCCAAATTTACGTGAAGCGTATATGGTCTCCTGTGTTTGGCAAACAATTTGAAAAAGTTTGTCAAAATGTATGTTTACATATTATCGACGGATTCGTGTATACATCTTTTGGTCGTTTCTGTACTAAAATAATATTTAGATGTGAGTTTGTTATTTATATTTACTAGATACTTTTTTGACTATGTAGATTTTTCTAGGATTTGTTAATCTTCAGTATAGCTTAGTCATTTTTACCTGAAAGCTTCTCAAAAAATTCGCGTTACCGCTAGCAAATATTTTAATTTCTTAAAAATAGAAAATGTGATTTGTCATCAAAACTAACATTTAATCTAAGTGTATAAGATTATCAAGAAATTACATAACATTATATTGCTATAGAGCCATACAAATGCTCGAATTTTGCGGGTAGCGGGGCGGGAGCGGCGGCGGCGCGGGTGCGGTGCTCACTACCCGCTCCCGCGCCGCTGTTTTCGAGAACCGGTCCATTTGATTTTACGCAAAGGATCCTGCCGCTCCCGCGCCGCCGCCTCTCCCGCCCCGCTGCCCGCAAAATTTGAGGCTGAGGCCTAAGGCTTTATAAATCAACAAGACGTCTCAAACTCGTGCTCAAGAATTCCGATCGCAACCTCCACTTGAGCCTACTCTACGTTTCGTTTCACTATTCAAATTAACATTTTTACTTAATGTTACATACTTTTATTTTTTATTTTTGAACGTAAAAATATACATTATACTCATATTAATATTTTCATGTAATATACAGGCTGTAATATTAATAAGTGTTAATATTTTAGGGTGTGTATGAGTCCCGTAAATAGAGTTTACTGTGAAGGTATCAGCGCTGAAAGAGGTACTTTTTTTACTTATTGTATGGGAAAATTCATGATGTTGAGCCATTTCTCATAGAAACATGAAAGTCAAAAGTAAGTCTTTCAGAGCCGGTACTTTCCTAGTATACTCTACATAGGATGCTCATACACACCCTAAAGTATAATGATTCATTTATTTTACACATGGTATATCATGAATAAAATGTTTCAAAAAGGAAAAAAATAAATTATATAACAAAAGTAAAGTTGTTCACTTATAGTGAGCGCATCGTTGTTTTAATTGTCAAATAGGTTCTCAAGTAGATGTTGCGATCACAATTGTTGAGATCGAGTTTATGATTGTTTTATTAAGACGGGCCTAATATGTTTGTGCTCTCTGCTCTTATACAAATTAACTATAATTTGAATGGGATCGATGCAACAGTGGTAATATGTATATATTTGTACCATAACACGGATTGTTTGAAAATCTTCAAAGGAAAATGGTCAATTTCAAATGCGTGAATATTAAAAATTTGTTGAAAATTTAGTGTTTGATGACGAATTATCTGAGTGTGTGCTATAGAATTTTGTAACATAAACTTAAATTTTAGCATTTTAACAGGCATTCCATATTGGTTGTAACTTGTAAGACGGCAATAATTTTAACATCTCATACATAACTCATAGGGTATTTATAAGAATACCTATGGATTATTAATAATAATTAACCTAATAGCATAGAAGTATAATCTTAACCGGTATCCGTCCACATTGGAATACAACCTCCTAAGGCTATGTGGACATAACATAAACTAACATGTTTTCTGTGCCATAGACTCTAAGGGCTATCAAGTTGAGCGACCACCTTGAGCGACAAAGACAGCAAAATGGGTCGATATGGGAAATAAAAGTATAAACCTAATTCACTGATTAGCTAAATCAATGTCAGTCGGATACATCACTCAAAACGTCACTTGTTAAGATGCGATTTCTGAACTGAACTGTTGCGAACATTGTGCGTAACAGATGTTTGTTCCGGTGGGCTCGCTAACGCAACATTAACAAATTGGAACACGTACAAATTGCCACAGCTGGAATTCTGAAGAAAATGTTGGCTAACATTTGTTAGCTAACATTTGTTCTGAACACATTTTTGGTGGAATCGTACCTTGAGGTTGCCTTTGACTCTCCGTTATGGAAATATTCTTTAGCGTTTTCGGTTTACAAAAATTACGCTCGCGCCGCGCCAGGGTTGGACAGCCGAACGTTTAAAATGTACTCAAGATGCCCTGTTCCAGGCCCCCGATTTAAGATACCATCTCTATTTATCGGTTACGAAGTTTGAAAGCAAAATGTATGGAATTTGCAAACGAACGAATTCGTATGTCATATGTGATTATGTCAAATCCCATACATTTTGTTTTTTTTTTGTTTGAATCAGGGCCCTGGACAGTTTAAGATGCCGAAAACGCTAATTATTTAATGATTCATTTACACAATGCTTCCGTTTTATGTGATTCAAATGTAAACAAAGCTCAGCGTGGGCAGCTGAATCGACACCGATTTAAATGTCGCTTATTAACTGTGCAATTAACCTACATGGGCACATTAATTTATTCGTCAGTAACTTTCTTATAAAGATCACATTGAAATGGAGTAGGTATGAATACATTTATGCATTGGGAGGAGTATTAAAAATAGGACGAACGTGACCGGTGGCGAACATTGTGCAAATGCCCTTATTATGGTTCCGTTTGACGTCCAAAGTCCTTTATGAGAGTACATCGCTTGCTACCGATTGCAGTCCATAGATGTCGTACCGTACCGTTACCGCTCCCAGCGCCACCTTCCGTTAAATCTGTGAACTAAGTGAAAGCCACAAGCCGCCATCTTTGATATATCAGATCATTGTTGCGTCGTTTTTGCAACCATGCAGTCGCTAAAAACTTACTTATTTAAGTTATAAATTTAACTTAACTTTTAATTTTAAAATCTATTTAAAACAAATTTTTGAGTTTTATAAAGTCGTAAAACCGTTACTGATCGTCAATAGAGTTCATTATACAGTTTTTTACCGCGTATCGGGTAGACGTAAATCACGCGATCGGGATATCGCGGTGAAAAGTTCGTCGTTTTGAACTCGTTATTGGCGGTTACTGTAGAAGATGGAGCAGAAAATCTCTTCGCCGTTTGAAATTAGGATCGAAGCAAAGGTTTGCAGCCGCATTTGGTGAGTGACATGATAATTTTTCACGATTATGCGGCGGGTACTAATGATCTATTTCTTGAGATCGTGCCTAATTCGGTGACCTGTTTATCATAGCGTGATATCCGAATAGTATAAAAGTAATTAATTAACAAAAAATGCTATTTTTAAACTTTTACGACTACCGCCATTTTTGGAACGGAGACGTATTACCTAAAATGTAAACGTATTCATACAATAAACCGCTGTCTTTTACATTTCAAATGGCTATGTAAATGTATTAACAAATATTTCATTACTAAATCGAATTTTCCATCCGTTACATCATTTACGTTTACTTCGCGGAGGGTAGTAAAATATTTTTTGCGAAGTTGTTCAGCTCTTTTCTATTGCTAATTGAGCCAATACGTACAGTTCTGCAGATATTTAGTTTAAAATACATTATACTTATAACATTTCTGATCAAAATAGATCGATGTTTACACTGATAACATTTCTGATCCAAATAGATCGATGTTTACACTCATAACATTTCCGATTCAAATAGATCGATGTTTTCACTCATAACATTTCTGAACGAAATAGATCGATGTTTACACTTGTAACATTTGTGATCCAAATAGATCGATGTTTTCACTCATAGCATTTCTGAACGAAATAGATCGATGTTTGCGCTGGAAGTACCTACAATTTTCCAGACCTTCTATAGGTACGTTAAACGTCTTGACTGTTCGGTTCTAACAGTAGACGGCTGAAAATATTTTTAATAAACATACCCTAAGCCTATATAATATAGCTTAGAAAATTCATGTTTATGCAGACGCAGATATCTAATGCTTGACAAGCCAAGATAAAAAGTAGGCGGACTGGATAACATACATTCAGGTGACGAACACACAGTTCTCTGGAACCATCATTAATAAATAAATCGTGGGTATGCGATTTGCGAGGCATCCTCACTCCTTAAAAAAGAAGGGGGGGGGGGGGATATAATATACATATTATATAATATGACCACATAATATATAAGAGATCAAAACTTTACTGATTTTAATATGACTTTAATAGAATGATTTCAAACTGAGACAAGTGATCGAATAAAATGTACAGTCGGTAACCTAACATAAATTATCATTTTTTTAAAAGAGGTATTGTTATGAATTTAAACTATGTGCAGTTGACGCCATCACGAATATTATCAATAAAGTGGTAGAAATCCATTGTACAGTCGACGCCCTCGCGATATTAATCAAAGTCATTAGATTTGCAAATCTCGTTCATTTTGTAGTTGTGGCTAAAATACTATTACCATTAAATATATAACACAGACTGTTGGTATGCTTGCTATATAAATATCGATCGAGATGATGAAATACATGCCCTTCTAGTACAGTACATTGAACCAAGAATCAGGCTTCAACAATTCTAAAGGTTCTAAACTTTGGATGGTTTTGAACTATAAATGTCAGCTTGCCGAGGACATTAAAATTTATAAATAATTGTTGGCTATTACATAATACCAACTGCAGTAGTTCAGGCTATAAATTAGCATCTTAACCTAAATCTACCGCGCGGGGAAAGCTCGTATCACCTCGCAGTCAAACTGCAAAGTCAATATTTATGGTATACAATACGCTATACAAATTCCCTGTTCAAAAAGTCAGTAAGTACAGAAGGGTTATTACAATACATTAACTAACAGCTGACAGTTTAAGCTGGTCTTCTACCTCTTGGAAGTTAGGACTATAATATCAGCTGGGACAGGTCGTATAGTTGCGCACTCTCATTGCAAAAGTAATATTTAAGGGACACAAAACCTATACTCAAATTCCCTGTCGAAAGTCAATAAGTACAGTACAAATTCATTACAATATATTGACTAAAAGCTGACAGTTCAAGCAGGTCTTCTACCTCTTGGGATTTTGGGCCATAATATCAGCTTCGAAACTAAAAAATTAGCTTCCTAACCTTCATCCCGCTGGGACAGGTCGTATAGCCGCGCACTTACACTGCAAGAGTAATATTTAAGGGACACAAAACCTATACAAATTCCCTGTCGAAAGTCAATAAGGACAGTACAAGTTCATTACAATACATTGACTAATAGCTGATTGTTCAAGCAGGTCTTACTCCTCTTGGGACTATAATATCAGTGTCGAAACTATTTACCTCCGGGTATAGCAGGATTGCTGTTGGCTAAAACGCCAAACATTTGCGCCTATTTACTTTACGTATATCAGGTCCTATGAAAATCGGGGCAGTGGTCTGTTTGTCGCACAAACGGATTCAGCTTTACAGAGTATAATATTAATATTATGTCCACTTTGGCCTTCGAGTCATTGTCGACGCGTTCTTTACCTATGTCCAATATACAAAGTCTAAAGTTTTATAATGGCACACATCATAATACAGATTTCTTAACGATGATATAAAGTCAAGAGCAGGCATACATCCTAATACAAATTTCCTGTCAATTATATAAATTCAAGAGGTTTATAATGGCATAGGTACATTATAATACATTATAATACCACATATTCAAATACAAAGATTGATGATACACAAACAATATGTTTATAATAGCACACGTTCTAATACTAATACAGGTATTGATGATACGCAAACAAGATGTTTATATGATGGCACACATCCTAATATAAGGTTTCTATTGATGGTATACATTCATGAGCTTTATAATGGCATACATTCTAAGACGAGGTTCCTGTCGATGATACGAAGACAAAAGTTTTATAACGCAGATACAGACGCACATCCAAATATGTTGTATTTATTGAAAACCAAGATATTCCAGACGTACTAGAACTCATGGTCTCTTGTCTGTAGTCGACTTTGGGTCAAAATCAGTCCTAGACTTAAGGGTCGAAAGCTCGCACATTACAGCTTCAAAGGCTACATAAAGCTCGGTACACTCACCATGACACTTTAATAAAGTTTTATTCAAAAAATAGATACTGTATATGTGCTAGAGTTTATGGAGTTTCCTGTGCAGCTGGCGGTTGGTCCCTCATGCAGGTCTCGCCTCATAGGGTTTATCAACTTTGCAACCTTCATCACCCCAATCGGGAAGGTTGCTTGCTTAACGCTGGCACGCTACAGCTTCAGTAAAAGTGTATGGAACACTAATCGCAACTACGAAGTTCCTGTCAAATGTAAGACACTGAAGACGTGATGCAGCTTATGGACATCTGTTCCCTAATTGCCGGTCGGTCACCTAGCAATTTCCACAGTCCTGGAAAGGATCAAAGGCGACATAGTCGGTAATATTATAACTAATTTATCTTTAATTCTCAGGAATAAGTCTAGATTTGCAGAGATGTTCTATTACACTATTACATAGCGTATAGTACTTGTACCATCCAGGTAATATATTTTATTCATAGAACCAAAAGTGTCACACGATGGCATCGAATAGTAACTAACTTTTTAACTTTGCAAGACGTTTTTAATTGCATTCAACTCTTACTAGTAGCGGAGTCGATGGTTCTAAAATTTTGTGATACCCCAGTTGCTTGGAATGTAAACTAATCCACACTGGCGGTGCAATATTTCTATCTTGGTGAACGCCTCAGGTACTTTTACAGTTTTCCTCTCAAAATACGTATTATGTCATAAAGCTATATATATATATATTTTTTTTTTTATGCTACGCCTGGAAACTTACATCAGTAGTAATTATTGTGATGTCGGATTACGTGAACAAAAATATATTCTTAAATAAAGAATTAGATACTCGACCAGTCTCTTGACACACAGTAATACTTGATAGGTGTAATTGTGATTCTTTTATTACTTTAAAACTTTATCACATTGTTGCATTATTCACAAGCCACCAGAAGATAACAAACACGTCTCTCATAAAGGACTTTGGACGTCAAACGGAACCATAATATATACATTTTACCTTCCAATAAAATGTGTATTATGTTCCTTAACGTCCAAAGTCCTAATAAGGGCTTCCTGGTGTCCATCCTCATCATTATGAGACACTTACAATGATCTGATATATCAAAGATGGCGGCTTGTGGCTTTCACTTAGTTCACAGATTTAACGGAAGGTGGCGCTGGGAGCGGTAACGGTACGGTACGACATCTATGGACTGCAATCGGTAGCAAGCGATGTACTCTCATAAAGGACTTTGGACGTTAAGGAACATAATACACATTTTATTGGAAGGTAAAATGTATATATTATTAGACTGTCAATTACAGCTATAAAATACGTGTAAATTAATTTTGATCGATTGTATCAACAGGTGCTATAATATACAAAAGCTTCAACTACTTTTTGTACAGTCGAACTAGAATCTCTGCGTATTATTTTTATAATTTGTTGTGTAATTATTCTTTTTTTGTTGTAATATTGTACTCATTGTATTATTAGACAACAACAAATGTTGCCACTTGCCACGCAAAGGTCTCAAAATATATCAGAAATAAATACCTTGAAGATAACAATGTACCAAACACGGTTTTATAGAAATTCCCTGTTTCCACAAGATTCTGGTTAGACTATGCTAAAACAAAAGTAAACATTTTGTGTAATAGTTCAAAGCTGTTTTAATAAGATACCTATAATTGATTTATAAATAATATTAATGGTATGTATTACTATTTTTTATCTATTCATGGCCCATGGGTACTGTAAATTTTAATTTACATTAATATTAAAAATTTTAAAATTAAAGTATTTTGGTTTTTTTTATAATAATGTTTAAATTAAGGACGCTTCACACCACGTCACACTGGCTCCGTTGCAAGTATTAGAAGAACTTGTGTTAAAGGTACTAGATAACGGGAAGAATATTTAAAACATATCCATGACCCAGGATCACTGAAAACATTTTGTTGTCTTGGCTGAAGTCTGGAGTAGAATTTATTATACAATCTATGATTCGAATCTGAACTCCTGTGCCAATTATTGGCTAATATACGTACTATTATTATTTATTATGTTCTCTTTGGCCAATACGTTAACCACTCAGCTGAAGTGCACATGGCCTTATGTAGAACATTTTAAATTAATCCAGAATCCTAAAATATTAATTTTGTAGATGTTTCCCGTTACCAAACGTAAAAATAAAATATTGCAGAAACTTTATCTTTTTCTGCGGTAAAAGCTACGTACTTAGTATAGATTGTGTTAACCCATGTTGGATTAATTAAACTACCATACCAAATTTCATTATGACCTTTGGGCGTGTTTCACCAAGCAATGTTAAAGTTAACGACATGTTAAATATCATGTATTTCCTGTCAATGAATAATAAGGCATGGTATTTTAACATGGCGTTAACTTTAACATTGCTTGGTGAAACACGGCCTTATGTAGTTTTTCGTCCCGATTTCACCAACGCATGTTAGTGTTAACGGCTTGTTAAATTACCATCCTTTTCATTTATTGATAGGGATTGCGAGAGGAACAAAATGATATTTAACGAAGGATTAACTTTAACATTGATTGGTAAAACACGCCCTAAGAAACATAATTTACCTATACGTACACACTTTCGCGTTTCTTTTGTTTTGTATCATAAAGTTATTAGTAAGTTATTAGTTAAGAATACTTAGATTATAGTATAATCTAAAGTTGGATAGGATAACAAAAACAAACTTTCAGTTTTTAGTTGATGATTAAAGTTCAATAAATATTTATGATAAATGGTACCAAAAAAAATTTGCTGTACATAAGATAATATACCTATTAGATTTGATTTAGGTATTTATAATATTATTAGATTTATGTGAACGTCTAAGAAACGCCTATCACGCAGAACCCAGTAGTTGTTGTATGTGGCAAATTGCTTGACTCCATTGTAATGTCAGTAAATATAAAAAAAACTGCCTGTCAACACGTCTGACGTGATACCTTTCAAATTTTAATACTTTTGTTGGGAGAATGTAGAAACATTGATTTTACACGTTTTAAAATTGTTTTTCTGGAATTATTTACTTTGTTTATGAATATTTAGGTAAAAGCCGTAAAACTGTCACAAGATGGCAGAAACGGCTAACAATTTATCGATCTCCGAACTGAAAACGGAGATCGAGAGGTTGAGTCGGGAACTCGACCAAGCCAGTAGTGAAAAAATCCAGTCGGCTCAACTGGGCTTAGTGCTGCTAGAGGAGAAGAGTTCACTGCAGCTACGATGCGACGAACTGGAGAGTTTATACGAGAACACGAAGCACGAGTTGGACATCACACAGGAGGTTAGTTGGCCTAGATACCAGGATATTTTCACTTTTCATGCCTTGGTGGCTACATTAACGTGTGATAAAATATCATTTCAGCAACACGTGCATCCACACTAATTAATAGAAATTTTTACAACACATCTTGTCCAACTAGATTGTATCCATCATACTTTTTAGTAAAATTCCTACTAACCCATTAGTAATTGGCCCAAGAATCCTTTTTATACTAACATATTTTGTTATTTGGCATATTTTATAGTCTATAAAACATTATTTTCATTTTAGTAAATTCTGTAACAGACTTGTACCATTTATTGAGTCATTGACATATAAAATCCTCCTACATACATTTTTCTCTCCATAATAGAGATCTGTATATTTATTGTTATAGCTGTATTCAGTTTGTCTTATGTTATTTACAAACGTTAATATTTCTATTCAAACAATTTATAACAATGTTGTTTTCAGGCGTTAATGAAACTAGACTCGACACAGAAAGTAACGACACAGAGTGGTATAGAGCAGGAGAATGCACTCCTCAACGAGTCTGCGGCTATGGAGAGCTCCCTCACGCTGCAGATTTTTGAGCTGGAGGGTGAAACTAAACAGGTTAGTGACTTTTATTCAACATTGCTAATTAACCACCTTGTCTTATGATTTCTTATGATGCAAAAATGCACCAAAATCAGTGCATTCATAAAACTACTTGAAACTCATATTATAAATGCAAAAGACATAGACAGATAGATTGTATTTTGTAATGACTGTAATGAGAGGTAGAGTGCCTGGGGATCTGTAACACGGGTACCCACCTAGTATCAACCCCAGTCTCTCATGTTAATAAGCTTACTTACCTTGTGTTGTCTTTACTGTATGTACTATGTGATTGTGAGAGAAAATAAATGACTATTATTATACCTATTATATTATTAAAAGTGTTTATTTTTCTTACTTCTCCACAATCAAATTGCTGGGCCAATTTTTATATTTGTATGCTGGTAGCTGATATCCAGTATTAACCTATTGGCTACTTTTTAGCCCAAAAAATAGTGTTTGTATAGATTATTATAGATACTGTATTAACACAAGACAACTAGTATAACATAATATGATGTAGCATCAAGCTATTAATAGACAAGTTAAACTTACAACCCTCATTTTGGTTGGGGCTTAAAATAGTGTTTTCTATTTTAAGGCATAGGTGTATGTTAAATCACTTAAAACATGCATGTTACAACTAAAGTAGGCAATTATAATACACATACAAAAAATGTTGCCTCTATAATGTTAGTGTCATAATTATTATGAAACAAGTATCAAAAATTTGTCATTGCTTGATTATGTTAATGATACTATTATCCAACCTGTCTTGTTAGATATTCTGGTAATATTATTATTATTAGTTATGAGTCAAGTGCTACTTTGTAGTATGTTTGTCCCATTGTAGTAACTAAAACTATTATTAAATTTTAGTAAAAGAGATGTCTAAAATAGATGTTAATAAAATATTATTATTCTTCACTATTATTATAATTTGTCTGTAAAAGTTTTGAAGAATATAAAAGGTATAATATTGTGTCCTAAAAATCTTTAGCTTTTAGGTAATTGTAGTTTATATAATAATGATGACTATATAAACTTTTTACTAGAAAATTTTGAACACTTATTTGAGTAGATATCAAGTAGATAAATAAGTAGGTCAACATAGGTATTCACCAGCAGGTGGGCAAACCAAACAATACTGCTACAAACACATTACAACCCTCTTTGTTTGAACCTGCTTAAAACTTGTTTATTGAAATGTGGATTATTAAGGTCCATAAATGTCTATATATATCCAGTTTTCTTAAAATAGCTATACGCAATTATAATCCTTACTAATATTATAAATGGTGAAAGTTTATAATTTAAATTGCTCATTCGCTCATGAGCTACCAAACTATATATAGGCTGCTTTTTATAGCAGGAAAATGCATTGCCCCCGCGAGATTTCCTTTTTGCGCGTAATTATAATAATAATAATGCCTCCCACACCGATTTCGGTGACGGTGGCCGGTTTCATTAAACCCAGTCCAGCTACAGGAGTTATTATATAGTGCCCATGTGTGCGCAATACACAGAAGCATTCGCCTCTTCCTTCATTCTCGTAGCCCAGTAAGACGGATAACCGACACGACTGGCGGGAGATCAGGCGCTGGACCGACTTTTTACATGCCCATCCAACGCATGGATCATCTTTCTTGTCAAACAACATTATTTGTTGAGGAATCGAACTCACGACTGGAGGTCGAGAGCGAAGCTCTGAACCACTAGACCACGGAGGCGTTTTTTGCGCGTACATATAGTACTGTAATGTTTTAGGCTAAAATTTATGCTTTTTTATCTTTATTTAACAAGCTTGTTTATGGTTACTGTAGGTTCTGTTCATGATAGGTATAAACTATGTTTTTAGACTAGAAAATATGTGAGTTTCCAATCAAAATTAGGTAACAAGTAACAATAACATTGTTCATTCCTAACTTTATATTTTCATCTCTCTTATCATAAAAATGCAAATATTAGATAATGGATTCTTACAGCAAACACTGTTTGTGGATTTTTCTTCTCTTTTCTTAATAGCCTTGAAAATAAGGTTATGTAAAGAGACACTATAATAAGAAAAAAATCCAATAACCAATATTAAGGCGAGGAATAACCGCAACTAGCGCCACTCTTTTTAAAATAAATTTTAAAACGACACAAAGATCTTTTTAAAAAAGTAGTCGGTTCAAACTTTAAGTAAATAGTTAAACTAATTTATTGGCATTTAATTACTGCTCTAAATCCTAATAACTAAAGTGGCCGTTTTAGATATTACTTTGAGAGTAAATATAGTATAGGATTTAGAGCTGTAATTAAATGCCAATAAATTAATTTAACTATTTACTTAAAGTTTGAACCGATTACTTTTTTTAATAAGATCTTTGTGTCGCTGTAAAATTTATTTTAAAAAGAGTGGCGCTAGTTGCGGTTATTCCTTGCCTTAAGCGCTATAATATTTCACCTACCTGCAAAATCTATACTAATATTATAAAGCGGAGGAGTTTGTTTGTTTGTGGTGACCAAGCAGAAGCAATTAACAGTTTCGCATTCATAATTTTATCGAAAAAGAATTGTATGAAAATGATGCCAGCGCCCGGGCCCATACAATTGACGTCAATACGATACGTTACGAAAACTTAGCTGTCGATTGTTCCTGCTTACACCAGGACAAAAAAAGCGGCGTATTTTTGTATATAGTATACATGTTTAATGTATATAGGTATGTTCTCCTATATTTTAATGTTAGAATAGCATACAGAACGTATCAATAGAGTATAGTATTTGTATATGAGTATATCAAGTGTCAGTTAAGACTACTTATATCATTTCGTATAACCCCTACCTTCCTTATAATTGAGTTATACACTGGAATGGAATAGCTAATAGCTACCCCACGGGATGTCTTTGCGATGTGAAACTTGTCTCGTTTGAATCCAGTGTTAGGTGTGAGTTTATGACTGAAATTCGTGAATACGTAAAGGATTTAGTAACAAGTAAGTCTACGTATTCTACGTACGTAATTTAGTGGAGATAATTTGAGATGAGATAAATTGACGACCTCTGTAGCGCAGTGGTTTAGCGCGTTGGTGCTCAAGCGAGAGGTCGCTGGTTCGAATCCCGCCGAAGAAACGAGTTTGCTTCGTTCCTGGACCATGGAACGAAGAACAGTTTTCACAGAACCCTTTGTGTCTGAGTTCGAAGTTTTTTTCGTACGTCGTCATCGCGTTAATATATAAATTACATGCTATGTGAATGGGAAAACCATTATAAATGCATGATAGACGTGAAATACCATTTGTCAACATCGACATGTGGCACAGTCGCATAAGGACATGTCTGAACCGTCCGCATTAGATATCATCTCACAGTCATAACTTGGTAAACTTACAGTAGGTTGATGCTATTCTGATCTTATTAGTCGAACATGAAAATATGCGAAGGCGGGAAGTAGGTTACAATAAAAACATAAACGCCGAATTGGTGTTGCAACACCAGATTATTTCTGAACTAAAATAAACTATTCAATCATTCACAAGCTCGTATTTAGTTCAATGTTAGAAGTCGAGGAACGAGTAACTATCCCGTAAAGTAGACATTGACTTCATTCAGATCTAGAAATAGCTAGTCAGAACACTTTAACAGATTAATTGCGCGCTTCCGGGAGTAACATACGAAAGTAAATATTGACACTAATTGCCAAGTTAGAAATAATAATAGAAATTATTTTAGCGAAGAATTTTTGTGAAGACATACGAGTTTTAGGTCAACGGGGCTATAAAATCTCGGTTTGAGCACGTGCTACAGAAATATACGCTTTAAGTGCTCCTGTAGTATACGCGTAACGGCACCCAATAAACACTGCAAGAATTCAAGAAAACCTCAAGCGTGGCTAAACTAGATGCATAAATAACCTTCGAACTGTCCTAAATACTGATCATATGATGCATGACCAATCTTCAAAAATAGGCGATTTGCTTACAAATTTTTCAATGCCACCACCTAACGATACGGCGCAGGAAGATATCAAGATGAGACAGAAAGTCACTCGGCTTGCTAGAAATGAAGAATGCCGAATATAACCCAGAAGAAATGAGCTAATCCGTTAAAACTTCAGGCAATGACTGAGTAACAGTCTACGCCCGTTTTAACGAGAGCAATTGATATGAGTCACCGCGCGGACCCCGCGAGTCTTTATCAGTCGCCTCCTGACCTGACTAATGCATTGGAGCTATGTAATCAGTGCTACGGAAATACACCAGCTCTGTAGTGTTCTGGTCAGGAACTAACTGGATCAGCAGAAATCAGTGCGCCAAAAGTGATCCAAGAGGTTTCTATGAAGACAGAAATATCACTTGAAGAAATAATTTAAAAATCAGTGCGTCAAAAGCACACCAGGTCTTGGACACAAACTGGATCAGCAAAAATTAGTGCACCGAAAATTATAACACGAAACGTATTAAAGTGTCGCCGTGTTGACCCTTCAGTTTTCTATGTAGACTGACCTGAAGAAATAATGTAAAAATCAGTGCGTCAAAGTACAGGTCTTAGTCAGTTCTCTGAACCAAACAACCTGTAAGCAGATTTAGTGTTTCAAAAATACGCCGCTTTTTATCCGTCTTGTGACCCGAGTAATAAAGTGGACGGTAAGAATCAGTGCTTCGAAAATACGCCAGTTTTTTACCAGTTTTCCAACCTGAGTAAAGTGGACCTATGTAAGAATCAGTGTTTCAAAAATACGTCAGCTTTTTGCCAGTTTTCTGACCCGCGTAATAAAGTGGACCTATGTAAGAATCGGTGTTCCTAAAATACACCGGCCTTGGTGTGTGATTTTCAGTGTGTGTGATCGCGAAACGAACATGGGGGATACTGAGGTACTTGGTATATTGACTATATTGTCATATTGTCGTATGTACATTGTTAATGTATTGGAAATTTGCCAGAGAAATTGTTTATCCTTAGTCACCCTGTTTTGTTGTGTTTTTAGGTTATTTTCCTAATTCTAACGTTTTCATGAGTTTCGTTGGGCGTGTGTTTTGTAATTTGTGTTCGTCTAATTTATATACATGGAAAAGACTATCAAAATCCCCTCCGTTTGGCTTCAATAATGTTGAAGCTTATTTTAATTAAAAACTCTTGTGGGCGCTTGTGATTTTAATTAAAATTTTCATAAAAATCACACCAAAAGAAATTAATCATTCAGTCTGACGAACTAGGTCAGTTTTAATATTTGATTAACGTTGCGTTTGGTCTTAATTAAGCAGTAAAATAATAAGTTTTTTAATCAGCGAAGTTTACTCATTACCTAGTACCCGACTAGGTACCTAGTTGGGATACAGAAAATGGCCCAAGTCCCAGCTGCGAGTTGGGATATTAAAACCGGACAGATCCATGTTGGACTCAACTACCTATTCGCTTCATGAGAAACAGCCTGGTGCACTGCTTACAGACGAACATTAGAGTGGGGTGCTATTCTTTCTCCAGCACCCCGAGATAGAATAGCACCTCCCCATCAGATGTATGAAAGATACGAGGATTGGGGCCCTGTTCCATGTTCACTCGCCGACACATCCGGTTTTTAACTTTGAACCTCACTGCTACGTGATAAGGTCGAGTTTTAAACCGAATCTGTCGGCGACTGTACAGACAAATTTGTTTTGATGCTGTTGGTACCTAACAAAAATCTATTTAACTTTCACGTGGTAAGTTGTTTTGTTATGAACCGCGGCATCTCATTACGACAATTCATATTCTGCTTTTCCTTTGGCCGCTCTCTTTTTGCAATACCAAAATTTACATAAGTCGTACAGAAGATAATATTATCAGTTACATAAGAAATCGCACATTAACCTCACAATATCAAACACATATCAACACCTTTACTATTTAGATTGTACTTTGACTATCCGTGTTCCAGCTGTTTAGAGCTAGGTACGGTTCCCGTGCTGGAACTACAAAAAAGATGTTTTCTTATCTGGTCTTACCTTAAATCCTAATTCAAGATGCGATCGCTATTGTCACTTACGAAGTTCGAAAACAAAAAATTACTACAGTTTAGCTGCTCTGGTTTCATTGAAACCAGCCACTGTCACCGAATTCAGTGTGGGTAGCTAATACTTTTATGTCATGTTCCAATGATACTACCCGATTTTTTTCAAGACCGAATTATAAATTGGGACTTTGTTTTGGGTTGAGTGCTTGATGCAAGTGTTCGGCTAGTTTTAAAGTTTTGCAAGGATTTTTGTATACATTTGTGATTTCTATCTTCTTATTTGTTCGTCTATTGTGTTACTGTGTTGTTTATGTGTTGTTCTACTAACGTAAGTAGCTTTAAAATATAGTTTTATCATGGATAATGATCCGCCGGATCCTGGCGGCACGCGAGGTTATGTTTGTGTCACCCCGCCAAATGGCTTAGGTACTGTTCCAGATGTGGATATGGAGAATATCCCAAATAAACGTCCCAGACATAATCCACCTTCCCAAAATGCAGACAACACTGATAATAACCCAACCAATACCCAATTTTTCTACGCAAAACCAGAATTTTTAAATAAACGTAAATATACACTTAATGACTCTTCCCCTTTTGTAGTACATGTGTCTAAAGTAGAAAATAATAATAGTATGATCCGCCCCATGGAATTTGGCCGCTTTCTTTTTCAAAACAACTTTTCCTCAGTTGCTCTGGGTGGTGTGAAACGTATAGGCAGAAACCGTGTATCTGTAGAATTTAAAAACTCAGACAACGCCAATAAATTTCTGGAGTCGTCAGTATTAGCTGACGCAGGCTTTTCTGCTTCCATCCCTTCATTTAATGTGTCGAGGATGGGAATAGTTAGAAACGTAGCTATAGACATTGGAATGGAGGAGTTTGCTCTTCACTCTGTAGTACCTACTGGATATGGCGAAGTAATAAAGGCTCGTCGTATGTGTCGTAAGTCAACAGATGCTAATGGCAGTATTACATGGTTACCCACACAAACAGTAGTTGTTACTTTTAATGGGCAAAAATTACCGCCTCATACATACCTATTTTAAACATCCCTACCCGTTGAACTATATAAACTACCTATCATCCAGTGCAACCGTTGTTGCAGGTTTGGTCACGTCAAAACTCTCTGTAGGTCCGATCCTAGATGTTACAAGTGCTCTCAACCTCATGAGGGTAACACTTGTGACAGTCCAGATGTTACATGCCTGTTTTGCTCTGGCCCACATATGGCCAATGACCCCAAATGTCCTGAATATATTAGACAAAAAGAAATAAAGGTTGTCATGTCAGAGCAAAATATTTCATATGTTGAGGCTTCAGCTAGGTTCCCTAATGTGCGTAGAGCATACAATGACATTGCGGCTAGACCTACAGTTACTCCCCCACCACCTCGCCAGTACAGTCCTTCTCCTACTCCTACTACTTCCTATAGAAAAACTGTTTCTACCCCACGACACACAAGACCCATTCCCCAGGCGGGTTACAATCGAATTGCTCACCAATCCATTATTCAGGAACCTACCTTGGAAACACCTAATGGTGTTGCCATTCCAAATAACTCTCTATCCATTAATGACAATTTTCCTGAACTTCTATCTTCCCTTTTACTAAATTTAATATCCCGTTTCAGTGATACTGGGATGGGTATGTCAAATACTCTTCGTAATAATTTAACTCAGCTGATAAACATAACAAATTCATCTCTTAATAATAATGGATCAGATGACTATAATTCAATGGAACAGTCGTAGTGTTAGAAACAAAACTCATGATATTTTATATTTAAATAGTAAATTCAAACCCCTTATTTTTGCCATTCAGGAGTCTTGGTTGAAGCCAGGGTCTCAATATAGAGTCTCGGGCTTTTCCTGTCTCCGGGATGACAGGAGTGATGGTAGAGCTGGTGCAGCTATTTTAATTTCAACTTCTGTAGTTTTTAGTGCTATCCCTCTTCCACCACACAGTAACTTTAACATTGTTGCTGTTCGAACTTTTGATATTTCTTTTGTATCTATTTACTTACCCAATCCTAACCCTGTTGTCCTCTCCGAACTTTTTTCTATTATTAACCGTATCCCTTCTCCAATGGTCCTTATGGGTGACTTTAACTTACAGCATTCTTCTTGGGGTTCCCACCATTCCGATTTCCTGTCTAATATCTTCCTTGATTCTGTGGATGATTTAAATCTTGTTATTTTGAACAATGGAAGCCCGACTCGTAGGGTGATCCCTCCTCAGAATCCTAGGTCTGCCGTAGATTTATCCATTTGCTCCCCTTCACTCTCTTCTCAAATTTCCTGGTCCATCCTTTCAAATTCATATGGCAGTGATCACTTTCCTATACTTCTATCTCTTCAATTTTCCACTATTCCAGCAGTAATTATAAATCCACCTAGATTTAAATTTAAAATCTCAGAAGCTGATTGGCCACAATTTGCATTGCTGGCTGAACAGAAAATTAATTTTTTGTCAACTGTAGATGAACATAATGTTTTTGCATTATATCCCCTTTTAACACAAGCACTTCTTGATAGTGCAGCAGCTACCATACCTACTAGAGTCTTAAATGTCAATCGTGTTTCTTCTCCCCCTTGGTGGGATGCAGAATGTACATTGGCATGCAAAAAACGCAAAGACGCGGAAAGAACCTTCTCTAGAGATATGACTATCGAGAATTTTAGCAGCTATAAAAGGATAGCAGCAGAAACCAAAAGGACCCTTTCACACAAGAAGCGTGTAGGGTGGCATAGATTTTGTGAGGGCCTGGCCCCCTTATCCTTGCCATCTTTGGTGTGGAAAAATCTAAAAAAATTTCGTGGCTCTTCCTCTTATAATTCAAATCCCCTGTCTAATGACCCTTTGCCTTGGATTTATGAGTTCTCCCAAAAAGTTGCTCCTCCTTGGGTACCTACTCAAGAAGAGTGCCCTAACCTAGGATTATCCCCCGTTTCACCTTGTAACGAATTTGAGGCTTCTTTTTCTGTAGAGGAGTTCAAAATGGTCCTTAATTCTCTTTCAGATTCATCTCCTGGTGCTGATGGTATCCCATACTCCTTCATTGTGAAATGCAATAGTAACACTCAAAAAATCATACTAGACTTTCTAAATTGTATTTTTCAATCTGGACATCCTCCCGAAGAGTGGAAGTGTCAGACCATCCTTCCCATTATAAAGCCTGGTAAACCTGAAAATAACTCATCTAGCTACCGTCCCATTGCACTTTCTTCTACCCTATCAAAGATCCTGGAACATCTTATTAAGAACAGGCTTGAGTGGTTTTTGGAAAGTAAGGGCATTATTTCGAGAAGTCAATTCGGGTTTCGTAAGGGTTTTAGTACCATGGACAGCTTATGCACATTAGTATCCGATATTCGAATAGCCTTCTCGAAACAAGAGTTTCTGGTTGGGATGTTTCTGGATGTTTCTTCCGCATACGACAATGTACTGCTTCCAGTACTCAGGCAGACTATGCTAGAACTGAGTATACCTGTGAAGATAGTCAACTATATATGTAATTCAATTTCATGTCGTACAGTACTTGTTTCACATAATAATTCACATCCTATTAACAGACTAGTGTGGAAAGGCTTGCCGCAAGGCAATGTTCTTAGCCCGATCCTTTATAGCATATATACCCACAATTTGCATTTATCTGTTACCTCTTTTTGTAACATTATTCAGTATGCGGACGACATATCCTTATACATCTCTTCCAAAGAGATATCTGATGCCTCTGCTCGACTTAATTCTGCTCTTTACTACCTGAGTCAGTGGATGGATGACCATGGATTGGGTATTTCAGTAGAAAAAAGTACAACAGTTGTTTTCTCTAGACGAAGGTCTATACCCAACATTGAAATATCCCTAAATAATCAAATTTTCCCAGTTATGGAGTCGGTTAAATTTCTAGGTGTTTATCTCGATTCAAAGATGACAGGTGTTCAGCACATTAATCATATAATTAAAAAATGTGAAAAGAATATTAACATTATCAGGTGCCTTTCTGGAGTTTGGTGGGGCTCACATCCCTACACTCAAAAACTTATATATAATGCTTTAATTAGAAGCCACTTAGATTATGGCTCTATTATCCTTGAACCCTGTCATAGATCCGCACTTCTAGCACTGGACAAAATTCAAGCAAGGTGTCTACGTCTAGTACTGGGTGCTATGAAGTCCACTGCCAATAATGCCCTCCAAATAGAGTGTGCTGATCCTCCCTTACACTTCCGGCGCCAGCTCCTTTCTGACCGTTTTCTTTTTAAAGCTTTCCAACTTTCGGATCATCCTCTAGTCCCGAAACTTCAAACTCTCTCTCAATTAGTAAATACTTCATCTTATTGGGTTCATAAAACCCCACCCTGTTTGATTAAAAGCTTTTTTAAATTTACTAACTTACCCTGCCCCGTATACCAGAGTAAGATGCTTCCAATTTTTGAGATACCATATGAGGCTCTAATTAAAACCCCGACTATTTCCTTAGATTCTGGTATTATAAAAGGTACCGAAAATGCAAACCAAAAATTTTTGGAAATAGTTAATACCAAATATAAGGACTGGTATCATATCTACACTGATGCTTCAAAGTTATCACCACAAGGACATGTAGGGGCTGCAGTTTGGATACCAAAAGTTAATGTGGTGCTAAATGCTAAATTGCCGTCCCAGTCATCTGTCTTTACGGGGGAAGCAATTGCCATACTAGAGGCTCTATTATTCATTGAGTCACACCGTCTAAGCAACTCTGTAATTTTTTCTGACTCGCATAGTTGCCTTCAGGCTTTATTAGCTAATCCCTTCTGCGCTAAAATTAAATTTCCGTATATCTCGACAATTAGATATCTGCTTCTGAAATGTGTCTCTCAAAATATTCGTGTTGAATTAGCCTGGATACCAAGCCACTGCGGTATATCAGGTAATGAAAGTGCAGACTTCTATGCAAAACAAGCCACTCATTCAGGTGGCCTTTCTCAATATAAACTCTATTGCAGTGACTTAATCCCTTTGGCTGTGGAGCATTTGACTTCTGACTGGAATGAATATTGGGCTTTATCGGGAAATAGTAAGGGCAAATTTTATTTTTCTCTCCAAAATCAGGTGTTGGTGAAGCCTTGGTTTTTTAAATATAAAAATGCTAAAAAATCTGTCACTTCTACAGTCTGCCGCCTGCGTTTAGGACACTCATGTACTCCAGTCTTTCTTAATAAAATTAGGATCAGAGATTCTTCTCTCTGTGAGTGTGGATTTGATGAAGGGACTCTCGAGCATATATTTTTTAGCTGTCCAAACCGTACATCCTCACTATATGACTCACTACCTCCTAATATCCCCCGTCCTTCCGATTTCAAATCCCTTTTGTCTTTAGTACATACCCCCTTTGTTGATGTTCTATGTAATTTCATTAACTCTAATAATATTAAACTGTAGATTTGTGTGTCTTTGTTTTATACTAACAATAATCTAACATAATTGTTGTGTCTTGTTCCAGGTAATGGGAAGATATAAAGTTACTTACTAAATATTTAATTTTATTTGAATACTTTAAAGTACTTTTCCTTGTACTCTCACAATATACCTACGTATAAGCAAAGTTATTGCCACACACACAAAAAAGTGTTAACACCTACACCTTAGCATAAATACTGACACTGGCTATTCCTTATGGGAGGCCATTTTAAAGAAGAAGAAGAAGAAGAATGATACTACCCAAAATCAATGTCGATTTACGCACCCACCTAAGCAGTTGCACCGAAGTTAATCGACACGTTTTTATATTTTAATCTTGTTAATTACAAATACTTACTACCTTTATTGTCACTTTCGTTTCTATATAATTACTAGCTGACCCGTGCCCACTTCGTTGAGCATACAAACCGTTTAAACCTTCCCTGGACCTTCACGAACATTTCAAGACCAAAAGTAGCCGAATCGGTTCAGCGATACTAACGAACAGCAATTAATTTTTATGTTATCTGAAATATGCCTTACGGTACTATTACGTCACAAAATTGTTTACACGCGTCTTACCTTATCACAGGTACAGATGGAGCGTGGTTAGTGTTTATTATACTTCTGATTTTATTACTGCTATTCAAACCAGAGCTATAAATCCAAATATGTGCATCTGGTTTATGTTTATGTGTAAGAGTAAGGCTCAACTTACAATAGCGCAGTCGAAGCATCAAGTTTAAACACTATTGTTACAGAATAAATGCCAAATGTATCATTGAATGTTGCATATTCTGCCAATTTTCGTGCATATGTCAAGCATTTTTGTGCATATTTCAAGCATTTTTCGTGCATATCTCAAGCATTTTTGTGCATATTTCAAGCATTTTTCGTGCATATTTCAAGCATTTTTCATGCATATTTACATGCATATAACAAGCTTTTTATATTGCATATAATCCGATCTCTAATCATGAAATTACAAAGAACATGGATCACGCTCCATACAAGTCTGGGTCACAAATTCAAAAAGGTAATCGGTACTTGAAATAAAAAATATTGTCCTATGTATTATCGGAATAAGGTTACAAACGTAGACGCGCGCGATAAATGAAGACGCGTCTATGCGTACTATAATATTAATCAGGTTTCAATAGACCAAACTTCTTTCTCTAAATCATTTTGCTAAAAGATGGCCGCGTGTGAGTTTCTTACGCGCCGGTTCTTCTAGGCGGGTTAGGGTTGAACCGGTGATAGCTTGTTTTTCTTGTTGACTTTTCGAAAATAGCTAGTTAAGTTTAATTTGGATATAAAACGTTTTTTTACTATCTGACTACCAGGCGATAAAGGAATTACAAATATTTAAAAAATATTCTTATTTCAATTCAATTTAGCGACTTCAGATACACATAATCATATAACACATTGTGGCTATGTCAATCCCATCGTGCAAGATAAACATATAAACTGCTTACTATTTACTAATCATTATTAAAGTAAAGGTACGATAATTAATTAATTATACATCTGTTGAATTCGATTCAGCTAATACTTAATTTTTTTTACTTTATATTACCTGTAATCGTCGACTAGCATTTAGCAGTGTGCGAAAAAACCAGTAATGGTTTATGTTACACTGTGTGTAGATTAAGTTTTTTTATGTATTTCTTTCAATGATAAAATAAATAAAAAATTAAATAACCTATTGCTTATTTGTATACGACCGAATATTCACAACAGCGTATCAACGCTAATTAAAGTAACCATTGCTAGTTTATAGTATTCTCAGACTGTCACTGTCCACTTGCAATGATAGGGAAAGCATGTGATTTGAGCGCCACTTAATTTAAGTATCGTTTCAGTATATTATTATGTCGATAGTTCTCCTAGATAAGTTTGGCGTTAGTAAACACAATGTACAAGCTACTGTTATTGTTTGTCACTCATTTCCTTTTACATCCACTTAATGTAAGATGATATGTTGACATTTGCCTATGCCGGGCTAAGTGCTTTCAGTCAAAACGTAGGTCTCAAAATATTATCGTGTTTCACCGGCTTCCTTACTAATCTATGTATATAAAAATTAATTGCTGTTCGTTAGTCTCGCTAAAACTCGAGAACGGCTAAACCGATTCGGCAATTTTAGTCTTGAATTATTCGTGGCAGACTCGGGAAGGTTTATCGATGGACTATCTATCTTTACTAATAATATAAAGCGCAAGAGTTTGTTTGTTTGTTTAAACGCGCTAATCGGGAACTACCGAACCGATTTGAAAAAATATTTTTGGTGAAGAGTCTATTTATAGAGGAAGGCTTTAGGCTATATAACATTACGCTGCGACCAATAGGAGTGAAGCGTCAGTGAGAAATGTTGCAAAAACGGGGAAAATTATTCACATTTGGGGACTTTCGTTGCGTGCGCTGCATAAACGGTCAAAGTCACTCAAAAACCACGCGAACGAAATCGCGGGCACAGCTAGTACATCATAAACTGACTCAAAGTTTTTATCCTACTGCAGGTTTGACGTTTTGTACAGCTTTTGACGCTTGTATGTTTAAGAGATTTCTATTCTATGGTATCGAGACTGAACAGCAACTGTATTCTTATAACTTGAAATAGCAGAATCAAACTTCTAATGGGCTAGGAAATTCAGTATTTCTTGTGGAACAATACTATGACCCTGTTTTATTGCAGTTTATGGGACAGTCCCGCCACACCTGATTGTGTTTATTTGCCAATCAGCTGAGTGCGTGGACCTGCCCACTCAAATAACCTAATTAGGTTTTTGTGTCTAAAAGAAACATGGTTTACGGTTTAATTATATGTAAAAGCCGTTGAGATCGAACTGATTCGGTTCTCGATTGTGTCGGGAGTAAGCCTGCAGGTCTACACACTAGGTGTAGACCGTTGATTCGCACACGAGGAGGTGCAGGTTCAATTCCTTGGTCGTGGCGTGTACCAATGTTATCGACCAGTCTTTCCTCGGGACTTGGCCGACTATTTTATGAAAACCTATGTGCTGACCAACTATTCGACATTTGAAACCGCCTAACCCTAGCACTACATTGTTCAACGAGTTGTTACTTCGAATGATACTGTATAATTATTAATCTAATAACGGCTGAATATGCCCAAGTTTCACGTTAAAGGGTTGCATTTAACGTCTATAATAATATTGATTAGTAAAATTAGTTTTTTATTAGCAATCTCTGCAAGGCATCTTATATACTATAAAAAATATTTTACTTTTGTAATTTATCTGTAGTTTGAATACTTTTATTTTGTAAACTTTATTTGAAAAGAGCAATTTCCCATCTTTTTGATAAAATAATAAATATGGCCTTACGTCGGCTCTTACGCTCTTACGCCGGTTCTTCTCGCTGGGCTAGTTCCCGAACCGGTCATATAGACACGACGTTCAGATTTTTTTGTAATCTTTTGTAAAAAAATATTCTGAATATACTATATAGTTTTGATTTTGATGTTTTGATTCGTTCGTTCTCTTACCGTAAATATAGCCTTCGGATATACGGGACGCAAGTACTCTCGGCCTGAGACCAAAGGCCTGTCGGGCGGATCCACTGCTTTGTATGAATTTTTATGAAGCACGTCGCGAGTTACGTTTGAATCTTAATAATAGAGTTTAGTAATTGAAGACATCAATGGATGAAGGTGATATGGTATAGTACGTCCGAGATAAATTTAACCTAAACGTAAACAAACCCGTCTGTCACAAATGTCAAAATGGCGTATTTTTTCTGTGAAAGATTTTCATTTGATGTTTAAACATATTAATTATTGTTTAATTGTTATAAAATGTATTGGATAATGAAGTGTAATCCTTTAATATACCTGTGAAAGTGTTGATAAGTGTGCACAATAAGTGAATAAGGGAAAATTTCGATGTTTTCGGTTTGTTTACCTTTAGGTTAAATTTATCAGGGACGAACTATAGCAAAATTCTGATTTCGAGAAAATTGAGTTCAAACTGTCACTAAAACATTTTAGAATACGTAATAAAGTATTAAGTATATTCATCTAAAAGTCCGTCTCTAGAATCAATACGTTTAATACGTTACTAGATATCCTAAAATGTTTAAGTGACAGTTTAAAAAGTGACAGTGTAAAAAGAGCAGTCACTATAACTTCGTGGGGTAATAACCAGGCAAGAGATATATCCATTGGTACTAGTCATTTGCTTTTAATCCACTGTTTTAAATTTATAAAAATAGGCAATGTACAACGTGCACAACACAGCGATCAGCTGATTGCGCTGAGAGGTCAATAGCACGCGTAAGACATTTATTACGTACTAGGGCAAAAATTATAAAATTTAAGAATTTAATGCAGAACGTTGTTCCAAACAGTTCAGCTTTGCGACTAAAAATAAGAAATTGCAAAAAAAAAATTTTTTTTTCGAAAAATAAATAATGAAAAACATTCATTTCTAGAATGAGAAAAGATTCTTTAATCATATCCCAAAGTTATAGTGACTGCTCTTTTTACACCCTGTATAATCTGTTCGCCATCGACTCTAACATTTTGTCCTTTCTCCATAGCTTCGTATTATATGTACATACACGAACAAGTCCCCTAAGTAATAATAAATTCATAACTTTCACACGAGGCACCGCGTTGGTAATTCGCTTAGGCAAACGACTGCAAACTTCGGTGATTAGTTCCAGACGTGTATAGTTAATTACGAACGGTATCCGGTACACCTCGTAACTATTAATGTGACTCTTAAGTTCATTAATATTTATGATTTTAGTAGAAATGTATGAATAAATTGCCTACGGAAAGCATTCGGAATTTTTTATGTGTCTGAGTTAGGTTAGGTTAGTGTTAATATCCTATCTTTTATTTTTACGGCGAAGTCAAAAGGAAGGGAATCGATTTTTGCATGTATGTTTGTTTCACCATAACCCATAAACCACTGAACCGATTTGAATTTTTTTGCAAGATTCGTAGATAATACGCCGAGTAACATAGGCTATATTATAGTCGGGTTGGGTTTCTATGATTTGGTTTATTATTTGTATGTTACAAAATTTTATTGTTATCGTTCAGCATAGAGTATTTTTAATTTTACTCATAAGTACGGCGTACGTAGGGGTTACATAATATTCGAACTACACAAACGAAGTCTGCAATTAACTTACTCTTCAGTTTTTTTTTTGAGCATGTTGTGCCACAGCATATGTCGTCACGTCCAATAATACACTTAGGTTATTAATATTACGTTTATTATATTTAGTAATATAGGCAATATCTAATAACTAGGTACATAGGTCCTACTCTTATAACCTCTCTTGGAGGACTAATATAGACTAGAAGACTGGCCTTGTGAGGCCCTGATGTCACTGCGACCCTTTCAGATCCTCTGCAGCTACTAAATGACCTGAACCGTTGTGATTCCAGTTACGTCACGAGCTCGAGCGAGTGGTCTCGGAGCGGGATCGTCTCCTGGCCGAGAGCTCGGAGCTGGGCGCGGACAAGGCCACGCGCGAGTCGGAGCGCGCGGCGCTGCGGGGGCAGCTGCGGGACGCGCGCCAGCGGGAGCAGCGCCTGCTGCTGGACAACGGCGACCTCGAGGACGAGAACATATCGCTCCAGAAGCAGGTGTCCGCGCTGCGCTCCTCACAGGTGAGTCTGTCTCCCTTACACTTATAAGACTGTCCTGCTCGAACAATTACAGTTGTGAGAATGATATCCAGACTTAAGAAGTGAAGCGGCCATGAGATGGTAATGAGGGCTAAAGTTTTTTGTCTCGCTAGATGCCGCACTGTTGAGTGAGATCCTAAAGTACGTGTGTCAAAGTTGGCTATATTTTTATTTGCGGTTTATCCATATAGTTATATACTGACCTCCAATATGTCTCAATAAGATTTAGTTTCGCCAATTGCAGCAGGATTTTTTTATTAGTAAGATCTAAACACAAAAGTGACATTTGTTTTCTTCAGGTTGAATTCGAAGGCCTAAAGCATGAAGCGCGACAACTGCGGGAAGAAGCGGAGAATGCACGCGCGGCCGCTGACGAGACGGCGGCGCTGCGGCGCATCGCCGAGCGGCAGCTGGCTGAAGCGCTCGAAGCGCTGCAGGCGGAGAGAGAGGCCAAGTTCGCGGCGAAGAAGGAGCTGGACGCTCACCTGAGCAGAGAGGCACAGTTCAATATCACAAACCTGGCGTACAGCATACGAGGTAGGTCAGCGAAGGCCTTTTTTTGCTGATTCTCTTCCAGAGATCTCAATTCGCAACTTATAAGTGAGGGAATACGAATGGAACCCCCAAAGGGAGATCTCCGACCGAGATGGTTTTCAGATGTCGTCTATATAGCGCCGGCCATAGAAAACTTCTATGGCGCGATGCAGGATTGTGGCGCTAGTTGTACCGCCACGTAAGTTTCTAAATCTAGTTTCAACAACATATATTATGTTACGATATTGATAAATACTCATGTTGATGACATCGCCAGGTCTACCAGACGACGCCGGCTCGGAGGAGGTGGAAGCGGGCGGCTCCGGCGCGGAGCTGGGTGGGGATCACCACGCGGACCTATTCTCCGAGGTCCACCTGCACGAGATCACGCGTCTGGAGAAACAGCTGGAGCAGGCACACAGCGAGAACGTGAGTAGACGATGACGTCACCAGCTTGCTTCAAATTGGCGAAAAATATGACGTGTATCACATATTAGTACACCCGAGGACCGTGTACAGAAAAGCGAAACAAAACTATAGTATCAAACAAAAGCAAAAAAACATTCTTCTATAATCAATAATGATAAATCCTGGAACACTGTAATCGTAACCAGCGTGACAAATAAAAATTTTCATCTTCGGAAAACTTCTCAAGAGTATCAGAGGTAAATACTAATAATTTTGTCTCTTGTCGGCGTGGGCGAGAGAGACGCTAGTCTCTCCATCTCTCTTTCACCAAATCTCTTTGGGCACCTTCGAACACATGTAAATTGTATATAATGTATTTGTATGTTACAGTCGCAGCTGTCGGCGTCGCTCCGCGCGGCGCAGGCCACCGCGGAGACGGAGGGCGCGGCGGCGAGCGCGCTGCGGGCGGGCGTGCTGCGCGTGGGCTCGCGCGTGCAGGCGCTGCACACGCTGCACGCCGACTCCGGACCCGAGGTACACACACATTTTTTTTAAAGGGGCATTGGCTCACCTCACATTCCTACCACTGCAACTCCTGTGAGCCAGGATCGACAGGGGTCTTTGATACGATCTCAGGGGTCCCCGAGGGACAAGCTAAATCTGTCTTGGGACCAACACGAAATTAATCTGAAGAAAAAAACGGACGTATGTGTGTGTGTGTGTGTGTGTTCCTCCCTTTTTCTTCTTCGTCACAAGTGTAAGCACAGATATAATCTACAAAGATGTTAGTAAATCCAACTTGAAAATCCCGTCAGTAGATCTGCTCCATTACTCTTGAATTGAATTACAATCGATCGGAATTGGAATTTGACAGTTTGCATGGAACACGACAATATCGCCAATATAATCAAGTCAGTGTCAAGAGTAAGGGGGTTGATAAAGGATAATTTAAATTATGATAATACAAAAAATTGTTGTAATGTCACATGTGACGTCACAGGACGGTGACAAGTGCGAGGACGTGCCGTCGCGCGCGGCGCGCTGGCTGACGTGGTGGCGCGTGTCCGGCGGCGAGCTGGCGGCGCTCAACACCGCGCTGCAACAGCTGCAAGGCCCCGCGCCCGACGGCTCTTCGGCGCAGCTGCAGCGCCACGCGCTCGCCGACCTCAGCGACCGCGTCGCGGACGCCGAGCTGCGCTGCGCCGCGCTGCAGGCCGACGCTGACTTGCTGCGTGCGCTCGCCGGAGGTACGTCACACACGCACGCAACCGCAGCGAGATCTACTGCGAAGTGAACACTAATATACATAGTGACATTACTACACGAAACAAGATGTACTGCTTAAGTAAAGTTAAGACAGAAAAATAATTGTCATATTTGAAAAATTACGCTCAGTGGCGGGGGCGCTCGAGTCGGAGGACGTGGCTTTGAATCCCGACAAAGGAACAAAAAGTGTTCAATGATCCATATAGTATATAAGTCTTAAACAGAGTATGTAGATATAGTAGATATTTCTTTTTATATCTCGGTACCTACACATGTTCTGCAGTAAAATTTACTCGGTATGTATATTAATAACATAATTGACTTGTATCTCAGGTGCGGGCCGCGCGCTGGCATCGGCGGCGCCCGCTCTGTCGACTGCGGCGGAGACGCTGGCTCAGCTGTACCACCACGTGTGTGCGGTCAACGGCACGCAGCCCGAGCGCGTGCTGCTCGATCACGCCGGTCAGACGGACGGTGAGTACCCGTGTGGGACGGCACAAATCAGTTGGGACGTGAAGTAATTATCGTTGTTTGTAGACAAAGTACCCGAATTCAACGCTTTATTTTGATGGCCCGGTACCGGGTCACGACCCGGCAAATGGGAACGGCTACCCTAGATTGTTTAATCACAATTGTATGTTACAGCTGCGGGCAATGCTCGCGCGGACTCCGAGGCGCTGGCGCTGGCGGCGGGCGAGCTGGAGGGGCTGCGGGCGGCGGCCGGCGTGGCGCGCTCCGCCGACACGCTGCTCGACCAGCTCACGCACCTGCGCGCCGCGCTCGACACCGCGCTCGACTCGCGCCACCGCCACCAGCCCGGTACACACACGCACCTACAGTCTACACACTCGTGTACACACATACAAGTTTATTATTCAATATTAAAATTGAAACACTAAATACACATAGCAAACTCATACAATCTACAAGGATGTTTATATATAAGGGTGTTATAGAATTTATTCTCGTAAAAGATATAATATCCACTAGCATGAGGACAAGATATTAATCAGTTATTACACTCATTATTGAGTTTGAACTTATACTGATTATAGACAGTTTTGCAAAATTTATTTTACTGAAGTTAAATTACAAATACTTAGGAAAATAATTAACAAGAAAGGGCAGCTTAGCGTATAAACAACTTGATAACTTATACTACGAATGTAGGATAGACAACTTCAGTATTCACGATAAAATAAAATACTATGCACTAATCTTATCTTTCCCAGAAATAAAAACAAGTTCAGAAAATAAAACAAGACGAAGTGTTAAAGAAATAGTTGAATATTATGAAAAAATAACCAAAAGTACTTCTTATACAGAGTTTGGCAAAACAGTGATTAAATATCCTATCTACTCGCCACAAAAAATTGCTAATATAGCCCAAAAAACGAATTCGTTCTTCGTGTCGAGAAAATCAAACTCGATAAGATGTGAGATCAATCTTCATGCTGTATGGAAACAAGCAGTGTTGCAGGGAAAAAGTGTTTATTTTAAGAAATCTAGCCGCGTACAAAACAGATGTCATAGAAATATGTTCGATGTAAAAGAATCGTTCCCGACGAGTCTGATGGCGTGTATTTTTCTGATGCAATACGTCATTTGAATAGTTTATCTGCGTGAGAATTGTTTATTTTTTGTGTAGTGTAGTTATTTGATAGCAGTTAGTTTATAAGAGACTGTAGAATATAGTAATTGATAGCGGTAACAGGAGAGTAGTTTGTTCATCAACTAGCACAAAAACAATTTAGATCATGTCAATTGAAGACATGAAAGGTGATATGTAGCAAAAATCTGATTTCGAAAAAATTTAGTCCAAAATGTAACTTAAACATTTTAGAATACGTCGTAACTCGTAACGTATTTAGTACATTAATTTCTGGGTATTTTTTTTTTGCGACATTCATCTATTCATGTCTCCAATTATGGTTTTACTACAAGGGGTCAAAATATCCTGAAAGTCGTGTGACGTAATTTATAGATGTCCCGTATTTATTTCTCGTACGTTTTCTAGTTATGGAGGCAGAGGAGCGCGGGGCGGAGCTAGCGGAACTCCAGGAGCAAGTGATCAAACTGAAGTCCCTGCTCAGCACCAAGCGGGAACAGATCGCGACACTGCGCACGGTGCTCAAGAGCAACAAGAACACCGCGGAGGTGGCGCTCGCCAACCTCAAGTCCAAGTACGAGACGGAGAAGACGATAGTCACGGAGACGATGCTCAAACTGCGCAACGAACTGCGCCTGCTCAAGGAGGACGCGGCCACGTTCTCAAGTAAGTGTGGGATAGATTTTCTTTACGATTCAACGAAATAAATAACTCACAAGTAAGTTGACATCGGTCAATGTTATCTTTAGTTATATGATATTTACTAGGCATCAGAGTGAAAATGAAATTTGTGTGGCATATTTTCTTTTGTGTGTGATCTGCTTTCAGTTTTCTTAATAGTCACGTGATAATTATTTTTGTAGGTGTAATTAATTGCATGCTGGAAAAACACAAACCAAAACCTCCCCAAGCAAAACGCTTCTCTTTAGTTCAAAACTTAACTTCTCAGGTCTCCGCGCGATGTTCGCGGCGCGCTGCGAGGAGTACGTGACGCAGGTGGACGAGCTGACGCAGGCGCTGTCCAGCGCGGAGGAGGAGAAGAAGACCCTCAACCAGCTGCTGCGCCTCGCCGTACAGCAGAAACTCTCGCTCACGCAGCGGCTGGAGGAGCTCGAGGTAAATAACTGTGTTTTTACTTACTATTACTAATACTCGAGCCCAAGGGCTTCGCGGCGTAAACGCGATATTCAAATTTGTCCAGGACAAGTGCATTTTATATCTACAGGAAACTAAAATAATATAAATAAAACAAAAATGTGACATCAATAAATTAACTTACTTTTTGACAAACTTTTAATGTTTGTGATTATCGTTATAAATTTAAATTATGCGTATTCTTTACTAACACAACTATGTAATGTTTTAGGTGGACCGCGAGATGCGTACGCGACGCGTGCCCAAGGCGGGCGGCGGGACACGATCACGCGGACGGGATTTCTAGCGGCTCGTGCGCGCGCTCAAGGCCGCCGCTGCCGCCTTGCGAGCGCTGCTCTCCCACGCGCCCCCTACGCCGCCGCCACCCGCACGTTATTAGTCAAATGCGGAAAATGCGTACGCGTCAAGTGCGTACGCGTTAAGTGCGTGCATGTTGTTAAATGAGTACGCAAAAATTGTGCGTGCGTGACGGTAAATGCGTGCGCGACGCCAATCGCGTGTTCGGACTGCGGTTGCGTGTATTTGTACGTGCGAGTTTACGTGCGCGTCATCGAGACCACATCGTTAATATTTAGGACTACTTTTTTATGATCCTCGATTTTAGAAGACTAAATTATTTATACCTTTTATAATAAACTTTAATGTTACGACGGGCGAGGCGTAAAACGGCTTAGTCTATCGAATCAATTTTAAAAGGACCGAATCGAAAAGTGTTCACATAATGAGTAAGTTCGTATCAATTATTTCGGGACTACAGGAAGATTGAGCATGGATTTTATAATACAATAAATTGATAAAATGAATTCGTTATAGGAAATTTGTTGACTGAAATTGTGATACCCGAATTGTGTTAGTTGAAAAGTTTGTTGAAGTGCCCAATCAGTTTTGTTGTTAGCGATTCGGCTAAGTCGTAGCCCGCCCGGGGTGCGGGCGGCGCGGTCCGGAGCCCGCGAACCGTCAAACTGTGCAATACCGCGCCGGCCGCATCGCTTTTATATCTAGGGTTGGTGTATTTTAATACGCAGATGAATTTTATCCCGTTATGCGATCGCCGCGCGTGCGATCAGATTTGATATTTATTGACGATTCGGGAGGAGACCGTGCAATGTTATTTTTTATTATATACATAATATTTTCTATTTGAATCCGTCGTGCCGGATTCGTTATATATGTACATATTAAACCTTTACTCGATAATCGATTAGAACGTCCAAGTAAAAATTAAATTTTTCATCGATTTCCATCCATTGTGTGCGCAAAAAGACTATGTAATCTGTTCTCTAGTTGATATGTTTGTTGTGTTGTTATGGCCCTCTGCCGCCTTCGTCCATATTGTTCTAGTTGTATCGTAGTGTTTCCTTTTGTTTTGTTGAGGCGACGTCTAGAGCCGGGCTGACACGCGGGTCGGTACTGCGAGCTGAAGATACTTCTAAAATACTCATTAGTGAATGTAATATCTATGTAAAGCTTGCCAGCGAGCTGTTTGACTTTTCGAGACGATAACAACAAAATCTCGAACGAATCTAAATCGACATACGCCTTTTACAACACTCTTCTAAGGCTCTACCTTAACATTACATTAAAGCTGCTGGTGATCGAGTTTTAGTAGCATATGCCGCACGCGACATATTACTGCATGTTTTATTTAAGTAACTAGAGTCGGCAAAAATACCAGCATAATTTGTTAACTGCTTAAAATCATAAACAATGGTCAAAAAATCTGTGACCAAAGCAAACTATTGTCTATCTACTGAGACAAATTTAACTATGTTCACCAGTCGAATAAAATCAGTTACCAACACCGACGGAGTTACAGCGTTTCAAACGCAAGAAATATGTAATGACAAGTCAAATAGCCGCATCGCAGTGACGACGTCCGCTCTAGCGCGCCGCACGCACTCTGCCGTCCTGTGGCGCCGCCACACGCGTCCAAATCTTGTCCACGAGTCGGTCGGTTCCGTAACGAATATTCCATATCGATTCCATAATCGATACTGCCCCTATCGATTCCATATCTCTTTCCCCTTTTAACAGTATTTTAAAATAATCTGGTCTGACACATTGCTCAAGATTTGCTCAGGGATCGACCGACGATTCTATTTTTAAGGCAAAATTTACGAATATTGTTATTATTTGTGTTATTGGATGTGCTTCCCGTAGCGCGGTCGACGACAGTCACTTAGTGTTGTAGGTTAGTTCGGCTGTTAGAGGGCGCTCGCCCCTAGTTATTTCTACCGGTGTAGTTTAGGTGTAGGTAATGTTAACCTTTGCGTATACTTAGATGTACTGTAGACGATTATTTGCGAATGTAGCGTGTTCGACTCGAAGCGCTCATGTTGTTAGCGCGAGGACCATGCCCTTGCATTTATTGTTTGTTAGAAGTTCGGCTAGCTTAACGTTAGATCATCCTTCGTACTTAACCATACCGTAGTTTTAGAGCATAATATTTTATTTAGTAGCTTAGCAGCAGACATCTTGTATTTACGTCTAGTCAATGTCCCGTGAGCCGCAAGTATTCAAATCGATGGGTTGTATAGAACATATCCGTATTAACTTTGCGTCCATTTACGTCCTTACGAGGTTACTTTTACATTATTTAATTTACTCTTTTTGACATAATGAATTATTCGTCCGTTATTTATTGTAAAGTCCGGTCAGAACAGTAGAGACCTTTGCAAACAGCGATAGTCTATTTTGTAGAATAAACTGGGAGTGCAAGGTTTGTATATTTCTGGCTTGGTGTTCTGTATTATTTCCAGCCAGTATTTTCGGTTGTCGCCGATGTCTGCTGCCCTCAGGGTGGTGGTATAACGAAAGGAGCGATTAACCAAATATTTATTTTATATAGTGAATCATTAGATCGTTTATTTTGCTTAGTGCATATAGAAATTATTTTATATCATAGATAAATCGACTTTATTATTTAATTGAAAGCCAATTCGCTCGTCTACTCGATGCATGATTGTTCCCACTGTTATCGATTATTTTCGTAGTATCGATTGCACAGTTTGATGGTTCACGATTTTGTTGACTTTTGGATGGCGTCAGGTTACAAGTCTTTGGCGATCTATCGAGCTTTATAGTGTAACTGGGTAGCCAGTGGCAAAACTAAAGCAGAACCACATTCGGGAACATATCATGACAGAGTGGATTTATTTTCTAAGGCACTCCGTTGTCTCAATGACTGAAAATGATTCATGTATGAGAATATTAAATGATATATTTAAACATTGTATTTTTATTTATCCTTTATTAATATTTAATAATGAGATCTCCCCTTGTCTTCTTACTCCCATTAGCTTGTACCATTGATGATACTAACGATACCAACATGTATTCCCAAAGTACCATATTTTATAGTATTTTTATTAGCTTCATCATCATATTATACAGTACTCACTTGCTATCATAACTAATAAAATAACTTTTTTTTAAAACGGATATTTGTCACGGTTATGACGTAGTATGGTTCACGGACAGATTCAGGAAAGATAACCAAGCACGAATGCATTCTACGATGACGGGCTCTCAATAGGCAAATATATCTGCTTAGGGGAGTTGGGAACCGTATTTCAGGCCAATTGTCGCCATAATAAGCAGTGCATTAGAGAGTTAAGAGATGGCAGTACCCTACAAAAATATCCTGACATTTTCTGACAGTCAGGCTGCACTGAATGCTAGCATTGTCTGCAGCAGAAATCACATTAAAATTAGTTCTGAAATGTACCGATACATTACGCATACTAGGACGTATCAACAGAATACGTATATAGGTCCCGATATATATCAACATCCCTGGCAAAGAAAGTGCGGCTGAGCCAGCCAAGCTGGGGGCAGAAAGGCGTGTATGGGAATAAGGCAGAACCCGTCTGTGGAATATCTCCCCACACTACCAAACGAGGGCTTAAGAAATAGAGCTATGGATAGATAAATGATTGGACATAAGCTTCGGTAAGTGACATACGAATACGCTTGTCATTCAACCTTATGCTAAAGCCCTTTTGGTTTTTGAACTTCGTAAGTGGCAATAGCGATGGCATCTTGAGTAAAGGCCTTGGGAACTGAACAGTTAAAGCGCCGAGCTTTAACAAACAACTCGCAAAATTGGCGCTTTCTATGAGTAGCGACTCAGTAAGAATCCATACCTGAACCCTAACTGGGCACTGCAAGCTTCATAAACATCTTAATAGAATGGTCCAATTTTTATTATTTTTGCAATATTTCCCCGTTTCCGAGATACAAGCGGTTAAAAAAGTTATTATATTAGATCTGTCAATAGTTTATACTGCGGCAACTGTAGAAGAGTATTCAGTGGTATTAGCGATACAGGTTGGTATCAGTAGTACCATCCATGGTACTAGCCAATGACACTAAGGAGACGAAGGGTGAGAACTACACGAAATCTAAATGAATTACAAATTACCAATAGAATTAATAAAACAACTTCATAAATATGAACATATTATTTATTTACATATTTACACAAATATTTTACATGAGAATATAGTGTAAATACAGAAAGTTCAGAACCCATGATCGAGATACATGAAGAATAAAATGTTAATTATAGCTTAAAAATAAACTTTACAGATTTTATATTACTTTTCTTGAGTATACATATTCAGTGGGTTTTTTCTTACTTGACTACCTGAACACTGAAAGTATTTTTTTTTTTCCTTTAAAACCCTATTCACATATAAATCAAGTTCTGACATCACGTATATAACGTGTCAATTGAAGACATGAAAGGTGATATGTAGCAAAAATCTGATTTCGAAAAAATTTTGTCCAAAATGTAACTTAAACATTTTAGAATACGTCGTAACTCGTAACGTATTTAGTACATTAATTTCTGGGTATTTTTTTTTTGCGACATTTATCTATTCATGTCTCCAATTATGGTTTTACTACAAGGGGTCAAAATATCCTGAAAGTCGTGTGACGTAATTTATAGATGTCCCGTATTTATTTCTCGTACGTTTTCTAGTTATGGAGGCAGAGGAGCGCGGGGCGGAGCTAGCGGAACTCCAGGAGCAAGTGATCAAACTGAAGTCCCTGCTCAGCACCAAGCGGGAACAGATCGCGACACTGCGCACGGTGCTCAAGAGCAACAAGAACACCGCGGAGGTGGCGCTCGCCAACCTCAAGTCCAAGTACGAGACGGAGAAGACGATAGTCACGGAGACGATGCTCAAACTGCGCAACGAACTGCGCCTGCTCAAGGAGGACGCGGCCACGTTCTCAAGTAAGTGTGGGATAGATTTTCTTTACGATTCAACGAAATAAATAACTCACAAGTAAGTTGACATCGGTCAATGTTATCTTTAGTTATATGATATTTACTAGGCATCAGAGTGAAAATGAAATTTGTGTGGCATATTTTCTTTTGTGTGTGATCTGCTTTCAGTTTTCTTAATAGTCACGTGATAATTATTTTTGTAGGTGTAATTAATTGCATGCTGGAAAAACACAAACCAAAACCTCCCCAAGCAAAACGCTTCTCTTTAGTTCAAAACTTAACTTCTCAGGTCTCCGCGCGATGTTCGCGGCGCGCTGCGAGGAGTACGTGACGCAGGTGGACGAGCTGACGCAGGCGCTGTCCAGCGCGGAGGAGGAGAAGAAGACCCTCAACCAGCTGCTGCGCCTCGCCGTACAGCAGAAACTCTCGCTCACGCAGCGGCTGGAGGAGCTCGAGGTAAATAACTGTGTTTTTACTTACTATTACTAATACTCGAGCCCAAGGGCTTCGCGGCGTAAACGCGATATTCAAATTTGTCCAGGACAAGTGCATTTTATATCTACAGGAAACTAAAATAATATAAATAAAACAAAAATGTGACATCAATAAATTAACTTACTTTTTGACAAACTTTTAATGTTTGTGATTATCGTTATAAATTTAAATTATGCGTATTCTTTACTAACACAACTATGTAATGTTTTAGGTGGACCGCGAGATGCGTACGCGACGCGTGCCCAAGGCGGGCGGCGGGACACGATCACGCGGACGGGATTTCTAGCGGCTCGTGCGCGCGCTCAAGGCCGCCGCTGCCGCCTTGCGAGCGCTGCTCTCCCACGCGCCCCCTACGCCGCCGCCACCCGCACGTTATTAGTCAAATGCGGAAAATGCGTACGCGTCAAGTGCGTACGCGTTAAGTGCGTGCATGTTGTTAAATGAGTACGCAAAAATTGTGCGTGCGTGACGGTAAATGCGTGCGCGACGCCAATCGCGTGTTCGGACTGCGGTTGCGTGTATTTGTACGTGCGAGTTTACGTGCGCGTCATCGAGACCACATCGTTAATATTTAGGACTACTTTTTTATGATCCTCGATTTTAGAAGACTAAATTATTTATACCTTTTATAATAAACTTTAATGTTACGACGGGCGAGGCGTAAAACGGCTTAGTCTATCGAATCAATTTTAAAAGGACCGAATCGAAAAGTGTTCACATAATGAGTAAGTTCGTATCAATTATTTCGGGACTACAGGAAGATTGAGCATGGATTTTATAATACAATAAATTGATAAAATGAATTCGTTATAGGAAATTTGTTGACTGAAATTGTGATACCCGAATTGTGTTAGTTGAAAAGTTTGTTGAAGTGCCCAATCAGTTTTGTTGTTAGCGATTCGGCTAAGTCGTAGCCCGCCCGGGGTGCGGGCGGCGCGGTCCGGAGCCCGCGAACCGTCAAACTGTGCAATACCGCGCCGGCCGCATCGCTTTTATATCTAGGGTTGGTGTATTTTAATACGCAGATGAATTTTATCCCGTTATGCGATCGCCGCGCGTGCGATCAGATTTGATATTTATTGACGATTCGGGAGGAGACCGTGCAATGTTATTTTTTATTATATACATAATATTTTCTATTTGAATCCGTCGTGCCGGATTCGTTATATATGTACATATTAAACCTTTACTCGATAATCGATTAGAACGTCCAAGTAAAAATTAAATTTTTCATCGATTTCCATCCATTGTGTGCGCAAAAAGACTATGTAATCTGTTCTCTAGTTGATATGTTTGTTGTGTTGTTATGGCCCTCTGCCGCCTTCGTCCATATTGTTCTAGTTGTATCGTAGTGTTTCCTTTTGTTTTGTTGAGGCGACGTCTAGAGCCGGGCTGACACGCGGGTCGCTACTGCGAGCTGAAGATACTTCTAAAATACTCATTAGTGAATGTAATATCTATGTAAAGCTTGCCAGCGAGCTGTTTGACTTTTCGAGACGATAACAACAAAATCTCGAACGAATCTAAATCGACATACGCCTTTTACAACACTCTTCTAAGGCTCTACCTTAACATTACATTAAAGCTGCTGGTGATCGAGTTTTAGTAGCATATGCCGCACGCGACATATTACTGCATGTTTTATTTAAGTAACTAGAGTCGGCAAAAATACCAGCATAATTTGTTAACTGCTTAAAATCATAAACAATGGTCAAAAAATCTGTGACCAAAGCAAACTATTGTCTATCTACTGAGACAAATTTAACTATGTTCACCAGTCGAATAAAATCAGTTACCAACACCGACGGAGTTACAGCGTTTCAAACGCAAGAAATATGTAATGACAAGTCAAATAGCCGCATCGCAGTGACGACGTCCGCTCTAGCGCGCCGCACGCACTCTGCCGTCCTGTGGCGCCGCCACACGCGTCCAAATCTTGTCCACGAGTCGGTCGGTTCCGTAACGAATATTCCATATCGATTCCATAATCGATACTGCCCCTATCGATTCCATATCTCTTTCCCCTTTTAACAGTATTTTAAAATAATCTGGTCTGACACATTGCTCAAGATTTGCTCAGGGATCGACCGACGATTCTATTTTTAAGGCAAAATTTACGAATATTGTTATTATTTGTGTTATTGGATGTGCTTCCCGTAGCGCGGTCGACGACAGTCACTTAGTGTTGTAGGTTAGTTCGGCTGTTAGAGGGCGCTCGCCCCTAGTTATTTCTACCGGTGTAGTTTAGGTGTAGGTAATGTTAACCTTTGCGTATACTTAGATGTACTGTAGACGATTATTTGCGAATGTAGCGTGTTCGACTCGAAGCGCTCATGTTGTTAGCGCGAGGACCATGCCCTTGCATTTATTGTTTGTTAGAAGTTCGGCTAGCTTAACGTTAGATCATCCTTCGTACTTAACCATACCGTAGTTTTAGAGCATAATATTTTATTTAGTAGCTTAGCAGCAGACATCTTGTATTTACGTCTAGTCAATGTCCCGTGAGCCGCAAGTATTCAAATCGATGGGTTGTATAGAACATATCCGTATTAACTTTGCGTCCATTTACGTCCTTACGAGGTTACTTTTACATTATTTAATTTACTCTTTTTGACATAATGAATTATTCGTCCGTTATTTATTGTAAAGTCCGGTCAGAACAGTAGAGACCTTTGCAAACAGCGATAGTCTATTTTGTAGAATAAACTGGGAGTGCAAGGTTTGTATATTTCTGGCTTGGTGTTCTGTATTATTTCCAGCCAGTATTTTCGGTTGTCGCCGATGTCTGCTGCCCTCAGGGTGGTGGTATAACGAAAGGAGCGATTAACCAAATATTTATTTTATATAGTGAATCATTAGATCGTTTATTTTGCTTAGTGCATATAGAAATTATTTTATATCATAGATAAATCGACTTTATTATTTAATTGAAAGCCAATTCGCTCGTCTACTCGATGCATGATTGTTCCCACTGTTATCGATTATTTTCGTAGTATCGATTGCACAGTTTGATGGTTCACGATTTTGTTGACTTTTGGATGGCGTCAGGTTACAAGTCTTTGGCGATCTATCGAGCTTTATAGTGTAACTGGGTAGCCAGTGGCAAAACTAAAGCAGAACCACATTCGGGAACATATCATGACAGAGTGGATTTATTTTCTAAGGCACTCCGTTGTCTCAATGACTGAAAATGATTCATGTATGAGAATATTAAATGATATATTTAAACATTGTATTTTTATTTATCCTTTATTAATATTTAATAATGAGATCTCCCCTTGTCTTCTTACTCCCATTAGCTTGTACCATTGATGATACTAACGATACCAACATGTATTCCCAAAGTACCATATTTTATAGTATTTTTATTAGCTTCATCATCATATTATACAGTACTCACTTGCTATCATAACTAATAAAATAACTTTTTTTTAAAACGGATATTTGTCACGGTTATGACGTAGTATGGTTCACGGACAGATTCAGGAAAGATAACCAAGCACGAATGCATTCTACGATGACGGGCTCTCAATAGGCAAATATATCTGCTTAGGGGAGTTGGGAACCGTATTTCAGGCCAATTGTCGCCATAATAAGCAGTGCATTAGAGAGTTAAGAGATGGCAGTACCCTACAAAAATATCCTGACATTTTCTGACAGTCAGGCTGCACTGAATGCTAGCATTGTCTGCAGCAGAAATCACATTAAAATTAGTTCTGAAATGTACCGATACATTACGCATACTAGGAAGTATCAACAGAATACGTATATAGGTCCCGATATATATCAACATCCCTGGCAAAGAAAGTGCGGCTGAGCCAGCCAAGCTGGGGGCAGAAAGGCATGTATGGGAATAAGGCAGAACCCGTCTGTGGAATATCTCCCCACACTACCAAACGAGGGCTTAAGAAATAGAGCTATGGATAGATAAATGATTGGACATAAGCTTCGGTAAGTGACATACGAATACGCTTGTCATTCAACCTTATGCTAAAGCCCTTTTTGTTTTTGAACTTCGTAAGTGGCAATAGCGATGGCATCTTGAGTAAAGGCCTTGGGAACTGAACAGTTAAAGCGCCGAGCTTTAACAAACAACTCGCAAAATTGGCGCTTTCTATGAGTAGCGACTCAGTAAGAATCCATACCTGAACCCTAACTGGGCACTGCAAGCTTCATAAACATCTTAATAGAATGGTCCAATTTTTATTATTTTTGCAATATTTCCCCGTTTCCGAGATACAAGCGGTTAAAAAAGTTATTATATTAGATCTGTCAATAGTTTATGCTGCGGCAACTGTAGAAGAGTATTCAGTGGTATTAGCGATACAGGTTTGTATCAGTAGTACCATCCATGGTACTAGCCAATGACACTAAGGAGACGAAGGGTGAGAACTACACGAAATCTAAATGAATTACAAATTACCAATAGAATTAATAAAACAACTTCATAAATATGAACATATTATTTATTTACATATTTACACAAACATTTTACATGAGAATATAGTGTAAATACAGAAAGTTCAGAACCCATGATCGAGATACATGAAGAATAAAATGTTAATTATAGCTTAAAAATAAACTTTACAGATTTTATATTACTTTTCTTGAGTATACATATTCAGTGGGTTTTTTCTTACTTGACTACCTGAACACTGAAAGTATTTTTTTTTCCTTTAAAACCCTATTCACATATAAATCAAGTTCTGACATCACGTATATATAACAATTTTATGATGAGTAATAATAATCAGCGCACCAAAGATAATGCCAAAAATATAAATATAGTGCCGTGAGACGTGGCAAGTATTTGCATAGACCTAGTCTATAAAATATTATAAAAGCTGACCAGACTAACATACCAACTATAATAAATATAAAAATGATTAGTTTCAAACGATATGGACTAGATGGCGCTAATCCGAAAATCGATAGACAAAATAGCCAAGCACAAATCTAAAATAGCGAGTAATAACTCTAGAGGGTTCCGTAACTGAAAAAAGGTTTTTTAATTACTTTAGAAGTAATTATCGAAATCTTATGATGAGATAACATTATGACCTAACAGCATTAAACGTTAGAAGTTTCTACCTCCTATAGTTTAGAAATACCAGTACATAAAAGGGTATAATGAAAAACAAACATCCACCCTCCACATGTATGGGGAACTACCCATAAAGTAACAAATTGTTATTTATATTGGCAAAATTTTATCCACACACAGTCTACTGCCATTCAAATTTATTCGGCGGGCAGACGGACAGAACGCAACTACAAGGATTACTTGTGGATCCCTAGTTTAATGGCACAATTAGAAGTTAGTTTTGTTAAAAACAATCCAATTCTATTTAAGACTTTCAACAAATGATAAATTAATCGTCATGTTATAATATTTTTCAAATAGGACCAATTCAAACGCGTTTGACTTTTATCTGAATAACATTTTTGCTGTTTTAACATATTATGAAGAATGCATTGTAACTTTATTATAGTATAAGATTTCATTAAAATTAACAGAATCCATACTTAATTTCATAAATTTCAAATGCGTTTTGATTGGTCCAAACTATAAAATCAGCTTACGATATCAAGACGATGCGACGCATTTATAATTAATAGATTTAAAGTCTAAGTTAAATATAATAACTAGGAATAAGTCTTGAAGATTCCACATGACTTTACACGGCAAAATAAAACCCCTAAGCGCAATCGTTTTTTCTCCGACTCAAATGTATAAAATTTATAAAAGAACATATTATCTTATATTAGTTGAATTGAGAACACAAAAAAACACATCCTAAAAGCAAGTGATGTTGGCGTACGACAGAATTATAAATAAGTAACGCATAAAAATAAATAACACTTATTACTAACGTGTAGTCTTACTGTTACTTGGCATATTATAAATGCTTAGTCTCAACATTTAAGACCATTAAAATATCAGAATATATGTTTTCAAACTGCTTGCCTATTCTAGTAAGTATGGTAACTAGATGTCTATGTATCTACTATTTGACTAAAATACATAGTAACTTAAAACCTTAAGTGGATGGAACAACAAAAGTTATACTAATTCATTCCTAGTGTAAGCAAGTAATTTGAAATATCTTAAATTTTCAATGAGATAAATAAGTTACAATTAGTATAAAATTACAATCACAAAATAGTGAGACATGGCATATGAAAAAGTTAATAAATGCTTCTGTCTTTAAAACAGTCGTATCACATTCATACATTGAACATACACTAAAATATTTACACCAATAAATATAACTTTTTAGTTTTAGTACATGAGGTTACAAGTTACAACTTATTGTGAGCAATTCTATCTATCAAGTAAATACAGAACAATCCTTAGAGTGCATATTTTTAATAATATTCGGTAGTGACCATTTATTTTATTTTAAAATTAAGTATTTATATATTTAAATAAATGTGTAATATTTTATAAAAGAGCTGAAAGAATTGGAAATTTCCGTCAGTCGAGTTTTTAACATTATGACGTATTTTGTTAAATTTACAACCGCTTACATAATTTTAACATGTTAAAGCTTCAAACGAATAACTGACGTAGTTACCTACCTCTACGCTATCCTCAAAAGAGCCTTAAAAAGCTTTTTTGTTTAATCTTAGGCCTATTGACACACTGTTGGCTTTTAAAGGTATTTCGCACACACTTACGCCGTGACGTCAGCGCAAGAGAGCACGACACTGCCATCTATCGAGCTATAAAGTGACTGTTATTTTTCATCTTAGGCCTATTGACTTACTGGTGGCTTTTAAAGGTACGTAAACACAGCGTGACCACATCCATGACATTAGCGCAAGGCACCCCGAACCTCTACACTGCCATCTATCGAACCCTTATATGCACTGGATTCTTAGGCCTATCCACACACTGGTGGCTTTTAAATGTGCGTGCACACTTACAGCGTGACCATATCTATGACGTCAGCGCAAGGAGGCGTGAGCGAGGGCCGGAAGTATCTACACAGGCGCTCGTAGAGGCGGATGCGGGCCGCGCGCGCCTCCCACTCAGGGGCGTCGTCGTCTTCGTCCGACCCCCATTCTTCGGGGGGCGGAGACGACGCCTCCTCGAAAGGCTGCGTCGGTTCTAAATAGCTGTCTTCGGCGCCCAAAACCTGTAAAATTTTAAATATATATGTGAAAAAATGTTTTTTCACAGAATGGCAGAGGACATAAATAAGATATAGTATCAAAATATAAAACGTAAATAAGTTATTTACATCACTGAGTTCATCATCAATATTGTCGTCTCTTTCCAATATGGTACTTGGTGAGAACATAGGTGCACAGAAGAGAGCGTTGGCATTTTGAGTAAAATTTTTGTAGTGTTTCCATTCAATCTATACTAATATTATAAAGCAGAAGAGTTTGTTTGTTTGTTTAAACGCGCTAATCTTAGGAACTACTGGTCAGATTTGAAAAATTCTTTTTTTGTCGGATAGTCCATTTATAGAGGAAAGCTTTAGGCTGTATAACATTACGCTGGGACCAATAGGAGCGAATCGTCAGTGAGAAATGTTGCAAAAACGGGGAGACTTTGGTTGCGTGCGCTGAATTTAATGGTTTAAGTCGCTCAAGAACCACGCGAACGAAGTCGCAGGCACAGCTAGTAACTTATATATTTAATAGCCAATAATTGAAGACATGAATGGATGAAGCTGTTATGTAGCAAAATTCTGTTCAGAATTTTGCAACATATCATCAGAGAAAATTGAGTTCAAACTGTCACTTAAACAATTAAGAATACGTCGTAAAGTATTAAGTACATACATCTTAAGAACCGTCTCTAGAATCAATCAATCAAAAAATACGTTACTATAGTCGGAATTTTAATTCGATTCCAGATTTGACACATTCAGTGTTGCAACGTTATGACAAGTACTAAATAGTGACGTGCGAAATTATTCGATACGGAAATGGAATATTTCGGGATCGATTCCTCTCGTTTATAGTACTTAGTATACCTAAAAAAAGAGAAATAAAACAAATATATGTATTTTGGTAATATTTTATTTTATAAATTGTCGCCGTCATCGCTATCGCTGTCAATTTCTGTAACATGTTCTGTCTGTTATAAACTAGCTGACCCGTGCCCACTACGTTGAGCATAAAAATAGTTTATGACTTAAAACAAACTAACGTTCGCGTTCTTTACTTATAAATAGTGTAGGTACCTAACACGACTTTCTTTTATATATATTATAGTCTAGCTGACCCGTGCCCACTTCGTTGAGCATGGAAACCGTGTAAACCTTCGCGGGACGAACGAATATTTCAAGACCAAAAATAGCCGAGTAAGCTCATCTTGAGTTTTAGCGAGACTAATGAACAGCAACATTGATTTTTATATAGCCTATGTTACTCAGTGATAATGTAAGCTACATTATCACTGAGTAACATAGGTCTAATGTCTAATGAAAAAAGAATTTGATTAAAATCGGTCCAGTACTTTTTGAGTTAAGTCGTTACATACAAAAATACAAATCATTCCTCTTTATAATATTATTAATGTAGATGTATAGATTACACCTACTAACATAAGCTAAGCCGGTGAATGCTCCGGTCAAAAACAGTCGGTCCAGTCGATTCGGAGATCATTAGTTTGATGACGATGATGATGACGAAAAGTAGCCTATGTTAATCCTCATAACTTTAGCTATCTACCAGTGAAAGTCTCGTCAATATCCCTCCAGCCGTTTCAGAGATTAGCCGGAACAAACAGACATGCGGACAGACAGACAGACAATTTTTTTTTAAATTGCATTGTCGTTTTCAGTATCCTTCATATGCATTTAGTAAAACATTGCTAATTGAAAGTTACAAACAGACACTTCAATATAATTAAGGGCCGATTTTTCAATCGTCAGATAACTTTTATCTGTTGAATAAACATGTGACTTTGACATATTTTGTTCCATACAAAATCTGTCAAAGTCACATATTTATTCCTTACATAAAAGTTATCTGACGATTGAAAAATCGGCTCTTATTTGTATAGATGTGTCTGATGTTATCAATTAACATATTATCTAACCTACTAATTTTTTCCTCTTCTTTAACCACATGGGATACGCATTTAGACCATTACAATAAATCAGTGATTACCAATTAATAAATAATTATTATGAATAATAATGTATTTATTTAAATAAAAATCAATAATTTAGTCTTTAATTGTTATAATAATTTAGTCTTTAATTGGCACACCATTATTATGATTATTAACATAAATCGCGATTGTTTATCGATTTTTGTGTTCATCACTACACTAATAAATGTGGTATCATTATTTTACAAAATGACAGTAGCTAATGTCAAATGTGGAATCTAATTAAAATTCCGAGTATAGATATCCTAAAACGTTTAAGTGACAGTTCAAATGTTCATAGTTTATTTGTTGTAGTGTTTCTGGGTAATATTTTTTTGCGACATAACCTTCATCCATTCATCTCTCCAATTATTCACGTACATACGATGGCCGTATCCAGAAGGTACTCTAGTTATTTATGTTTACCAAATTCAAAATTCAAAATATTTTATTTCCAAGTTAAACTTAATGAGCTATTTTCGGAAAGTCAACAAAATGCTACCACCGCGGCACCGGTTCAACCCTAGCCCGCCGTGAAGAACCGGCGTAAGAAACTCGGACGGGGCCATCTTTTAGCCAAAAGATGGAAAATTGTTCTTTTTAAAAAGTGTATACGTAATATGTTTACAATGTAAAAACTTTATCTATATATTATAACAAAAGTCAGAGTACATCTGTGAGTACTCACCTGCGCGAGATGTCTGGCCAGGTGGGTTGCGGGCATGGCAGCGTGGCGGGCGCGACGCAGCGAGCATGCGCGGCGCGGACAGAGCGCGCGCGTCGCCTTTTCGCCCCGCGCGCCGCACACCACCAGTGTCGCGAGCGCTTGGAACGCCGCCCTCTGAAAATAATGTACTTTGAAAATACAGAATGTTAATATAGCTTAACGCCTTGTCCAGTGGTTTAAGCTCGAGAGTCGAGACTCTGAGGTCGTGAGTCTTGAACCAACTAGAATTGTTTTTGAGCAATGCAAGCTGATCACCTGATTGTCGATGAAGGATGGTCAATGCTTGCACGTAAAAAGTAGGTCTCGCTCCTGTTTTGTCGCCAATCGTAAAATCGACCCACTGTGGTATGAGAGTAAAAGAAGTGTTCTTGCGTATTTTGTAGATACATACAACGTTTCAACGATATCAGCCACCGACACCAAAATCGTTTTGGAGGCATAACATCCCAGACAATCTATGTTTAATACAAAAAAATTGCAATAGATGTCACTACTATTAACGTTTGTAAATTATAAAACGTAAATATGCCTAATTAAGTACAAATATTGACATTAAAATAAAGATAAGCATATTTTTAAGCAACGTCACATTAAGCTAAATTTAACTCCTTAATTAGAAGAAGATACGAAACGAAATTAGAATTTTCCAACAGTGGCGCTAGATGGCGGTTTCCGAAATGTGCCTGAAAATCGAAGAAAACAAAAATAGCCAGTCCAATTGCCAGTATTAGCATACCATTTTCTAGTACTAGGTCGAGTATCTTTTATAAATCTACTTTGTGTTGGAGGTAGTAAATATTTTTATTAGAAAGTGATAACCTGTTCCGGATCATCAATATCGGTGACGGCGCGCACGTCGTTCCTCAGGTAGTGCAGCGCGGCGGGCGCTCGGAGCGGGTCGGCGGCCATCTCCCGCAGCGCCGCCTCGCGGATCGCACGAGACGCGACCGCGACCACGTCGGTCGCCGGCGGCCGCGACAGACGCAGTGCCCACAGGTCGTCCAACCGCACCTTACTGCCGGCGCAGCTCCCCGGGTTGCCGCCGAATAGATAGTGCACCTGGCATAAATACATCACGGTTTAGTAAATTATAGGCCTTTCCTTTATGTCAAACTAATGTTTATACTCATTTCTGTCCGCGGATCCCTAAAAAATCAAGCACAATATTAGGACCTCCAAAGGAGATGGAGAAAGAAGAAAAAAAACTCAAGGGTCGTAGACCAACTATTGCGCGCCATTGCGGCGCTCATGCTGTCATATGACGTTACTCGTGTAAAGACATACCTTCCGCACGGGGTCGTAGACCAGCTGGTGCGCGAACCTCGGGCGCGGGTGCGCGGCGCTCACACTGTCGTTGGCGTATGCGCACGCCCACGCGCGCCGCCGCAGCGAGTACACCCACAGGCTGTTCTGTACCCCGCCGCCATTCTTATCGTTCGCACTCATGCCCTGAAGATAAAAAAATAATTTAAAAAGTTATTATGAAAATGTACTATTCTTTATTTATTTACCAGCTGGCCCTTTTATATTTCTTTGGGTTTTTAAACAGTTAGACTCGACAGACGAAGCGTGAAGTTTGTCGCCTACAGCATAATATTTATCACTACGGTTACATAATTAAAGTAGAAAGTTGATGCTACATTTGATTTTAAAAAATGCGGATGGACCACTAAGGGGTATAAAAAATAGAGACAACCTATTTTTTTACCTACTAAATAAATATAAAATTTCATCAAAATTGGTCAAGCCTAGAATTGCCTCTCCCACCACCACATGTCTGCGTGTGTACGCTCACCGAGAGCACGTATACCTCCCCCGCGTCGGGGTCCAGCGTGGCGCGCAGCGTGAAGCCCGGAGGCGGCGGCGCGCGCGAGCGGGCGAGGCACAGCCCACGCGCCGCCCCGCCCGGCTCTCCCCATCACATGTCTGCGTGTGTACGCTCACCGAGAGCACGTATATCTCCCCCGCGTCGGGGTCCAGCGTGGCGCGCTGCGTGAAGCCCGGGGGCGCCGGCGCGCAGCCCCGCCCGGCTCCCCCACCACATGTCTGCGTGTGTGCGCTCACCGAGAGCACGTATATCTCCCCCGCGTCGGTGTCCAGCGTGGCGCAGTGCGTGAAGCCCGGGGGCGGCGGCGCGGCACAGAGCGCGCGCCGCCCCGTCCGGCTCCCCCCACCACATGTCTGCGTGTGTACGCTCACCGAGAGCACGTATATCTCCCCCGCGTCGGGGTCCAGCGTGGCGCGCTGCGTGAAGCCCGGGGGCGCCGGCGCGCAGCCCCGCCCGGCTCCCCCACCACATGTCTGCGTGTGTGCGCTCACCGAGAGCACGTATATCTCCCCCGCGTCGGGGTCCAGCGTGGCGCGCTGCGTGAAGCCCGGGGGCGCCGGCGCGCAGCCCCGCCCGGCTCCCCCACCACATGTCTGCGTGTGAGCGCTCACCGAGAGCACGTATATCTCCCCCGCGTCAGTGTCCAGCGTGGCGCAGTGCGTGAAGCCCGGGGGCGGCGGCGCGGCACAGAGCGCGCGCCGCCCCGTCCGGCTCCCCCCACCACATGTCTGCGTGTGTACGCTCACCGAGAGCACGTATATCTCCCCCGCGTCGGTGTCCAGCGTGGCGCAGTGCGTGAAGCCCGGGGGCGGCGGCGCGGCACAGAGCGCGCGCCGCCCCGTCCGGCTCCCCCCACCACATGTCTGCGTGTGTGCGCTCACCGAGAGCACGTATATCTCCCCCGCGTCGGGGTCCAGCGTGGCGCGCTGCGTGAAGCCCGGGGGCGGCGGCGCGCGCGAGCGGGCGCGGCAAAGCGCGCGCGCCGCCCCACCCCGCTCCCACCACCACATGTCTGCGTGTGTGCGCTCACCGAGAGCACGTATATCTCCCCCGCGTCGGTGTCCAGCGTGGCGCAGTGCGTGAAGCCCGGGGGCGGCGGCGCGGCACAGAGCGCGCGCCGCCCCGTCCGGCTCCCCCCACCACATGTCTGCGTGTGTACGCTCACCGAGAGCACGTATATCTCCCCCGCGTCGGGGTCCAGCGTGGCGCGCTGCGTGAAGCCCGGGGGCGGCGGCGCGCGCGAGCGGGCGCGGCAAAGCGCGCGCGCCGCCCCACCCCGCTCCCACCACCACATGTCTGCGTGTGTGCGCTCACCGAGAGCACGTATATCTCCCCCGCGTCGGTGTCCAGCGTGGCGCAGTGCGTGAAGCCCGGGGGCGGCGGCGCGGCACAGAGCGCGCGCCGCCCCGTCCGGCTCCCCCCACCACATGTCTGCGTGTGTACGCTCACCGAGAGCACGTATATCTCCCCCGCGTCGGGGTCCAGCGTGGCGCGCTGCGTGAAGCCCGGGGGCGGCGGCGCGCGCGAGCGGGCGCGGCAAAGCGCGCGCGCCGCCCCACCCCGCTCCCACCACCACATGTCTGCGTGTGTGCGCTCACCGAGAGCACGTATATCTCCCCCGCGTCGGTGTCCAGCGTGGCGCAGTGCGTGAAGCCCGGGGGCGGCGGCGCGGCACAGAGCGCGCGCCGCCCCGTCCGGCTCCCCCCACCACATGTCTGCGTGTGTACGCTCACCGAGAGCACGTATATCTCCCCCGCGTCGGGGTCCAGCGTGGCGCGCTGCGTGAAGCCCGGGGGCGGCGGCGCGCGCGAGCGGGCGCGGCAAAGCGCGCGCGCCGCCCCACCCGGCTCCCACCACCACATGTCGACCAGTTGCTCGCGATTGCGCTGCCCCGCGAACACGTACAGGCGCCGCTCTGTCTGCAAACGAATATAAGTTTAATGAAGCCTCTAAAGGGATATTGGCATAAGTTTTCTTTAAAAATGAAATAAATTGTGACGTCGTATTTCGTGTACTCAGATTAACCTTGCCGAAGAAGGAATGACAAAAACAAGGTTAGCTTATTTAGGCTTAATAGTCCTAGAGCTATTACAGCAATAATAAATTGTGACATCGTAATTCGTAAACTCAATATCGATTTTACCTCGACGGGCGTTGGTAAAATCGGAACATAGTAGATAATAGCCCTGAAGCTTAAGAAGATTAATACCCATAGTAGGCGATGCTAAATTGCCCTCTAGCTCACCGGGTGAAACAGCATGGAGTGCGAGACGCGCGGCTGCGGCGCGTACTGCTCGTGGTTGTCGGGCAGCAGCTGCCGCCACGAGGCCGCACCGATGTGGTACGCGTACAGCCCCGAGTACTGCAGCCGGTGGGGGTCCTCGCTGGGGGAGGGGTTGTTAGTACATAAGAACGTATGATACATACAGGAATTGAGCTACAGAGTTCAAATTATAGAGGGGAACCTACCTCAACATTCACTCTCAACTTAGGGGAACGTGACAATTAGCCCTACTTTATCGGGCGTGCAGCCGGCGTATATCGACATACAGGCTATATTAATAAGTGATAATACTTTAGTGTGTGTATGGGTCCCTTATAGTAAACTCTATTTACTGTTAAAATACAAGCGATGAAAGAGGTACTTCTTTTTAAATTATTGTATGGGAAAATTTATGATGTGGCATTTGTCATACATACAAAATTTATTCTTTCAGCGCTGGTACTTTCACAGTATACTCTACATAGGTGGCACATTCACACCCTAAAGTATTATCACTGATTTATTTTACACCTTGTATAATTACGTCAAAAACACTTACGAGGACTTGGGCAGCACCCGTCCGCCGAACACGTATATGGTCTGCGCGTCGGCGTCGATGCACATCTGGTGATCGAACACGAGGGGCGGGCCGCCCGTCGCCGCTGTGTCCGCGCACTCCAGCCGCCAGCGGCGCGCGCGCACGTCGTACGAGTACAAGTCGCTCTGGAATAATTACAACTATTAATAACAACAGTTTTTTTTCTACGGATATATTTATTTACAGATATGATAAACCTAAGCCGATCGTGCCGTTCGCTCGCTCGTACCGGGACAATGACTATACGTTTTCAAGCCAAAAAAATTTGTTATATGTACAGTAAAAAATATTAAGACAAGACTTGATGGGTATAAAACAGTCGCTGACCTGCAGAGGTTTTATTTCCTCTATGCTCAAAAGAAACAGTGTACCAAACCTCCCTACAAGTTTTGTCAACAAATTATGAGAAGTGCAGTGCATGTGGCCGATAATCATCTAGTGTCAACCGCCATCTTGTTTCAGTCCGCCATCTTATGTCCACGCCATCAACTACAACTCACCATCATGTTTTCCGGGGTCCGCTGGCCGCTGTCGAGGTACCGGCCCAGCGTATACAGTTTGCCGTGCACGGGATCGAACACCATCTTGTGGCAGCTACGCGGCTGTGGCCCGCTCTCCAACCGGCTATTGCGACATAGCAGCGTCCATCGCTCCGTCTCAGTATCGAAACTCCAAAGGTCGTCCAAGTCGCGTACACCGTTCCAGCCACCGAAGAGGTATAATGTGCCTAGAAAACAAAATACTAGTTGCACTTCGAGTTAATATAGTTACATTATGCTATGCCATTATTAATTAGGCTTAAAACAATGTAATGTCAACACGACGTTTGACAATGATGCCCAAGATAGTCTATATTATGTTAGTCCTCTCAGAGAGGTTATCATGGTAGGACCTATGTACCTAGTTATAAGTCCTTATGTTATGTGTCACTCAATAAAAATAATATATTAACCCAAGTGTATTATTGGATGTGTGAACGGACCCTAACCATATGCTGTGCCACCACAACAATATAGAACTACCAGCAATTAAAAAGCGATCAAGTCCCGTGCTGTCCTTATAACTCAATGAGTCGTTACAAAGTTGCTACATACGATACTGGCCTTTCCCATTCTTTTCAACATTGGGTAAGGTAACATACTCTTGAAATAAATGCAATTCTAATCCAAGAGCAATCCGAATCAAATATTAATTTAGTTGTCATGTCATTTGCCACTCTTGGAAACAATATTGTAAACGTAAGCTGTCGAATCAAGTCGAGTGTCGCCTCAATCCTAATTCCACTTAGTTCTATAAAATCGACACTCAATTTTTTATCAATTTGGCACTAGTGTCGTATTCAAGATTAGCTAACTGTCAAAGTCAAATTGGGTTAGATAGAGTTAGCCTAAAGTATTTGGATTAAAGCTGGAGGTCGGAATAGAAAGGCTTCAAACATGTTAGGTCTCTTACAAGGTAGACCGGCCTATTTTTCCTGTTGTTCAGTGGCATTTAGCAATCCTCAGGTGGTTTTGATGGCACCAATCCGAGTCGCGAGACGCCTGAACACTGACCTGTTTTAGGGTCCACAACGAGCTGGTGTCCCCCGCGCGGGCCGGGGCGTGCGCCGCTGTCCGCCCAGTCGTCATCCGCACCCGCCACCAGCCGCGAGTCCCCACCGTTCAGCACCGGCTCCTGTCAGAGTACAGCGATTATTACATCTCCAGGAGCTACTGGTTTGATTTGAGAAAGGAAAAGAAAATTCTTTCAGTTTCGCATTTATCGAGGAAGGTGCATATATATGCTATACCTATACAATCACTTCACGCGAATGAAGTCGCGGGCACAACTAGTGCATAGTATAGTACGAGACTAAGCCGAGTAACAGCCAATAACCACGCCTTAAGTTTCGAATCTAAGTCAGACGAGAATTGTTTGTACTTGGTGTTTTACAGCACATGCGCCATAAATATCGCCGGCAAACTAATATGAAAACACAACAAAATTCTGCCTCTTCGAAGTGCATCAGCTGTCCTTGTCTTGCGCGGACGACGGTGCTGCCGCCCTAGCGGCGCGCGGGTGTAACTCACACTTACGTCGGTGTCGCGGTCGGCGCAGGGCGCGGCGGGCAGCACCTGCGGGGAGGGCGGGCGCGCGAGGCGTTCCTCCACGGCGTCAGAACAGGGGCACAGCGCGCGCCACGCCGGCGTGTACGGCTGCCACGACATGTACCAGTCGAGCTCGCCCCCTGCGGTGACGTAATAATAACAAAGAAAATTATTACAATATAACCCACAATAATTGACATTGACAATTCAGCGAAATATTGACGATGTTGTATGAATTGTATTAAACTGTCATCTAATTTTATCTAAGCGATTTTAAGAAGGCAGCAGTTGTTTAAAACACATACACAAAAAATCCTGGACCAAAAATACAGTGCAATACAATAATTATTTTAGGATAAATATAAAAAAAATTAGGATAAGCTTTTCGTTTTTTTGCAAATGAGCATACTGGTGATTTTTATGCTATCAGAACAAAAACCCGTTTTTTCAATTAAGAATTTATTGATTTATTATTATTTGTGCATTAACTAAATTTAAAAGTTATGATAGTTATGTTACATATCAAAAAGACATTATTATGTATTATATGTAATAAAACTATTTCCACATGTTTAACCTTTAGCAGCCTCCTCAAATATCTCCTCTGCCATTTTATAATCCCCATTCTCGACAAGGGCATCCCACAATTTCGACTGTACCGGGCCCTCCAGTTGCACCCCACTCTCACGAGACAGAGCTTCGAAGGCGTCCTTATAACGCCGCCTTCGTAAATGCTTTAGTACTATTCTGATTGCTTCTTCTTCTTTTCTCTGTAAATTTAATGTTTTAAATTTTAAAAAAAATGTTTCAACTAATATTAAATAATAAATAAATAAAATAAAAAACGTTTTATTTCCAAATGAAACTTACAAAGTTATTTTCGGAAAGTCAACAAGAAAAACAAGCTACCACCGGTTCAACCCTAACCCGCCGAGAAGAACCGGCGTAAGAAACTCGGACGGGGCCAACTTTTAGCAAAAAGATGGAAAATTGATCTTTTTTAACAGTATATACTTTTTACAATGTAACTTAATCTATAGCCTACACTTATTAATATTATAAAAGTTAGAGTACATATAGTAAATAAATATAAGCAGCCATCATGGTTGGCCACCTTATTCCCAGGGTGTGCAATCATTAACAAAATCAATTATCTTATAATAAGCTTTAGCACACAAACGTTCTTTGACTACTTTTTTAAATTTATTAATAGAAAAATTTTGAACGTTTTCTGGGATTTTATTGTATAGGCGTATACATTGCCCTTTAAAAGATTTACTTACTTTGCTAAGCCTGATCATAGGTACATCGAGCCTGTGCTTATTTCTAGTGTTCCTACAATGATTGTCACTTTTTGTTTTAAAATTATTTAAATTTTTCCTTACATATAATAAATTGTCCAAAATGTATTGAGATGCAACGGTTAGTATTCCTATTTCTTTAAACTTATCTCTCAGAGATTCAAATGAGGACATCTTGTAAATGGAACGTATTGCTCGCTTCTGCAGCACAAATATTGTGCTAATGTCGGCTGCATTTCCCCATAAAAGGATGCCGTAAGACATTCTACTGTGAAAATAACTGAAATAGACTAGTCGCGCTGTATCTTCGTCAGAAATTTCTCTAATTTTTCTGACTGCATATGCTGCAGAACTGAGCTTATCTGCCAGGTTGGCAATATGAGGACCCCACTGTAATTTACTGTCTAGCGTTATACCTAGAAACACAGTGGTGTCGACCAAGTTCATTTTCTCATCATTTAATAGTATATTGGTTTGTACTTGCCTTACATTGGGCAAACTAAACTTTAAACATTTTGTTTTATTAGAATTTAAGAGTAAGTTATTAACATTAAACCAATGTACTATTTTTGAGAGAGCACAATTTACCTCGTCGTAATTTGACTGTTGTCGCTTCACATTAAAAATTAGTGAAGTATCATCAGCAAAAAGTACTATCTCATGTTTATCCTTAACTAAATAAGGTAAGTCATTTATGTAGATGAGAAAAAGAAATGGGCCTAATATGGATCCCTGTGGGACACCTAATTCTATGTTGGTCCCATTGGACCTTTTACTATTTACCTCCACCCTTTGAGTCCTATTTTTAAGGTAAGAACTCAAAAGGTCGAGTGACGATTCTCTTATGCCATAGTGGTGCAATTTTCTGATCAATGTAGCATGCTCAACACAATCAAAGGCCTTGGAAAGGTCACAAAACACACCTAGCGCATCCTGCGACCTCTCCCAAGCTTCAAAAATGTTACAAAGAAGACCTATACCAGCGTCCGTTTTTTTTTATTAGATTGTAAGAGTTTGTGAAAACCACCTATAAGAAGATTAATAATGTATTTCATGAAATTACCTTACTATCACAGATAGTCAACACCGAAAGAATCAAAGGAAAGGTAAAATGTATCTGCTATTAAAGCGCATCGATGCTACCCTTGTAGTCAAATTTAATATTTTTTATTATGGTATCAATATGGATATAACATATTGTTTTGTTGGCTGGCTATTTGACTTTGTGGCTCAAATTGATCCTTGGCCTTTTTGTTCTAAGTAAATATAACTCATGAGACAACCCATAAGCAAAATAGTGTTATAGGTATGCATATTCTTATTTTCACCTGTTATAATGCATTGTAACTTATGTTACAATGCATTATAACAGATGAAATGGATAAGCCATTAGATAACTAGTCACTCACCAAATTTATTATATGTATTGCCGAATTTATAATGCCCTCTTGGTTTTTTCCGTGTAATTCAACATACCATATGGTGTAGTTATAAGCGGGGCCCCATGATTGAAGAGGTACAATTTTGATGTAGTTAACAGGCATTGTAAGGCCCTCTGAAGTTTGGCATCTTAGTGAGAATGTCTCTGGTAAATTGTCTTTTTTTAAACCCCTGAAAAAGTAATAATACACTTTTGTGCCACACCTTTTTTTCTTGCACAGTAATTTCTGTGTAACATGTTTTGGGAAAGACAGGATCTCTAATTTGGCTTGAATGTGATAAAAGTTTACAAAATTTACTTTATGACCTATTGTGGTTGTATTTGCAATACTTTTGCAGAAAATAGAACTGAGACATATAATAATAATTTATAATATTACTATAGTTCGTCCGTGATAAATTTAACCTGAAGGTAAACAAACCAAAAACATCAAAATTTTCACTTATTTACACTTATCACCACTTTCACAGGTATATTAAAGGATTACACTTCATTTTCCAATACATTTTAAAACAATAAAACAATAAGTAATATGATTAAACATCAAATGAAAATCTTTCACTGAAAAAATATGCCATTTTGACACTACCGATTGTAGAATACAAGCCTATAGTCAATGGATTCATAGAAAACAAAAATCATTGTAATAATATTGGGCAATTGGCATCACTGACTAGTTTTTGGTTGTGTCATAAACGGGTTTGTTTACGTTCAAGTTAAATTTATCTCGGACATACTATAAATACACTTGAATACAACATTTTTTGTTGGACCAACACAGGGATTAGCCCCTTGATTTCCAGAGTCAAGAGTTTTGGACCAACACAGGGATCAGCCTCTGACCTACAGAGTCAAGAGCTTTGGACCAACACAGGGATTAGCCCCTTGACCTCTAGAGTCAAAAGTTTTGGACCAACACAGGGATCAGCCTCTGACCTACAAAGCCCTCCCACTGGACCATAGAGGCTTTAAAATATATTTAATAATTAACCGTCATATTACTCACATAGTTTTCATTTTTCACAAATTTAAATATATATATATAATAATTGGTCTAGAGCTATATAATACTAGTACTTACGCAGTCAACAATAATGACAGATTGTCTTCCTCTAAGCCACCATACACTTGAAATTTCTTTAGATCACTTACATGTGACTTCATGTACTTTCCAAATCTTAGGATGTGTACTATGGATGTCGTTTGGAGTTTGAGCATTATGAATTGAGAAGGCGTAGTGGAGTCTGTAAACCATCTTGAGAGTTGATCTGTAGGTCTCTTTACTAATATATTTCTGTAAAAAAGCATTTTAAAGAGGTGAGAAATTTTCAGAAATAAATTCAATAATAATTTTAGGTATCGTCTATACCTGATGATATTATATGAAACAGTATAGATTTCAATCTATAAATCATATTGTAAAATTGTTTTGATATAAGCGAATACGACCTAGACCGGGGTTATTTAAATATTAAAGCAAAGTAAGACTTACTCGGGTTTGTAGTTTCCACTGTAACTCGAATACTTATGTATTGTATAAGATAATTTTAAATATTCATATTCATCGTCCATTTTAAAGGAATTTTTCATGTATTTATATTGTTTTTCCTTGATAAAAACAAAAATTACAGCTTAAACTTAAAACGGCTGACAGTGACAGCCTCTATTTAGATTTTTTTTTTTTCTCTCTAATGGCATGCACTTTGTGCATAGCCAATGACAAACGGAGGAAACTTTATTTAAAGAACTTAGAATTTACGGAAACGATAGAATTTGGATTAAGGAATTCAGGACAAGTAGGTAAAAAATACATAAACTTAATTATTATACACAATATAATTTAGGAAAGTGGTACTATATCTCAATGTTATTTTGTAAAATAAAAACAGAAATAATTTTATAAATAGCATATGTTTTAATATACAATAAACAAAATATAGATGTAGGAAAAGGAATTTTATTTTCTACTAATGAATCCAGGAAACGGGAACGGTTATAATTTGGACAGGAGAAAAACAAATGATTGGCATCTGCCGTTTCACTACCACATATACACGAGGGACTACCAATGATATTTAGTCTTGCAAGATGAACTGGCAAACAAGTATGGCCCAGCCTTAATCTTGTTATGATGCTTGAACACTTTTTGTTAAAGTTCATGTTAAAAAACCAAGGCTTTGCAACAATTTCAGATTGTAATTTATAAAAATGGGCCCCCTTTTGTTTACTATTATTATCCCAAGACAATTTCCAGGACTCCTCCAGATACGTTTTTGGTAGAGTCATTAAATCTGGATAATAAATTTTATACGGAACTAGGTCACCACAAATAGACGCATTCCTTGCCAATGAATCCGCCTTAACATTTCCGTCTATTCCACAATGGCTTGGAATCCAAGCAATCACTACAATGTAGTCGTTTTGAAAGTCAGATAAAAATTGTCTAATATCAAAAATAATAGGATGCTGTTGTTTCATTTTAAAAGGGTTCTTGTTGAGTGCCTGAATTGAACTTAATGAATCAGTGAACACTATTGATTTTTTAAGTTTAGCTAACTTAATATACTGTAAAGCTTTTAAAATACCTAAACACTCCCCAGTGAAAACAGAACATTCAGGGGGAAGATTAATTTTCTGTACTATGTTATATTGAGAGTGAAACGTACCTACATCGACATTACCATTTATTTCAAGTTTTGAGGCGTCTGTAAAAATATAATGAAAATCACTAAAGTTTCTTTCAACAATACTTTTAAATTTTGCATTAGCTCTCAAAGCATCAGTTTTGTCAATCCCGATGTTAACAACATTTGGAGTAAAAGTGAGGGTATTGAAAGGACTAGAAAATATAGGTAAATTACTAGATTGGTGTATAGGAGCAGAAAGAGATTTAAATTTAAAAAAACTTACAACTAAACACGGATTTCGTTTATGCATCCAATACGAGTCATTTGACACAAAGTAAGCAAGTTGGTGAAGCTTAGTAATAATGGGATGATCAGTAGTTTGAAGGCATCTAAAAAGGTATTTATCTGATAAGTATTGACGTCGTAAATGCAAAGGAGGATCACAGCATTCAACCTGCAAGGCATTTATCGGACTAGATTTCATGGCCCCACATATAAGTCTAAGACATTTACTTTGAATTTTATCTAGAGCTTTAAAACCTGACGCATGCCCAGGATCTAGGAGGAAAGTGCCATATTCTAAGATGCTCCGAATTAATGCATTATATATCAATTTTAGATAAAAAGGATACCCCACCATATACCGGCTAGGCATCTAATAATATTAATAGAAGTGTTTTACCTGAAATAAAACACATATTAAATACTTACCTTAGTTAAAGTTTACAACCTTGAGAGTGGCAACACCTAGTTTCCATCATATCTTTTGTCCTTTTCTTTCCTTTTTAACCTTTACCTCTATCTATCTCGCTCGCTCATTCCCCACCAGGTAGTGTCGAGCTGAAAATTAAGCTCTGACACCTGCCTCATGTAGTAACTAATACTTAATCTGTGTGCCTCATTGAGTCGAGAGGAACTGCCAGGCAGAATTTAAATTTGTAAACTTTAACTAAGGTAAGTATTTAATATGTGTTTTATTTCAGGTAAAACACTTCTATTAAACACTTGACCGTTAGTTAAAGTTTACAACCTTGAGACGTGTTTGTTATCGCCTGGTGGGTAAATTAAATCTGTATAAGGACGCCAATGTGATTTTGACATTATAATGTAATGCATACAAACTGAAAGTTTAAGAATATTCAGTATAAATTAAATTAGAATGCTGTGTTGAAACAACTGGCATTTTAGATTATCAATATTAACGTATTGAGCGAGAATATAATACAATTTGTATAATACATATTACTATCATTTAATTGTAACTCATTTATTACAACATCATAAAATGTACCCATCATAGGCATAAGTTACTGTACAAATAAAATGAAATAAAAAATAAATATCAGTGCAGTAGTGTTACTAATATTAATATAATTTTTGAACTTAATTATAAAGAGATTATAATTGTTATAATGTACAAACCAAACTTGGTTACTTTCATAATAAAATATTTATGGAATTATTAGTTACAGTAAACAAATATCTTGATTTCAAAAAATATGATTAGACAATTTTTACAATTATTAAAGTAATTCAATATAGTTTATAAGTTGAAGGCAATAGGTATGTAGCTTAATTATGGCTAACCTAATGCAAAGGTCATTGTGAAATTGAAACTTTATAACAGTACAATTAAGCAGGATTAAACAAGCGTATAAAACCGCTATTATTAACATCAGATATACGGTAAAAACGTTTAAATGTCGTTTTTGACCTCAAGTTTCCCCCCGACAGGATGCAGTCTAGTGGACAGTTAGTTTAGACAGTAGTGAACTGATAAGAGTATGGAGAGGCCGCCTTTGGCGTGCTCCAGCTTTACCCAAAATACTGGATCAAGGTTTTTTATTCTCATTATTGCAATAAAACCCCATCCAGACTGCCTGTACGTGGCAGTGTCGATTTTAGGTACAAAAACAGGCCATAAAACCAAAGAATTGGCTTATTCAACATAATGTTTTGTATCTGTGGTTAATAAAGTTCATGGACCCTGCGGGCAGAGCAAAGTATTATAGGAGTTGCTGTATGTCGAGAAGTAGCAAATATACTAGCCTCGTTCACAGTTTTAATGCGCAAGTATGTAATTAAAATATCAAGATCCCAAATACTTTTCCTTACAGGTTTTGTAAAGCTATAGCTTTTAAGACATGACATACTTACACGTCTGAACTCAAATTACTGGCATTATCAGGGTTAGTTAAAGTGGCTACCACGGACTTACGAAGATTAATCGTGTTATAAGCCAGTCCCTCTACAATATGTAAATCTGCAAAATATCAACAGTGATAGAGATCCTTGACTATGAAGCGTGGTGCTATACTGCTCGTGCCTTCAGTGCCGTTGGGAACGAGCGTTCTTGAGCTTGTCTCAAGGGGTCTACGAGGAGATAGATTCCTCGTGCAAGGTTCTGGTGTTTCAGGACTTTCGGAATAATGCACGGTGGTGGGAACACCCGTGCTGTGGGAAAGTACCATAGCTGTGAGAAGGCAACGTGAAACGTTGCTATCATAGTCCTTCTGTTCTAGTGACAAATACCTAATTCATGACCACATTTACCTGTTCCGACGCGAACAAATCTATCAGAGGAACACCGAACCTTGGAAATATTTTCTCTATAGCCTGGGGAAGCAGATGCCACTCGGGTGGACGCTGATGACGAGAAAGATGGTCTGCATGACCGTTGTATTTGCCCGGAATATGTTGGGCTTCTACCTAAATCAAATGTTTTTTTTTTTTTTTTTTTTCAGCAGAGCTCCCCACGGAACGTCTGATGCGTCTACCGTTAGAAAATGTTCCGCTGTTGGAAAATGAATCATCGATTCCCCATGACAATTTTCTAACCACCACCTCATCTCCTTTTGTAACTCCGTTGGCAATATCACAACATCAATCATAGGACTTTGTTGAGGTAAGACAAGGTTTCTCGAAAGTGTAATCTGCCTTATGGAACTGCGAAGCTCGCAAAATTCAATATGTCTATTAAGCTCTAAAGATTTTTAGTTACATCTCTTAGAACTTCCTCGAGACGTAAGCGTAAGTAAACTATTTTCCCGTTGGAGAGCATATTTTTGTTTAACCATGTGACCCAAAGGGTATCGAGGAACACTAATTTCTTTTGGGAATTAGTCACTGACTTGATAATTTATCTGCCACCTGCACATGTGAGTGTCTGGTACTCTTGGTGTACTACTAAAAATTGTCCAAATTATACTCTAAAGGACTCTGATGCCTTCGTCCGTTAAAGTTTGGGCCACTCAATTCGAAAGTGTTGCGAAGATATTCGGAGTTGTACTGAGGCCGAACGGCAGACAAGCCATTTGCAGTAATTTCCCTTTGTACACTTGCCGAAGAAAACGTCTGTGACTGTGTCAGATGGGCACATTGAAGTGTGCTTGCGAAAGGTCTACTTTGCAGAACCAGTCGTTTTGTTGGAGAAACTTTATATTATATTTAGTTTTAAACGCACTGTATGTACACCCGTAAGGGTAAACTTTGTATTTTGTCAAATGTCAATATGCAAATAAATATTTCAACCCTGGCACCCGAAACATTAACTAGTTTGAATGGCTGAGTTGCGACATACCAGTTAAGACTTTGCAGGTTGAAAATTGGTCCCAATGGACCCCGTGGACCAATGTCCACGGGGTCGAAAGGACCCTCGTGTGCTATTGTTTCCAAGCTATTGGTGCCAAATGTGCCCTACGTGGGTCTGGTATAAAAGTAACCCTGCGTGGGTTGAGTATACGACGAGCCCTGCGGGGGCTATCTTTGGACCGTACTCTAAGAGTGTATTCTATGATTATTATCAAACCCCTGCGAAGGGTGATAATTATTATTATTATGTCTGTGTATACAGATATAATAATAATAATTAAAAAAGCTATAGTTATAGCTTCCTTGCTCACGGGCAATTAAATCCCGGACCTTTGGAAGGCATGCGTGGGGCCGAAGCCACACGCAGAGGCCCCGTTATACAATATATTATTATTATAATTATTTTTATCACAACCAGTCGTTTCATTGGAGAAACCCTGGCACTTGAAACATAAACTAGTTTGAATAGCTGATTTGCGACATACCAGTTTAGATTTTTCAGGTTGAAAATTGGATCGGTTTGTGCCGTCTCCTTTAGGGACTAAAAACATTGTCGAGATAAAGCTCCAAAAAAGAGGAGCCTCCTCCAGAACTCCCTTTTCCGAATCATTTGTGATATACTGTCGGACATGGGTTCTGACTCTAGAGTCGTCAAACGTCCTTGATTTTTGAGAAATAAGAGAGGAAGTCTCGCTTGAAAGGGTATGCGGTACCCTCGGATATCTTTTAAAAGTGTGCGATGTGCACCTAGATATCTCAACCGGTATGCAAAAAAAAAAATTAATTGTCCCGCCTCGAAGTGGTCAGAATCGACGTCGCCTATTCCCCGATTGTGAATCCTGGGGACCACGTCTCCTAATTCCTGTACCAGGATCGTGTCTGTTTTGTGAAACTTCACGGGGTCGAAAGGACCCTCGTGTGCTATTATTTTCAGGCCTATTGGTGCCAAATGTACCCTGCGTGGGTCTGGTATAAAAGTAACCCTGCGTGGGTTGGGTATACGACGAGCCCTGCGGGGGCTGTCTTTGGAACGTACTCTGAGAGTGTGTTCTATGATTATTATCAAACCCCTGCGAGGGGTGATAATTATTTTTGTTTAATGCCTGCGAGGCAAATAAGTGGTATAAAAAATTTTCTTACACCATCTGTTTTCTCTAAGACTAATGAGCACCAAAACATTTGTCACTGTAAGCAAAGCGACGCTGACCATCATAAGCCATAACTTCGTCATTAATTTCCAACTGGGTAAAACCCGGGGAATAATTATTATAAAGATTTTGAAAGTCAGCATAACTGACATCAAACTACTCATTCTTATTGAAATGTTGTTTTTTTTTTTTTTTAGCATTTCAAAATAATAATTTTCTGGGCCCTTAGATGGTTCCTTTAATTTAACTAAAAAGTCAATCTATCATATAGCGGGATTTGATCCTTCAACCACAGTGTAATTCAAAATTAGAATTCGTACTAATCTCATTATTAGTATTATTGTCAGATAGATCACAATTATTTAGAACCTCATAATCATTAATATTTAATAAAGAAATTTGATCATAACCCTCATTTTTAAAAAAAAAGTTAAATCATTAGGAATGGTAGAAAAATCCTGAGATCCTTGATGATTTATACAAGAAGGTTCGCCTTCATAAATATGTCTGCGAAGTTCGGTTACTTCGTTCGATAACTTCTATAAAAGGTCATATTTGCGATTATGTTTGCCCCACCCCCCCTTTTTTAGGGAAGTACGATGAGAACGTTCGATTTGCAAACCAGAGGGCCCTGCCGTAGATTGGCAACCAACAAAAAGCCAACATCACGCGAACATTCCCAGGCCATCGCGGTCACCCATCCAAGTTAGTACTTGGATGGGTGACCGCGCCCGACGTTGCTTAACTTCGGTGATCGGACGAGAACCGGTGTGTTCAACGTGGTGAACGGTGGACGTTTTTGCATTTGTATTATCCATTATAATTATCTAAAAGGAAGGAGAAATAGTGTGCGACTTATTACATTTAAATTTTATTTAAAGAATTATCAATGAAATGTGGGTAGTACGATTGTAAATTTGCAACGCAAAAGTTATTTTTATCTTTACCAAATCTATTACAAACGTTAGCACGTTTTCTTACGACACAAAATATTGTGTAGGTACCCACATGATACCGACAAAAGTACTAAATTATCCACAGAAATATATTAATTCACTTTGCAATAAGTAACTCCTGACACTACAAAGGACACAACATAAAATAAGTTAATTAATAATGACATTCTCTGAAACAAAGAAAGATTCCTTATTTCTTGGATATTTAAGAATATAAAATTCTATGAATAGTATGCAAACGGTAAAAACCGTTAGAGCTTAGAATCTTTCCATGAGTTTCAGAGGTTCAATAAAGTTATAATTATAAGAACTCACCGGGTATCCTGCGGCAGCACTTCGATAATGACTATAGTATCGAAAGTGAACCGCTGTTGATGAAAAATTTAACGCCAATGAGGCAGGTGTCAGAGCTTAATTTTCAGCTCGACACTACCTGGTGGGGAATGAGCGAGCGAGATAGATAGAGGTAAAGGTTAAAAAGGAAAGAAAAGGACAAAAGATATGATGGAAACTAGGTGTTGCCACTCTCAAGGTTGTAAACTTTAACTAACGGTCAAGTGTTTAATATTTTTTTCACATTTATTTACAACAAAATTACAATGTAGAACTCCAGAAAGTTTCTCGTCTAAGATAACACCTAAAAATTTGTGATGACTATTTTGTGGAATAATGGTATTGTCAAAAAGTACTTGGACTTGAGGGGTCCTACGCATTCGATGAAAAAGAACTGAGGAGCTTTTTGATGGTGATAAATCTAGGCCATGATCATCAAGCCATTTCTTAAGAAAGAACAGGGATTCTGTTAATTTTGCCTTTGCAAGATCAATATTATTTCCTTTAACAAACAAAAGTAAGTCATCTGCATATTGGAGTACACCAACATCATCCGCAATGGACAACTCTAAATCATAAGAATATAAATCATACAACAAAGGGCTCAAAACTGAGCCCTGTGGTAATCCTTTAGTTAGGATTCTTAAATACTTTAGGCCATTATTGTAAAAGAAAATAGACCTATCAGTAAGCATATTTATAATAAATGTAATAATTTTCTTAGGAACCTTTAGGGAAATTAATTTTTGTTTAAGTATTAATATGATGACATTATCATACGCATTCGACAGATCGAGAAAGACTGAAAGAACGAATTTGTTAACACTAAAAGCTAATCTAATATCTGTAGTAAAAATACTTAAGTTATCATAAGTGCTTTTATTTCGCCGAAAACCATTGGGATGAAGAAAGAAGACAGTTAGTTTCAACAAACCACTCAAGGCGGTTTTTTACTAATCGTTCAATAACTTTTAAAAGAACTGATGAGAGAGCGATAGGTCGGTACGAAGATGGATGGGAAGCATCCTTATTTGGCTTTAGAATGGGTATAATAAGTTGACATTTCCAATCTGATGGAATATTGCCAGACTCAAAAATAAAGTTTATTATTTTAAGATAAATTGCTAAACTGTCATATTTTAGGTGAGAAATGAATGAATAATAAACACCATCAGGCCCAGGGGAAGAATCGGATACATTAGCCAATACATTTTTTAACTCTGCTAGGGAGAAAGGAGAATTTAATTCCGAAGATTCATCACTTTCGTCCATTGTACTATTATTGTCTAATAGGTTAGTTTTAAAATTAACTAATGGAGGAGCAAGCTTGTCTAAAAAGTCATTTGCTATATTATTGGGTAGAGATACAGAATGAGAAGTATTGTAGGCAGATTTGAACCTTCTGATACTTTTCCACACATCTGTTGGAGGAGTATTAGGGGATAATGCTGAGCAGAATTTCTGCCAACTTTCACCTTTCTTCTTTTTGAAAAGTAATTTAGTACTATTTACAATATTTTTTAATGCCCAATAATTTTCTAAAGACATATCGTTGCTATACAATTTTTCAGCCCGTTTTCTCTTTTTTATGGTTTCAGTACACTCTTTATCCCACCATGGCGGGCTTGGAATTGAAGATGTTTCATTTTTTACTGGAAATACTTCATTAGCACTTGCAATCAAGAGATCCGTAAAAACAAGAGCATCAACGTCATTGCCATTAGACAACTCTTGGGACAGTTTTGCATCAACAACATTACTAAATTGTTTCCAAGATTCTTCAGAAACATTATTTAAATTAAATCTAGGAATCAATCTATTATGCTTCTTAGGAAAGTTTATACAGTTATAAGGAAAAGAATTAACTATAGGAAAATGATCGCTTCCATAAGTGGAAGATAAAACAAAAGATGTTAAATGGGAAACAAACCGTGGAGAACAAATAGTCAGGTCAACAGCACTTCTTAAACCATCATAAGGACTAGTGCGCCTAGTAGGTTCACCAGAACTTATCACACACAAATTGTTTTGATCCAGAATAGTTAAAAGCTTAATACCATAATTATTGGTGATTGAACTACCCCATAACTGATGATGACAGTTAAAATCACCTGTGATAATTAAAGGTTTTGGAAGGAATGTTAAAATGTTACTTATTTCATTTAAAATGTTAATAGAAATGTGGGAAATATATACAGAAACAAAACATACATTATTTACACTTATAGCTAAAATAGAAAGTTCAGGACTATGTACAGGAATATTAATTAAACTAAAAGGGTAACTTTTCTCAAGTAGAAAAGCTACACCACCATAACCATCTAATCTATCTTCTCTGATGGTATTGTAATTTTTAAACCTAAAAGTATTGCTTGGCCTAAGCCAAGTTTCAGAAAAAGAAAATAAAAAAGGTTGGTAATTATTTAATAAATAAATTATGTCATTTTTTTTATTGATATCGCTTCTAGCGTTCCACTGAATTATTACTTGGCAAGTGGCCATTTTGAAGGATATTTATGATTAACTGGATTAAAGGGGCAACGATGGACGGTAAAGTATTATTTTGTGTACATGTTTGTAACAATGAAATCACATCAGTAATCTTAGAAAAATCATTTTTAGAATAAATATTATTATCTACATTTATTGGAGTTGTGTTTTTTTCGAATTGGTCAAAAGAAAATTCTTTAACTATGTTATTGTGGCCAATTTTGTCATAACCTTTACTTTTTTTTTTTTTTTTAATATAAATATCTTGCAATCAGCTATATAGCTATAAGCAGATGGGATGTTAATCTCTATGTCTAGGGGTGCTACTCCCATTGGAGTACATCCCTTTATAATGTAGTCAGTCTAGTGCTGACTATCCTGGTCAAATATGTCTCGTCTCTTTTTTAGTCGACGATTTATTTCTGGGATTGTTAATTGCCCTGCAAGTTTGTTTTGATGATTTAGGAGTCTCGTTTTGTATTTTTCACCATAGGCATAAATTTCCTCTTTAACTGTTGGCATGTTTAGAATTTCATGCAGTTCTGATGTTTTGAGAAACCATGGTGCATTTGATATCTGCCTGAGTATGCTGTTTTGCATCCTTTGTATTACTGTTTGTTGCTAACGCTTGCAGTTCCCCAAAGTTGAATACCATATGTCCAAATTGGCTTAATAGTTGTTTTGTATAAAAGGATCTTATTCTCGTTAGATAGTTTGGAGTTCCTGCCCATCAGCCAATAGAGACCTCTGATCTTAATATTGACTTCCTCCCTTTTTGATTTAATATGATTCTTCCAGGTTAGTCTCCGATCCAGGTGCATTCCTAAATACTTTACAGAATCTTTATGTGGAAGCGTTGTGCCATTTAGAAGGACAGGTGCACAGTCGTCTTTTCGGAGAGTAAACGTCACATGAACCGACTTGGTAACGCTAGCTGCTATTCTCCATTTTGCCAGCCATTTCTCTACTTTATGGAGGCTAGTCTGTAGTACTCGTGAAGCTTCTACTGGGCATTTGTCGGAGGCCAGAAGGGCTGTGTCGTCAGCAAAGGTAGCTGTTGTGACATTTGATGTTTGAGGTAAGTCAGATGTGAATATAGTGTAGAGATAAGGTCCAAGGACCGATCCCTGTGGTACTCCTGCTTCTATGTCGTAGAACTGGGATGTAGAGTCATCTTCTCTTACTTGAAATATTCTGTCAGATATATATGATTTTAGTATTCTGTAAAACGTATGGGGAAGTAAGGACTTTATTTTATATAGCAGGCCTTTATGCCACACCTTATCGAAGGCTGCCTGTATATCAAGGAATGCTGATGAACAATATTCTTTCTGTTCGAACGATTTTCTAATTTTTCTACACACTCTATGAACCTGTTCTATAGTCGAATGTTTTCTCCGGAAGCCAAACTGGTGATCAGGTATGATTGCCTTCTTATTTAGTACAGGGCTCAATCTATTAAGAAAACACTTCTCAAATAGTTTCGAGAATGTCGGCAGCAAACTTATCGGCCTGTATGAGGTCACTTCATGGGGAGGCTTCCCAGGCTTATGGATCATTATTATCTGAGATACCTTCCACAGGTCCGGAAAGTATCCGACTCATGATAGCATTGAAAATCATGGTAAGATGAACTATAGCTTTGCGTGGAAGTTCATCTAGGATCTTCTTGTCAATGAGGTCAAATCCAGGGGCTTTATTATCATCCATTGATTTGATGTTTTTTCGGACCTCATTTGGTGTTACAGGGTTGAGTGGTAAGTCAAGTTGAAAATCTTGGTTAAGGACTAAGTCTATATCAGATTCATCAGTAGTGGGTGATACATCGTTTGGCTTAAATACTTGACTTAAGTATCTGCCGAAGACTTCCGCCTTACTTTGCGCAGATCTAGCCCATTCCCCATCTTGTATACGAAGAGGTGGCTTATGGTGCAATGGTCGTTCAAAGTTTCTGCATGCTTTCCACAGTGAATAGTTAGTATCCTTTGTTGCTGTTAGTCCCTCTAGGTACGTTTCTAAGGCCAAATCATTGGCCTCCTTGATTAGGATTTTTAATTCCCTAGCTGCTTTGTTGAAAACGGTTTTATCAACTGAATGTCTACTGATATGCCATACACGTCGCAGTCTCCTTTTCTCTCGTATTTTTTGTCGTATGTTTTCAGAATAGATATTACTTTTCGGAGGGAGCGTCGTACTAGCAGGTGTACAGTGCCAGCAACATTGTTGAATCGTGGTGGTGATGGTTTTAGCAGCTTCATCAATGTCGGCTTCTGATTTCAGGGCTATTTTAAGGTCTAGCTTATTGTGGATGAGTTCTCGGAAAGATGACCAGTCTGTACGTTTGTTATAGAGCTTTGGTGTTTTTGTTACATTTATAGCTGTGGTTCCAATGGTTAGTAAGACCGGGACATGGTTAGTGTTTGCATCTAGGCATGTCTCTATGTTGCGATTTAGGGTAGTTAATCCCTTGGTGATAAAAAAGTCTATCACGTCTGGCAATCTATTTGAGTCACTAGGCCAGTTTGTGGGCTCTGCTGTCGAGATTGTGGTAAGATTATTCATATCTATGCTTTTCTTAAGTACTCTTCCTCTGGTATTTGTTAATCGAGAACCCCAATGGAGATGTTTGGCATTCCAGTCACCTCCGACAATGAATCGCTGCCCAAGAGTGTTGAATAGCTCTTCATATTGCTCTTCTGTTATTTTGTGTTTCGGAGGGCAGTAAACAGCGGAAACGTTAAAACTTCCGTTTCGATCTTCTATCATAACAGTAGCAGCTTGTATATGAGATTTTTTGAATTGCAGTTGTTCATTATGTTTGATATTTGATTTAATTAACACTGCCGCACCTGCATGAGCTGTACCGTCTGGATGATTAGTGGCATACGTGTGATAGTTTTTTATTTTGACGCAACTGCTTGCCGTGAAGTGTGTTTCTGCGACTAATAGTATATCTATGTTATGTTTGAGTAGGAGGATTTCAACTTGGTCTTTATTTGGTGAGAGTCCATCTAGGTTCCAGGTTGCTATTTTTAATGAAGTCATTTTGCTATTTTTGAGACTAGGGTTGTTATGAGATTAATTAATGTACTCATTTGTTGAAGGATAAGGTAAATTTTTTCGGTTTGTTTGAGAAAAATTTCATTAAATGTGTCAGATAATTTAGGCTTTTCTTCACTGTCAATGTTTTTATTTCCTCTGACAGCTTCACTATACCACCGTCTTTTATTATCATGATTTTCTTCTGTCAATCCACTCTTTTCAGTGTTTATTTTTGTTGAAATCTCGGTGGTGGGACTCAGTGCTTTTCTGAAATTTCCCTTTTGGTTATTATAGGATTGCTTATTAGATTTTCTGGCTAGTATTTCTTTGTATACCTCGCAACCTTTGTAATTTGCTGGATGGTCTCCAAGGCATAGAGCACATTTAGCTGGTGCGTTTCGATCAATTTTTGGGCAGTCTGCAGTTTTGTGAGGCTGTGCACATTTTACACAACGATATGGTCTCATGCAATAGTTTTTTGTATGGCCATATTGCTGGCATCTTTGGCACTGGGCAATTGTATTTTGCTTCCGAGGGTCTTCTACGGTGATTGATTGGTGGTATATGTATTTAAGGTTTTTTACTGCCTTGTTGTTCGATCCTTGCACCAAGTTGGCGAAGAAAGTGGAGGTCGGTTTTCTTTCAGGTCCATACTTAGCATTTATGATTTCACCTACAACAATGTTGCCTGTGTTTTCTAGTGTTTCTTTGATTACACTTATAGGCGTTGTGTGATGTAGGTTTCTGATCACTATCCTGTATGGACGTTTGTCTTTTCTATTGAATGTGTGTCCTATTAGACCTTTTACTCTGATAGTGTCTATAACTCTTTTATAAGCTTCTACGTTAGCGCAAGAAATCTGTAGCTGATTTTGGTTGACTACTTTATAATTAAAATCTTTTTTGTCTACTACACTTTCTAGGACTTCTGTGAGTTTTTTGAGGTCTTCGATGCCATAAAGGATTATAGGTGGCGGTTTTGGGATTTTTTTTTGGCTGTTCAATGTCTTCTTTTTCGTCTGTTGAAAGGCCGCTGAACCTATTTGAGACGTCTATTTTATCAGGAGAAGGTGTTGAGACTTTTTTCCTTTTAGTGGCTCTTATTGTTGGTACTCTTTGCCACGGTGGAGGTGAGTTTTCAAAGCTAGGTGTCATGCTCAATGGACAATCTGATTCGCAATCAATACTTTCATAAGGAGGATTGGACTCTAGTTCCAGCCTGTTAGATGAGATATTGCTGGAGGAGGACTGAGGCCGTGTAAAAAGTGCAGGGTGGAACACTTGTTGTACAAGTGTTTTTTTCTGTAGGTTTTATTTGTTCTTTAAGTTCTTTCATCTTGTTCCCACGAGTCGGGTCGAAATAAGTGGTCGCTAGGAGGGTGACGCCCATTCCCCTAGAAGGCTACTCAACGGTGTTTGCCAGGTCCACCGAGGTTGTACGCTAGTGACTGAACCTTCCGCCAGCCATGCATCCTATTGGCGCGTGACTCACCGTAGGATTGGAGTGAATTTTTATTGAGGCTGTCTACCTCTTGGCCTGGGCAGTGAAGCCAGGGCCCCCAGTCTCACGAGACATGACCACGAGATAATGGGTTGTGTTGGTCATTTACTACCGACACTAGGCCAAGCTGGTTAGGCTGGCTAGATCAGGTTATTTAACCGCCGCCTGAGACTCGGCGTTGTTGAAATTAGGGTCTGTACACAACACTGCAACAAGGTGCCACACCACAGACATGACTCCGCATGCTATAGCATAGCCACACGACGCCACATCCACGACGAGACTCCGAATTGCCGATCCATGTACAGTCGGCTGCACTAACATGGATACATCTACAAATTTGCAAAAATATGTCTACGTTTAATTTTCAAAAATATCGTCACCTTATTGCATTCAAAGCGATGTAACCAGCAAAGTGTTTCAAAATTATGAATACATTATTTTCATATTGAAGTAAACAGCAGTATTTCAGTTAATAGTATACACACTTAAATTCATAATTATGAACACGCGACAAATTTCAGTAGCATGTATACATTGTTTATTTCATTATAATATAAACGTTAATTTTGTGTTTCAGAAAAGGCTGGTCATAATTTCATTACATTGCAATAAATACAATAATGAATTCTATAAATAACAGAGGTGATGATATGTTGACGGGTATTATTATTGACGGTTATTTAAAAATCACACATACATTAGAATATCGAGTATATTCTTTAGTGTAATAGGTATAACTCTTACTTACTCTTATATTTCAAAGACTACTTTCATCGGTTTTTATAGTCTACCCTCAAACTATAATATGATCAAAACTAAACAATGTTAATATCGTTCTATATTAGTAATATTGTAAATATAAATAATATAAACTAACACGAGCAACATGAAAAACATCCCTTATTTTAAAATAATAAAAATTGTAGTTTTAAATGACTCCATTTGGATTACCTAAGCTTAAAAACAAAAAACAAACCAAAAAAATAATAATTACTGAATAATGAATATTGCCAAGTGCGAACGTTGACTGTAAATTAACTCTGTTGTACAAACTCGTGACTAAATATTTCTGGTTTCGTTATCATCATACTATGTATAGTTTTATAGAAGTAAAAACCTGATAAAAACAGTCTCTGAAATATAATATTATGTTCGCGTAAAATTTCTGATCGATTGCAATAAATTGGATAATTCTTGTCTTTTCTTGTTTTTTCTTGGTCAGAAAAGCAAAATTATATTTTTAACTAGCCCCTGAATAGTCAAACAGTGAATGAACTGATGACGAATTATTGCGATCTCGTCAGCTTTGAATAAAAATAAATAAAAAAAGTATATCAAAATCGGTCCATCCATTTAGTAGTTACGATGCCACAAGCAAACAGACGAACATACATAAATAAACGTCAAACTTATATCATAGTGTAAGTTTAGTTTGCATACACGCAAGCTAACATTTTGTATGATAAACAAAATTAATATAATATTAAAATATCATAGATATACCTACCTAGTTTGAGGGTAGAAGTAAAAAGCTAACAAAAATAGTTTCTGAAATATATGTTTAGGTAAAATGTCTGATTGACTGTAATCAATTTCATAATTCTTTTCTTTTTGTGTTTTTTCTAGTCATAAAAGTAAAACTATTTTTTATGTAACACTCGAATTGTTCAGCAGTAAGCAAATTTATTTTGTTGAATCATAGCTTTGTTGTGTGTTTTAACATGACCACGTCAGCTTTCAAACAAAAAAAACTACATCAAAATCGGTTCATCCGTTTGGGAGCTACGATGACAGACATACAGACAGACTCGAAAATTTCCTCTGTTTTTGTCGGAGGTGCAAAAAGGGATTTTTTACGAATTCAGTAGTCCAAATTTCATGTTTCTACCATTTGTAGTTACGGCTGTGCGAAAAGAAAAAGAAAAAATGAATGTATACATCTTATTGGAACATACCCTGAGTACATTTTTGTGGCATTTAAAACATATTTGCAGAAAAGTGAAAAATGCTAAAATTTTATAAGTGTATCCATATTATTGATACAATTAGTGTTTACATTGTAATGAAGTAAACAATGTTTACATATTATTGAAATTTGTCGCGTATTCATAATTATGACTTTAAGTGTGCATACTATTCACTGAAATACTGCTGTTTACTTCATTATGAAAATAATGTATTCATAATTTTGAAACACTTTGCTGGTTACATCGCTTTGAATGCAATAAGGTGACGATATTTTTGAAAAACTAACGTAGACATATTTTTGCAAATTTGTAGATGTATCCATGTTAGTAATAATAATAATAATAATAATAATAAATATAGTAAAGATTTAATAGACATGTCATTTGAAACCATTCCCATTAATACATTTCAACAAGTTATTCGTAAACTACACAGTTGGAAATCACCAGGTTCAGACTTTATTCACAATTATTGGTATAAGAAATTCACAAGTATCCATAAGAATCTCTACAACTATTTAAATAATTTTTTCGAAGACCCTAGTAAAATTCCACCTTACATCACATTTGGAACAACATTTATGATACCAAAAGACTACAGTCAACCTACAAATCCGGCTAAATACAGACCTATCACTTGCTTGCAAACTATTTATAAAATACTGACTTCCTGTATAACTGAATTAATATATGAACATGTAACTAAAAATAAAATATTATCTGAACAGCAAAAAGGATGCCGAAAATTTAGCCAGGGCTGTAAAGAACAATTAATAATAGACTCTGTAATTTTGAAACATGTCACTAAAACAAAATCCGATCTCTATTCTATGTATATAGATTATAAAAAAGCATATGACTCTGTCCCGCACTCTTGGTTATTACACGTTCTGGAGATATATAAGATACACCCAAAAATTATAAACTTGTTAAAAGCTACAATGACTTCATGGAAAACTAAACTGAAACTCAAAACTTCCACCAACCTGATAGAGACTCAACCAATTCAAATACAAAGAGGCATCTTCCAAGGCGATGCCCTTAGTCCACTCTGGTTCTGTTTAGCGTTAAATCCGCTTTCCAATATCCTAAATTCTACAGAGGCTGGATATTGCCTGCAGTATAATGGCCAACACAGACAGACAGAGACTATAAATCATTTATTATATATGGATGATATAAAACTTTATGCGGACAATGAGTTTGACCTATACCAGCTGACTGAACTAACTGAACAATTTTCAAATGACATTAAAATGAACTTCGGGATAAATAAAACTAAAATAAATTCTATAAAAAATGGCAGTACATTCCAACATACTTACACTCTACAGTCTGGTGAACGCATAGAACCTCTTGATGAAGGCGAAACATATAAATATCTAGGATATAATCAATCACACCAAATACAGTACAAGGACACAAAATACATGTTAAGACAAAAATTTCAACACCGGCTCAATGCAATCATGAAATCAAAATTATACTCCCGAAACACCATAAAAGCAATAAATACTTTCGCAATCCCAATACTCACATATTCTTTTGGCATAATAAAGTGGAATAAATCAGAACTTATAGGTATACAAAGAAAAATCAATACAACGATGACTAAGTACCGTAAACACCATCCGAGATCATGCATTCAAAGACTGACATTACCAAGAAAGGAAGGTGGAAGAGGCATTATCGACATAACTAATCTACATAACCGACAGATTTTAAATTTAAGACAATATTTTTTCGCTAGATTAGAATTCTCTACCCTCCACAAAGCAATAGTTGAAAATGACAATAAATTTACTCCTCTGAATTTAAAAGATTCTGAAAACAACGAACATAAAGTAACAGATGATAAAAGTAAATTATCCGAATGGGCTAAAAAAGCTCTCCATGGAAGACATCTACATGACTTATGCCAGACAAATGTCGACAAAGAAGCGTCGAACGCATGGTTGAGCCGTGGAGATCTCTTTCCGGAGACTGAAGGTTTCATGATTGCAATACAGGACCAAACAATAGAGACCAGAAACTACCAGCGATATATTACTAAAACCCTTCCCATAGACAGCTGTAGAAAATGTCATAGTTGCTCAGAAACTATACAACATATCACAGGAGCATGTAAGACTATTGTGCAGACCGACTATAAACATAGACACGACCAAGTTGCTAGTATAATACACCAGAGACTTGCTAAACAACGAGACTTTATTATTGAAATAGAACCTTACTATAAATACAAACCTCAAAACGTCCTAGATAACACTGCTACCAAATTATATTTTGATCGAACGATACTAACTGATAGAACTACGCACTACAATAGACCAGATATTACACTTGTAGATAAACTAAATAAAACAGCATACTTAATTGATATAGCCATCCCTAACACTCACAATTTGCAAAGTACAATATCAGAGAAACTCACAAAATATATCGAACTTAAAGAGGAAATAGCCCGCCTCTGGCATCTTCAAAAAGTAACTATAGTACCAATAGTCTTATCAACCACAGGTGTCATCCCGAAACAGTTACATAAATCTTTAAATACCCTCCAGCTACCCCCAAACTTAGTATACTTAATGCAAAAGGCAGTTATCCTAAATACCTGTCGAATAGTTAGAAAGTTTTTACAAACAGATGAGGAAGTTTCTACTCATAGACAACAAACTCAATCAAATTCACATATTCACACACTTTTACAAGATGAGCATCCAATTATACATCATCCATCTTCTATTACATCTTCCATAATACATTCTAACAGATAATATATTAATCACTTACCTGGTGTGTACTTTGGCTTTGGCCCGTACATATCATTTTGCCGGTAAAAACCGAGAAAAAACAAAATAAAAAGATTATAATAATAATAATAATAATATCTATGGACGCTTCACACCACGTCAATCTGGCCCTGTGCTAAGTATCCGAAGAACTTGTGTTACAGGTACCAGACAACGGAAATATATTTAATACTTTTATACTATACACATATTTTAAGATTTTTATTATATAATACACAAATTTAATACACATCCATGACCCAGGAACATTGAAAACTTTTTGTTCCCTCGGCGGGATTCGAACCCGCGACCTTTCGTTCGAGCACCAACGCGCTCAACCAACTGCGCTACGGAGGTCGTCATGCTGTTAGTGCAGCCGACTGTACATGCCCATATACTGTTACCCGTTTAGCACCACCCGGGGGACACGTGTAGGGTGGGCCTAGGAAGAGGTGGTAAATCCTACAGACGCGGGTAACTACATCCCCCAAAACATAACCTTTACTGGGCTTATAAGGTGCACGTGGTTTCAATGTTACTGTTTTTTTATATGATCTATTGAGAGTGGGACTATCTTCTTTTGTAGGCAAATTTGTAAGGGGTGAAGATACTATTTCTGAATAAGATTTATATGGTATTGGGATTTCTTTATTAGCCTCTGCATATGATACACATTTTTCAGCCATATGTACTTTTATTAACCTTTGTCTGTTAAACTCTGGACATACTTTTGTGGCGACGTAACGCACGTTTAACCTTGAAACATGAAACCACAGCGTCTTGAACAAAACACTTATTACGTTCGTACGATTGAAACAGAAACGCTTTGATAAAAGCGAATACGTCATCGAAAGAAACTGCTCGAATAATTACGTAAATTATTCGAGACTGAAATGCAACACTTATCTTCCGTCTTCAATCTTCAAACACACTTTAGTCCTGAAAAGGACTTTTACATTCTAATAAGAATTTTTCACAGCAATACAGCACGAATATTCACAGTCTTCAATCTTCATTCTTCATGCTCCATTCTTCAGTCTTCAGCCTTCAAAACTCACCTAGCAACAACGCGGCGTCGACCAGCAGCGACACATTTCACCTCACGCAATTCCCGCCGAAAAGTGAACGCGCCCCGCGAGCGCTGCGGTATTTATTCGCGCGCCCCGCGTCCCGCGCAATCCGCGAGTTCCACGCGCCGCGCGCATTCCGCGGCGAGCAGGACGGAAATATTGACATACGTCATATAGCGCGACAGCGATATACGCTACCGCGCAGCCAATCACGATTCACCTTTTAATCTGTTCACCAATCATAATTCACCTTTGTAAATTCATCCATTTATGTAATAATAATTAAGCTAATTTTCTTGTATAAATAGAGCATTTTTTTGTAAATAAAATATTCACTGTTCTACACGAGTTGAGTATTATTTCACTCCTCACAACAACAAGCCCTCCAAAGTGGTGACCCCGAAGAACAACAAGCACCTTCAAGAAGAAAACACTGCTGAAGAACAAGAAGTACCTTCAAGAAGGAAATTCTGCTCGAAGAAACAGCAAGCAGTTCAGAAAAATGGAGGCCAACAGTGAATCTCTGCCCGGAAGCTCTGCGACTCACACTACGGCAGCACACACATCGGCAGGACCTTCCCCACAAGAAATTGCTGGCATAGCGCTCTCTATGCGTATACCGCCTTTCTGGAGGGACAAACCAAGATTATGGTTCCTCACGTTCGAAGCAGCCACAAGCGGCTCACAGAAGAACCAAAGCCAGCTGTCACAAATGGTAATAGCGCGTCTCGAGAAGCAAGACATCGAACAAATCGCCGACCTACTATACAACCCGCCAGAGAAGAAGGAGTACGAAGCTCTGAAGGACAGACTAATATCGGCGTATGAAGAATCAGACAGCAGACAGTTCCAGCAACTCCTGTCTGAGATGGAACTCGGGGACCAGAAACCGTCGCAACTACTAAGAAGAATGCGAAACCTGGCACGCGACAAAGTTCCCGATTCCACTCTCAAGCTCATGTGGACCAATCTTCTCCCAGCTTCCGTCCGATCCGTACTGGCCGTCAGCGACTCATTCAGCCAGAAGACGACCCTCGACGAGCAAGCGGCAATGGCTGACAAAATGCTGGAGCAAAATACGGAGAGAAGTAATGTAAGTAATGTAAATAGTGTAAATAGTATAAACAACTCGCCATCATCATCAGACTTTCAAAATGCGCTCATCGCTGAAGTGAGAAAATTATCGCTAGAAGTTGCAGAACTCAAACTTCATCACAACCACAGAAGAAATAATAATCAGCACCATTACCAACGCTACCGCTTCCGCTCAACTTCAAAAAACCGTCAACGTTCCCTGTCACGTCATCGAGAACAATCTCCATCACCGTTCTGCTTCTACCATGCGAAGTTTGGTAAAGAAGCAAGAAAATGTACGCAGCCATGTACGTTCAACAGCAACCAGGGAAACTAGAAGAAACGCTGGCAGCGGCGGACTCCGGCGTTCACACGAAACAATACCGCCTTTTTGTCACAGACAAAACTTCGCAACTAACCTTCTTGGTAGACACGGGTGCAAATATATCGGTCATACCTAAGAAGAAAGGCACGTATCTCCAGCCGCTACCATTTCAACTTTATGCCGCAAACAACACTGTAATACCTACGTACGGCGAAAAAACGATCGAGCTAAACATCGGACTTCGCCGACCGTACAAGTGGAAGTTTATCGTCGCTGCAGTCTCAAAACCAATCCTCGGAGCTGATTTTCTGCAACATCACGAACTCATCGTCGATTTGAAGAACAGAAAACTCATCGACGGTCGAACGAGTCTACATATAAATACACCGGTATGCTACACGGACATACCTACAGTCCGCAGTGTTGACGTCACGCAGTCGTATCACGACATACTAGCTGAATATCCCGGTATCACAAGGTTAACATCGATGAACATCACACCGAAGCACAGCGTCGAACATTTCATCGAAACTACTGGCCCACCACTACATTGTCGTGCAAGACCGATCCAGCCACATCGCTACAATCAAGTAAAAAAAGAATTCGAGAACATGATACAACAAGGTCTCTGTCGTCCCAGCAAGAGCTCCTGGTCCTCACCTCTTCACGTCGTACCAAAGAAGAATGGCGACTTAAGGGTGTGTGGCGACTATCGGCGACTCAACGCGGTAACAAAACCCGACCGCTACCCTATACCACGACTACGAGATTTCACATATCAACTCGCCGACAAGAAGATTTTCTCCACTATCGATTTGAACCGAGCATATCAACAGTTACCAGTTCACGAAAAAGACGTCGAGAAGACAGCAATAATAACACCGTTTGGACTATACGAATTTCCGAGAATGTGTCCTGGCCTTAGAAACGCAGGTCAGACATTTCAAAGATTTATTCACGAAATCCTACAAGGTTACGACTTCGTATTTTCATTCATCGACGATCTACTCATTACATCAAATAGCGAAGAAGAACATCGCGAACACCTGCGATGCGTTCTACAGCGCCTGGAAGAAAACGGCATCACAATAAATCCCGCCAAATGTGTACTCGGCAAACGAGAAGTCAAGTTTCTCGGTTTCAACGTCAGTAGCGACGGAATCAAGCCGCCACAAGAAAAAGTTCAAGTCATCGAAGATTTTCCATTACCGAAAAACATAGAAGAATTACGACGATTTCTCGGTATGTTAAATTTCTACCGAGACAGCATACCGAACGCCGCGACACTACAAGCACCGCTACACGCATATCTACACAACGCGAAGAAAAGAGACAAAACACCGATCGAGTGGAACGAAGCATCAACACAATCATTTATCGCTTGTAAAAATAGCATCAAAAACGCTGTTTTACTCGCGCATCCAAATCACTCAGCACCGATCGCAATATTTTCTGACGCATCCGACACCGCAGCCGGAGCGGTTATCCAACAATTCATTAACAATAAGTGGCAACCTCTCGGCTACTTTTCGAAGAAGTTTACAACAGCACAAATGAAGTACAGCACCTACGATCGCGAACTTCAAGCAATTTACATGGCAGTTAAATATTTCCGCAAAACGTTCGAAGGCCGAGAATTAATCATTTTTACCGATCATAAACCTCTCACATTCGCCTTACAAAAAAAATCTACAAATACAGAAACTCCAAGAAGAGCCCGGCCAGTGGCGTAGCTAAGGGGGGGCGGCGGGGGCGGCCCGCCCCGGGTGTCACCCGTTTAGGGGTGACACCCGAGCCCGACTATGACCATCAGTTATAGTTCTTTCGATTTATAAAAAATCGTAAATCTGCGGCAGAGAGCATAACCGCCACTAATAAAATTATCTAGGTAACTATAATATCGTACCACGAACATAATAATTGATATTAAAAAAAAAACAATGTGCACAGTGTCAATCGATCAGGGATTCCCCCAAAATTTAATACCCCGTTCGCGCATAACCAAGGCTAGTCAGGGGATTCCCTCGATATAGCGCTCGTCACTTGTATTGTGGATTGGGCTTCTTTTGTTTCCGACCGCATTCATTTCAATATTCGCTTACGTGAACGTGTGAAAGTCTAGTGCAAAGTGTTTGTTAATTATTAGATATTATAAACAAAATTTTTTGTATAAAAGTCGATTCTTGAAGAAAATAAACAAGGTAAGTGAATTATTTTTGTTATTACAGCTAATACTTACATTTTTTATCCATTTAGTTTCTAATAGCAGTATCTCAGATTATTTTGAAAAACCCTTCAATTTTATTCTCTTTTAATTACTGTGTATTTTAAACTATATTATTGAGACGTCCTAAATGATAAATAGGTACCTAAAGAAGGTATTTCAGACGGATTGCAATAATATTTTTTTGTTTAGCCTGGGCAAGTATTACTTATCTACTAAAGGTATTTATTTATTAAAATAGGTTTTAAAGACTTTGCTGGTGTAAAAAGATTTTACTTATATTTCTACACGTTTTACGATATTACTTTAGGTAATAATGTTTAATTGTAAATAATATTCTTATTTATTATTAACTTACTTAATATTTTTCTATCTAATAGCAATGGGATTTGTTTACAAAAACGGAATACATTAAGTTTAGATTTTTGATTGAAAGTTATCATAATCATATCATACAACTTCGCGTACGTTGATTTTGCTCCGAGATGAGCAGCTCGAGCACTCGTGGCACGGATATCGCAATTAACGGTGGAGTTTTTAACCTCTTGCGTCCCAAGACTCCCAAGCGGTTTCAAAGAGCCGCGCCATTTGCACTGCGCCATTCACTTAAGACCCAAACGGTTACATGAAACCGCGCTCTTTTATTCTATTAAGCATCGTATTTCCCTGACTTACAGACTACTTTTGTATGAAGAAGTTTGATTAGTTAGAACCTTTGCTAAATAAGCCTCAATTCGAATGAACAAAAATCCTTTGTCTGTGGCCAACCAGTATTCGATTTGCCGTCTAGTATGGTGGGTGTGAGTGCGAGTGAATAGTGCAGTTTTTTGAAGATTTTGCTGGTTTTCACGAATGTAAGTACTGTTTTGTATTATTTTATAGTTTATTTTAGTCATCATAAGTATTATTAGATTCTAATTGGGTGATACTGGACTTTTTGAAATTTATTGTGGAATGGGATTTTACAGAATCTCTTCCGAATCTAACGATAGCACTAAAGTTATTTGTAACAATATGTGCATCAGTAGCTTCATGTGAGAGAAGTTTCAGCAAATTAAAATTAATTAAAAATTATTTGCGGTCTACAATGACCGAAACCAGATTAAACAATCTTGGTATTTTAACGATAGAACATGAAGCAACACAAAATATAAATTTTGAAGACGTGATTTCGGAGTTCGCTAGTGTCAAAGCTAGAAGGAAGAAATTTTAATTTTTAACAAACTAAATTTGTTTTACATAATAAACAAATATTTGTAATAGGTACTCATATTTTAATAAAACGTAAATGATTATAACTTTTTTTTATTTTAACAGTTTCGATTGAGTTTTAGGGTGACACCTATAAAATCCGCCCCGGGTGCCACCTATGCTAGCTACGCCACTGAGCCCGGCAACTACTTTTCATCTCAGAATTCACGCACGACATACGTCACGTCAGCGGAAAAAACAATATCGTCGCTGATACTTTTAGTCGTATTAGCACGATCGAAACTCCGACCACTGTAAACTACGAGGACTTATCTCGGGCACAAGAGCGAGATAGCGAGCTACCCGCACTCTTCACTCAAGAAAACTTATGTTTCAAGACAACAACACTACCTAACTCTGATATCAAAATAATATGTGAAACATCAACGAATCATATCCGTCCATACCTACCGCAAGAATTTCGTCGTGCCATTTTCAACTCCATTCACAACATCAGTCATCCCGGAACAAAAGCATCAAGAAAACTTATCACGCAAAAATTCTTTTGGCCGTCTATGAATAACGACATAAACAACTGGACGAAAACCTGCATTCGATGTCAAAAAAGCAAAGTACAACGTCATACATCGAGCATCATATCATCATTTCCACAAGTCGACCGATTTCATCACACACACATAGACATCGTTGGACCGCTACCTACAACATCGAACGGTCATAGATACCTACTTACTATGATCGATCGTACAACACGATGGCCGGAAGCTGTACCACTCACAGAAATTACTGCTGAAATTGTCGCTCGAACATTTTACGAGCAATGGATAGCGAGATTCGGCTGTCCAGTAACTATAACAACCGACCAAGGACGCCAGTTCGAGAGTCAACTATTCACCAGCCTAACACGATGTATGGGTATAAACAAAACCCGTACAACACCTTATCACCCACAATCCAACGGCATCATCGAACGCTGGCACAGAAGCTTGAAAAACTCGCTGAAAACAAGATTAATCAACAGTAATACATCGTGGATCGACGAAATACCTACAGTTTTACTCGGACTTCGCGCTGCAATACGAGAAGACACCGGAACCAGCGCCGCCGAACTTACCTACGGATATAACCTACGTTTACCCGCAGACTTTTTCGAAACATCATCATCATCAGCAAGCCTTGATCATACCTACGTCGAACAGTTACGAAAAAACATCAATTCATTGAAGCCAATTATCGACGTACAACGCCACGGGAATCAACGCAGTATCTTTGTACATCGCGACCTACGAACATGCGAGTATGTTTTCGTACGTAATGACGCGGTAAGAAAACCATTACAACCGCCTTACGACGGACCGTACAAAGTACTACGACGGCAAGACAAACATTTCACATTACAACTACCCGATCGCACAGCAACGTTATCCATCGATCGTTTGAAGCCCGCTTACACTTATGAAGATTACCTCAGCGAACCAGCAACGAACAACGTACAACAGTTACCGAACGAACTACCAGGTACCACGAGTAATTCACTTAGCAACAATTTACCTTTACCTATTACCTCAAAATGTTTACCTGTTACCTCTAAACCGTTACCTGTTACCTTTAAACCATTACCTGTTACCTTTAAACCGTTACCTGTTACCTCGATACCTTTACCAATTACCTCAACAATACCAAGTGCACTATCCATCAAGCAGAAGTCACCAGCGAATCCAACAACACTGAAGACAACAAGAAAAGGTCGTGCCGTCAGACTGCCGGTACGCTTCGCTTGAGGGGGAGCACTGTGGCGACGTAACGCACGTTTAACCTTGAAACATGAAACCACAGCGTCTTGAACAAAACACTTATTACGTTCGTACGATTGAAACAGAAACGCTTTGATAAAAGCGAATACGTCATCGAAAGAAACTGCTCGAATAATTACGTAAATTATTCGAGACTGAAATGCAACACTTATCTTCCGTCTTCAATCTTCAAACACACTTTAGTCCTGAAAAGGACTTTTACATTCTAATAAGAATTTTTCACAGCAATACAGCACGAATATTCACAGTCTTCAATCTTCATTCTTCATGCTCCATTCTTCAGTCTTCAGCCTTCAAAACTCACCTAGCAACAACGCGGCGTCGACCAGCAGCGACACATTTCACCTCACGCAATTCCCGCCGAAAAGTGAACGCGCCCCGCGAGCGCTGCGGTATTTATTCGCGCGCCCCGCGTCCCGCGCAATCCGCGAGTTCCACGCGCCGCGCGCATTCCGCGGCGAGCAGGACGGAAATATTGACATACGTCATATAGCGCGACAGCGATATACGCTACCGCGCAGCCAATCACGATTCACCTTTTAATCTGTTCACCAATCATAATTCACCTTTGTAAATTCATCCATTTATGTAATAATAATTAAGCTAATTTTCTTGTATAAATAGAGCATTTTTTTGTAAATAAAATATTCACTGTTCTACACGAGTTGAGTATTATTTCACTCCTCACAACAACAAGCCCTCCAAACTTTGTTATTGGCCATATGGTGACCAGAACACAAGCAACAGAAATAGTCAATCTCATTAATACTACAAGAGTCCGAAGTGTGTTCTTGGCCACACTTGAGACACCTTGGTTTTGACCTACATTGTAATTTGGTATGTCCATACCTACAACAGTGGAAACATTGTATAGTTGGAAAGATATAGAGCTCAACTGGTAAAGCATTATAACATAGAAACACTTTCTTTGGCAAAACTCTGCCATCAAAGTAAACTACTAATGATTGTGTTGGTTTCCAAACAGGAGAACCTTCTACTATAGTTTTGAAATTTAACCTCCTAATATTGACAACTTTCCCAAACCCAATAGGGGTAGAAATATTTTCCATTATCATTTCTGGTGACCACTCTACAGGGACACCCCTCACTATACCAATCCTGACCACATTAAATGATGGAATAAATGCATGATAATTGTTATCAGCAAGTAAATTATTATTTAAAAATGTATTAGCATCTTTGAAATTGCAGAAAGCCACTGATATTCTATTACGCCCTATCTTTTTTAAACTACCGTTAATGATATTATAAATATTATTTTTGATCAGAAAATCAACGAAAGTAATTGGGTGAAGAAAGGTACCATCGTTGTCACTTTTGGTAATTTTTTGTACATGAACAACATATGGAGAAACATCATTTTCGTTGTAGGTATTTCTACCAATAGATTTGTGGGGAATTCACTATGATACATCCATCGCCCTGAATCGACATGCTGCTGCGTGCGCCGGGCGGCCGCGCTACTCGCGCCTGCCGCCGTGCCTCGACTTGTCGCGACGTGTCCCGGCCTGCGCTGCCGCGCATCGCTCTCGCGCGTACATGCACGGCCCGGCCGCCGCGGCACCGCCTCCCGCGCTGCCCGCGCGCCCCCCGCTCTCGCGCGCCGCGCTCCGAGCCGCAGGCGCCGGCTCCACTAGTCAACGCCGAACCTCTCTCGCGCAACTACGTGCCTGCCGCTATCTCACAGCGAACTCGTATCCGCGTCCCGTGTTGACCCAAACTATAACGTAGTGTTCTCAGTGCGTGTACTATACTGTGCCTAGTGTTTATAATAACTAATTAACTGAAACTGTAAATAATTCATATGTCGAGCATGTTGTGTAAAGTGTAAATAAACCTGTAAATACTATTCCTTGCTGTTTATACTTACCGCCACAACAACCTCCATATTGGTGACCCCGACGTGATTGAACACGCAACCTGGTGACCGCAGTAGTCAAGCCGCTGCACGCTCCACACTCTGGTCACGCCGTTTTCGCACTCGTGACCACACTAAGTAAGATAAACAAGAACCCCGGTGAGTCAACTGCATATTTACCTACAACGAACCAAAGTACTTACCACGATGAATACGAAAGACACATTGGCCCCCGCCACGCCTGCCCCCACTGCACCGACGCCCGCCGCGGCCGGCAGCACAGGGCCGCACTCAGGGTATTCGACGGAGCTATTTCGAGTGGGCGTAAAAGTGCCTGAATTTTGGGTAGACCGCCCCGAAGTATGGTTTGTACAGCTAGAAGCGCAGTTCGCACTCAGCAAAATCACGGACGATAGCACCAAATTCTACCACGTGATCGCTAATTTAGGCAACCAAAATACCGCGGAGGTGATCGATATAATAACATCGCCGCCGGCGACCAACAAATTCGACACACTGAAGGCCGAGTTGATAAAACGCCTCTCTGCATCCCGTGAAAGCAAGGTACGACAGCTTCTCACCCACGAAGAACTCGGTGACAGAAAGCCGTCCCAGTTTCTTCGTCACCTCCAGGGCCTTGTCGGGCCGAGCCTTCCAGAAGAGTATTTAAGAATAATCTGGTCCAGTCGTCTGCCGCTCAACATCCAGACGATCGTCGCGGCCCAAGCCGAATTACCTTTGCTCAAAACAGCAGACCTCGCAGACAGGGTTTTTGAGCTCGCGCCCTCCACACCGCAGGTTGCAACCACGAGCTCCGGCAGCAACGATAGAATGCAGGACATGGACAAGCGCATTGAAGCGCTAACCCAGCAGGTAGAAAAACTTTCAACGCACCGCCAACCGCACAACGCACAACGCGATCGGTCACACAGCCGTTCTAGGTCGAAATCAGGCGGCCCACGACCTTGCTTTTACCATCGCCGATTCGGAAGCAGTGCCCAAAAGTGCACCCGACCTTGCAACTACGCCGCGGAAAACTACCAGGGCGATCGACAATAGCGGCTAGCGATTGCCCAACTGCTACCAGCCGCCTCTTCGTCACAGACCGTAAGTCCAAGACACAATTTCTTGTCGACACTGGATCGGACCTCTGTGTGTTTCCGCGAAGCGCTATTAAAGGAAACCGCTCGAAAACCGACTACAAGCTATACGCCGCCAATGGTACAACTATCCACACATACGGATTCGCTCACCTAAGCTTGGACCTTGGCCTACGCCGTGACTTTACTTGGAGGTTCGTAGTCGCAGACGTGACAAAAGCCATTATTGGTGTAGACTTCCTCAGCCATTACAATCTACTGGTTGACTGCCGACGCCAACGCTTGATAGATGGCTTAACATCGCTGACAGCAGCAGGGACGCAAGTGAACGACATCGAGGACGTGTCTTCTGTCAAAACACGAGCTACAGACGTCACAGATAACCCCTTTCATCACATACTGAGAGACTATCCGAACATCACCAGACCGTCAGGGACAGCCAGCACCTCCAGCCACGACACCGTTCACTACATCAAAACCACACACGGCCCACCCGTCTCAGCCCGACCCCGGAGACTGCCGCCTGATAAACTTCAGATCGCCAAGCGTGAGTTCGATGAGATGCTGAAAAACGGCACAGCGCGTCCTTCAGACAGCCCCTGGTCATCGCCTTTACACCTAGTGCCCAAGAAAGACAACGCCTGGCGCCCCTGCGGTGACTACCGCGCGCTGAACGCGAGAACGATTCCCGTCAAGTACCCGATAAAACACATCCAGGACTTCAACCAGAACATTGCTGGATGTACAGTGTTCTCCAAAATCGATCTCGTTAAAGCTTATAATCAAATTAAAATCTATACCCCCCACATCCAGAAGTCTGCCATCACCACGTCCTTTGGCCTTTTCGAGTTCCCGATGATGACATTCGGCTTACGAAACGCAGGTCAGACCTTCCAACGATTTATGGATGAAGTAACAAGAGGCCTGGACGGTACCTACAGCTACCTTGATGATGTGCTCCTGTTCTCTCATTCTCCAGCTGAACACGAACATCACATGCACCAGCTGTTCAGACGTTTCGACGAATACGGCGTCATCATTAACGAAGCCAAATGTGTTTTCGGCGTATCGGAACTGACTTTCCTGGGCTACCAAGTCTCCGCAGCTGGAATCAAACCTCTGGAAGAAAGAGTAGATGCTGTGAGAAGTTTCCCTGAACCCAAGAACGTGAAGGAGTTAAGAAGGTTCCTTGGCATGATAAACTTCTATCACCGATTTATTCCTAACTTCGCCCAGAGACAAGCACCGCTTAACGCCCTGTTAAAAGGTCCAGTCAAAGGCTCGCACCCTATAGAATGGAACAAAGATCTAAGTCAGGCCTTCAACGACTGCAAAAACGCACTGGGTAACGCAGCACTCCTTGTACACCCACGCTTCAACGCTGAGCTGTGCTTAGTAACCGACGCAAGCAGCACAGCCATCGGCGGCGTCCTGCAACAGAAAGAAGGTAACAACTGGAAACCCCTTGCCTTCTTTTCACGAAAGCTCACACCGTCTCAAATGAAGTACAGCCCATACGATAGAGAACTCCTCGCAGTGTACAAGGCCATCCAGTATTTCCGCTTCATGCTCGAGGGTCGAGTTTTCAGCATTTACACCGATCACCGCCCTCTCATCAGCGCATTTGAAACGAAACAAGACAATTGCTCCCCACGCCAGTTCCGCTACCTAGATTACATCGCTCAGTTCACTACGGATGTCCGGCACATCGCTGGAAAGGACAACGTAGTAGCAGACACCCTCTCCAGGATCGAGGAAGTTGCTGCCATCGACTACGGTCAGCTGGCCCAAGCACAAACCACAGACACGGAGCTAAATCAGCTGATTAATGAAGGTACTTCCCTTAGGCTGACAAAGATGTCACTTCCTGGCACCTCCACAACGCTGATCTGCGACACGAGCACACCAACACCTCGGCCCTATGTCGTTGAGTCAATGAGACGCCAAGTGTTTGACGCTATCCACTCCCTCAGCCACCCTGGAGCCAACGCCACAGCCAAGATGCTCGCCCAGCGTTTCGTCTGGCCAGGGATGCACACGGATGCTAGAGAGTGGAGCAGATCATGCCTGTCTTGTCAACGAGCGAAGATCACACGCCACACATCTGCTCCCCTGGGAAAATACACGTTACCTTCTGCCAGATTCCTCTACGTCCACATCGATCTCATCGGACCCCTGCCCATCTCAGACGGCTACAGATATGCCCTCACAGCCATCGATAGATTTACGCGTTGGCCTGAGGTCATACCATTGACCGAAATGACAGCCGAAGCCACTGCCAAAGCCTTCCTGTCCGGATGGATCGCCCGATACGGCTGCCCCCAGACCATAACCACGGATAGAGGTCGACAGTTCGAATCACAACTGTTCAAAGCCCTCGCAGCACTTACCGGTTCGCAGCACAAGATGACAACGGCTTACCATCCCCAATGCAATGGCATCATCGAGCGTTTCCACAGGCACCTGAAGTCAGCCATCATGTGCCACGCTGACCAGCATTGGACAGAATCTCTTCCATTAGTACTCCTAGGCATACGTAGTGCATGGAAGGAAGATCTACAGGGATCATCAGCCGAGCTGCTCTACGGCGAAACCCTCCGCCTTCCGAATGATTTCTTCCACGCCCAGCCAGAACGCTGCGTGGATCCGAACGACTTCTCGTCTCGCATCAAATCATTGGTGGGGAAGCTCAAGCCAACACCTGCATCACACCACACAAACAAATCAGTCTTTGTATTTAAAGACCTGACAACAGCTGATTTTGTTTTCCTGCGTGATGACTCGCTGCGCAAGTCCCTACAGCCAGCCTACACAGGCCCTCACAAGGTCATACAGAGAGGAGATAAGACTTTTAGAATCCAGTTCAAAGATAAGGAAGTTACCGTCTCCATCGACCGCCTTAAACCGGCCTACTTGCTGACCACCGAGGTACCGAGAGACCCAGCCGATCAGGCTCCTCCTACCAGAGATCTACCCAATCAAGCTCAGCCCAGAACCCCAGCTGATCAGACACCACCCGACCAGATCAAAACTACACGATCAGGGCGTCATGTCAGATTCCCAAAACACTTACGCCCGTAGTAACGGTCTCGGTGGAGGAGTGATGTGGGGAATTCACTATGATACATCCATCGCCCTGAATCGACATGCTGCTGCGTGCGCCGGGCGGCCGCGCTACTCGCGCCTGCCGCCGTGCCTCGACTTGTCGCGACGTGTCCCGGCCTGCGCTGCCGCGCATCGCTCTCGCGCGTACATGCACGGCCCGGCCGCCGCGGCACCGCCTCCCGCGCTGCCCGCGCGCCCCCCGCTCTCGCGCGCCGCGCTCCGAGCCGCAGGCGCCGGCTCCACTAGTCAACGCCGAACCTCTCTCGCGCAACTACGTGCCTGCCGCTATCTCACAGCGAACTCGTATCCGCGTCCCGTGTTGACCCAAACTATAACGTAGTGTTCTCAGTGCGTGTACTATACTGTGCCTAGTGTTTATAATAACTAATTAACTGAAACTGTAAATAATTCATATGTCGAGCATGTTGTGTAAAGTGTAAATAAACCTGTAAATACTATTCCTTGCTGTTTATACTTACCGCCACAACAACCTCCATAGATTTTTTTGTAACGCTTTCGGGCTCTTTGTGGGGTAGTGAAACGGAGACGACTTCATCTTTATTTTCATCCGATTTATCAGAAAGAATACAACATTGGCAACCAGTTTTTTGGTTTCCCGCGTTTTTTCGGACTTTTTTGTTGCATTGCTTACATATTTTATGCAGTCGGGTACGTTTTAAAGATCTTTTTACAGATTGGTCAGTGTCCATACTTGACTCATCATAATCAATAGTTATGAAACTACTTGGTTGCGGCACTGAACATAAAGGTTTTTCATTCCCGCCTCCTGGGTCGGGTGGCCGATTCATATTTATAAAAAACAAAAGAAAAAACTTACCAACTATTGAAGAAAGAACAAAACTAAACTAAATAAACTACTAATTATCTAAATATATACAGTTTCACCCTGCTCTGAAATACCAATAAATTAATTAAAATATTAGGCTCAAAAAAACACAACCGCACGCGATCAAATTTCCCGCCGTTTTTTTCCTCTATTTAAATTACCTAATCTGAGAAATTACCTACCTACATAATCTGAGTGACAGTGAAGGTTGACGTTTGATGACGGAACATTTTTTTAATTAATTCACCTATCACATAGCCAATTTGTTTTACGTATTTTAAATAAGAATAATAATTTAAAATTTTTTGATGCGTCGTTTTACCTTTAATGAAAGAAGAAGTAGAATAACTTGTTATTGTTGACTGTTGTTGAAACTTGAAACGTAGTAACTAATTCTTAATCTGTGCTTGAAACTTGAGTTCCAATTTTTCAATTTTCGTTTCTAGTAGGGTTTCCAGAGATTTTTTACCAATAATTATTAGTATTAAGAGAAATATGTGTAACAGAACTTGTAGAACTTGTTTAGGCAGAAGCAATAATTTAATTGATATCTTTAACCATGAAGGTGTTTTGTTTAAACAATTTTGTTCTCTGACAAATATTCAAGTGAGCATAGAAACGTAATTAACATTAAACCATATTTTCGTCAGCATTAATTAATTTGGAACCAACTGTAGTATAATATTTAAAAATCTACTTATTTCAATCACTCTACTATATATAATAGCACTTTTTATGAAACACACTCAAAATGTTCAAATGCAATTTTTTTTAGATATCACCGAATGATGGCCTTCCGAATACTATTTGTTTGAAGTGTAACAAAAAAATAAAGAGTTGTATAGAATTCCTAATGCTATGTGTGAAATCAGATGCATATTTAAGATATTCATTGAATGAAACTAATGATAGTAAAGATGGCAATTATAATCAAATGAATGATAAATCACAAACTAAAGAAGAATGTGACATAAATGTATACAAAAATAATGATGTAAATAAAAAAAATACTAGCAAAAATTTAACTAAACTTCAATGTTCTATTTGTGGAAAAATTATGTCTTCTAGGTTTAGTATTTTTGTGGTGTATTTTACAATTCTTTTTTATCATGCATAAATTTTTAATAGCACTTATAAAAAAATCGTTTGTTTTTTAGCTTTCGTTTAAAGACTCACTTGGCCACTCACTCCCAAAACAAGAATTTTGTTTGCCAGTTCTGTGACAAGAAGTTTAGTATTCAACAGAATTTAAAGGTTCATTTGAGAACACACATGGTAAATAAAATTATGTTTTATTTGCATCACATTAATAAAAAAAGTACCTATTGCCCGGGCAATACTTTACTGTTTGCTTGTCCTCATATTTTGTAGAAATAATGATATTATTATGGTTTCCCTCTATCTCTGTCTTTCCCCAATTTGACTTGACAACTAATAATTTTAATTAATTATTACTATACCTTTTCAGGGTCAAAAACCACATCAATGCTCTATATGTGGAAAGACATTTGCTCAATCCTCGGGGTTGACAGTTCACAAACGTAGACATACTAATTCACTGCCATACAAATGTAATATGTGCACGCGAAGTTTTCGTACTATTGGTCATTTACAATATCACATACGGTCAGAATTTTTTATTTATGTAAAAATTATGTTGAAGGTCCCTACATAAACCCAGATATAAACAGTAATAAATTAATTTACAGAAGCCACACGGGTGAAAAATCATATGAATGCAGCACATGTGAGCGTTCCTTCATCACCAAAGGAGATTTGAAAGTGCATGTCATGACACATACTGGTGAAAAACCACATATATGTTCAGTCTGTGGTACACAATTTTCACGTGCTGCAAATTTGAGGAGGCATTTAAAACATACACATAAGAAGTCCAAATTGCAACCTTGCTCCCAGTGCAAGTTGGAGTTTACATCAAAATTAGACTTGGAGAACCATGCATGTGTTAATATAGTAAAATAATGACCATTGTATAAGGTTCATAGGAGTAATAAAGTACTGTACGATTTTTTTTCAATTTGTTTTAAACTAAAGTCCTGGGTAAAAAAGAGACCACGGCCGATTGTTGTGAAGGACAAGCATATTAAGACAGTAGAACCAGTACAAGGGCTGAAGATAAAAGGAGCATATAATGTTATATGTCGCCACTCGCCGTATAATTGTAAGCAGCTGTAGCTTATAATGTAACTAGCGATATTGTAAACTATCGAGAACTTGTAAAGCAGAATGTTAAATACATAGGTACAATAATTTAAGGCATTTTTTTTCATTAGATTGTAAACTTCAATGAAACTCGCCTCATTTATGTTTGGTTGAAAGACATATTCATGTGCTGCCTTATTAGAATGTTATTGAATATTTCGTTTAAAACATTATTTTCTTGCAACTGGATCGCACCTTTATACTATGTTCATTAATTCATTTGCTTTTAGACCGACCAATCAGGGACTGTCTTCAGACAGTTGACAATTAATTATATATATGATAATAAATATAATGGTTTTACTTCAATAGTTTATAAACTACCAAAAATAATGCGTTAAATTGTAAGTATTTATAGTAGATTTCGCTTTTAGTAATATTTCTTGCCTCAGCCTTTCCTAGGGCTGCCATCTCCAAAACCTACCTCCCAGGTCCGGATGCGTAATTTCCCCAGACTTTGGAGCTTTCACCCCGGACATTTCAATACTGTTTTCATTCACCCACATTTTGATTAAAATATATTTTACTCCGTACTTGATAGAAGAAAACTTTAATTTTTAGCCTTTTGTTGGGTGACATAGTGTGTTTAATCGTTCTTTTGACGACAAGTTACTTATTTCTTAACTCAAAGTCCGGGTTTTACCCAAAGATTATTATTACGATATAGGTACCCCCCCCCCCCCCCCGGACGCTCCCCGGACGGCTTCCAAACTAGGAAAGATCCGGGGAAACCCGGAAGGATGGCAGCCCTAGCCTTTCCGAAACCGGGAGTTACTATGCTTCTATTCTTTTTTGTTACGATGACATACAATGGCATAAACATAATAAATAAACTAGTTGTAGGCTAATTTTATTTTATTTTAAAATACATGGAAAACTTACAGCTAGGAACAATATTTAAAATAACAACAGAATGCATAATTATTATAGAGCCAATTAAAAATTTTCGTTGGTAGTAACAGTACACACATTGACGTGAGCAGAGATCTAAAACTAAAAATAAAAATAATAGCTAGCAAGCTAGAAAAAGCAGTAGCTAGTTGTAAGTTATTAAACGTACGAGTTTTAGTTTGTTACAGAAAATTAACTATTACATTTTATACGATGACCAGAAATAACGAAGCTAGGTAATGTGAAAAGGTCCTAGACATGACTAAAGAATGACGCTGTGTTTGCGGTTTTCTGTACTATACCTTAACGATAAAATATTGTTTTTTTTTAATTACATAATGTTATTAAATTAATAGCATAAATTTTATATTTTATCAAAATATATCCAATTATTAATAATTATTATTTAATAATATTTTTTTTTGCCATATTTGGCTGTTAATATTCGATGCTTAAAAAATTTAAGATGCTTAAAAAAATTATTTGACAGCTGTTCGAATTTTCAATTTGAATGCGTTTAACGTTCATTTGGCTAACTTGATTCTGGAATACTCGAATATTTCTTTGTTGTGTGTAGCGCAAATTATAAGTTTTTGATGAATAAAAGTAAAGGGCTTAAATAGAAACTGTGAACGGCTAAGTATTTCTTGTTGTGAGGGAAAAAAACAGCGCTTAAAATGACTAGAGACATATACTACTCTGAAAAGTATTATGACGAGGATCACGAATACAGGTAACCTATTCCACACTTATTTTATGTTTTTTAATAGCTAAAACTTACATACTTTCTTATTATTCAAGTAGATATATCAAGTTGTTACGGACGAATCAAGCGCACAGTCCTGAAGCGCAGAAAAAATATTGAATTTGTTATTTCAATTTAAACCAGTACAATTATTGAGAACTTGAACTTTTGAAAATTTCGTAAAGATGTTAAATTTATTTTATAATTTTCAAATTTGCACTTAACATTTCTTCGATACACATTATATGTTTAACTTTATTTATTTACAATTAGTAATAGTTATGTCACTTTTTAGACATGTGGTATTGCCAAAAGAAATGGTGAAGCTTGTGCCCAAAAATCATCTTATGAGTGAACAGGAGTGGCGCAGTATTGGCGTACAACAGAGTCAAGGATGGGTACACTACATGACACATCAACCAGGTTTGTTATTTAAAAAATACAAGCTATAATTCCAAGCTAATTTGGAACTCTGTTTAATTCCAATAAGTCAGTAATTATGCTAAGCCAACTTAAATGGATGTTAGTGTAATAATATTTTATTGCGTGTTAGTGTAATAATATTTTAATTTCTTTAATTATATGGTAATAAAATGGTATTGAGTGGCATATTTCGAGTACTTTATAATTAATAAAAATTGATAACCTGTCAGTGTTCTAAGTAAAAGTAAAAAATACAAAATTAATATTGTTATAACCTGAGATTTTAGATACGTTTTTCTCTTTTTAAAAGGTTTTTTAACTTGTACTACTTTAATTTTACAGAACCTCACATCCTGTTGTTTAAGAGAAAAAGAACACCACCAGAAAATAAGTGATACATGAGAAATGGAGTATGTTGTATAATTTGTTACAATAATATATGTATACTCTGTATTGATTCAATGTTTTCAATATATAAACAAAAAAAATACAACCAAACTAATATGTTATTGTTTTTCTGTATTGTGTGGTGAATAAGTCACACTTAAATGGGAACTGTGGTAGTTATATTAAGCTTTGTTTGCATTTAGATCACATTGAATGAGAACAGAGTATAGTTATTAATAATTAATTGTAATCTCATCAAGAAATTAGGACTTACCAGTATTGTTTGTTGGTTGTATTGTAATCGGGAATCATACATTTTTCATGACTTTCAATATTTTACAAAACTTTATACTAATTAAATATATGAAGCGACAATAATTAGTAAATATTTAACCATACAAACCGCAGACAAGTTTTTGTATATTGAGTTTATTCTGAAGCCTAGTAATATGTAATGTCAGTGACTTATATCCTATGCTCTCGACATGGAGGTTTTGCTCCTGGAGAGCGACTAGCATGTACGGTTCCTAAATTGTGATGCAAGGTATACCCTGCAGCTTATTTTTATGAGTATCTCATAGTTGTAAGATTGATGTTACTTAAGTTTCATATTTTGGCAAAGTTGGTTCTGTTTGACAAAGTGCCACTTTACTTGCATGCATGTGAGTCTTATATCTGTCTTACAGTGGCCATACATTACAGTTCCTGCTAAATAATAAAAAATATGTGTGGTGCTTATAGACAACTTAAAACTATAATATAATTATTGTGTAGCAATTTATGCCCGTGTGTTTCCATTGTGCAGTGACGACTGATAACGCGGCGCGCGGCGCAGCTGTGGCGGTATTGTACTCGTGGTTCTTTACATAGATAATACAATACAATAATAATAAATATTATATAAGTACTTTCTTTAGATTACCTGTAATTGACGACTAACATTTAGCAGAGTGCGGATAAACCAGTAATGGTTTATGTTACACTGTGTAGATTAAGGTTTTTTTTAAGTAATTATTTTAATGATTTAATAAATAAAATAAAATAATCTTCAATTTGTCTATATAGACCACAAAGAAGAAACTGTCACACCATGGCCTTCAATAAATTCTACTGGCCAATCAGTAGCATCATGCCAATTCGACAATAGGCAGTGTGGTGTATGGCTACTCTTAGATGCAAACAAATGTATATAATGTAAAAAACATCATTTTAGTGTGTTTAACAATAATTGGGTACAAATAAATTATTCGGTGCTAAGTTAATTTTGTTTGATTTTTCTGCCTACTTTTCCTATGACTAATTGATTTTAGTAAAGCGTGCGCCTTTCCACTAGAGGGATCCTCGAATTTAATTTTTGTCATGGTGTGCCTCAGGTTGTGGCAGCGTCTCCAATTCAGCATCCTTTGGAGTGAAAAAGCGAGGTAGCATCTAGTGGATAGGCACCATTAGATGTTAGATATAATATCTAGATTCTAGTGTATAAACATATTGTATTTGTAAATTAGCTAACGGCTGGAGAAATTATAAATATTCTAATGTTTCGCTAGTTTCAAGTTAAAGTTTAGTAGTAAAGGCTCTGGATTAACACAGGTTGCTTTATAGGTATATTGCTTTTTTTTTACTCATAAACTATCATGGCCAATATCTAGCCTAACCACCATAAAAAATAATAATAAATAAAAACTGTACAGAAATAAATTTATTTTCTTTTCTTCTTAGCACTAGGTGATAAGCTTGGCAGCTTTGTTGTCTCTGGCTGGGAGAACTCCATAGGTTCAACCTTTATATCATCAGTACTAACTGTGTCTAACAAGTCTAAGCCCTGCAATTGCTCCTGTTCTAAGCTCTGCAACATCTGGAAGCCAGGTTCAAGTGATGGAGTAAAAGCCCCATCGAGAACTGCCGGAAAATGTAATTCTGGGACTTCTTCCAACTTCAATTGAGGAGCAATATCTCCAATAACTAAAGCTTCACATTGTGACTGAAGATCTTCACACTTCTTCTTCAGTCTATAATGATACCTCACAACTCTATTTTCATAAAACTCATGTAAATTGCCGACATTCAGTTCATGAAATACTTTTGATATCACGTCAGGGAAACCCGAGTTTAGTCCGCTAGCTTCTTGGTCAACAACATTTCTTAATACTTTACACATATTTGTTAAATAAAAATCTAAAGCATCTGTGACTGCCTGTAGAGCAGTGTTGGTGCTGAGAGCGAAGCCCACATGACCCGTAGCTATTGCTGCACACTGTTTTAAAGCTCGTATATGGCTCTCAGGTGTGAAGGGTAAAATCACAGGACCCTTTCCCAATGAGAAGTCACAATATTTTTTCTGAAGAAAGTTTATAGGTGGTGTGGCTTCGTGTTCTAATTTTAAATCGGGCTCTGAAGGAATATTCGGAATATTTAAGTTTTCAAGACGAACGCTATCGTACACACCGTTTTCTGTTTGTTCCAAAATATCTGTTAACTGTCTTGAGTAGGTGTGAAGTTGGATAGTATGTGTGATGAGATTCGGTTTTGGCAATTCAATCGGTGACGATTTTACGCTTATAGGTATTTCGGGGATATTCTGCATTCCCAACTCGATAATGGGATTAAAATTAACGTTCTGCAAAACTGTATCATCGTATTCTTCACTTTCAAATTCACCCCACAGTTTTCTTTCTGTCATGTTTGTATCTCTTGTTGGTGATTTTACACAAGTAATATTTAATATATAATCTTTAAAATAATTTAAAAATACAATGTTATTTGAAAATTATGCAAGGCTACCGAAAGACCAAAACAATATTTTGCAAAACAAGAATTACAAATTTCACAATTTGGAAATGTTACCCCGTGTTCCAGATGCAACTGTTCAAAACGCACAGAATGATCATTGATCACGCCATTTTGCATAATTTTACCCATCTTGTTTATGACGTTTACTTAGATTTCAGAGATTTCACTGATCTCAATGTTATTTTTAAATTATGGATCGAGCAAATTTATTCTAGATTCTTTTTTAATGTAGTTATTATTGTTAATTTAAAATATAAATAGAATTTATGGGTTAAAGGAAATGTTAAATTTTGACATCTGTCAGCCGTTCCACTAGCTTAAGAATGATCTGAGCGTTCAGAGTAAAAAGAGCGCCTAAAGGAACACGCCCTTTATGTCACTCTTGTTCGAACTGTCATGTTATTTTTTACTATACGGATAGTGGGCACTGTCATTAAAAAAGAGAGCCTTCTCCGTGTACTAACGTTAACTTCTTGTTACGAAAATCCAATTTATTTCAGTTTCCTTAGCTTAGGTCTTAGACAAAAATATAAAATGATTAACGTAGTACCCTAACGTTGATGACACGACCAGCTTGGGTTCGAAGGACCAAAGTTTTGGAAATTTTATGGAAATATTATGCAAATGAGATTGATTTGTTTATATTATGCTGTCTCCGCTTACTACGGTTGTTTACAAAATAGTAATTACGCAGTGTCTCGTGTTTATAATAGCTTACGTGCAAAGTCGCCTTTATTGCGATATTGATACATAGTCATGCTGACTGGCGGTTATCAGAATATACTGTAAGACCGCTGCTTCGAATACAGCGGCAAGTGAAGTGCCATTGCTGCCAGTGAGAAACGAGACGCGCGTAGACAGCTAGTGCCATAGTCACCGCTTGATGCCGCGCATCGTCACGCCGCTGTTGCCGTTGTGTTCAGTGCCCGATTAACCACGTAGCAAGAGTAGCAATTGCTACGGGCGCCCCGCGAAATGAGCCCCGCATATTTAACGCACATCTTTGCCTGAGCGTTTTTTTTACGTGAAACTGACAAAAACGTGAAACGTTACTACCTTTCTTTGAGACAATCTAATCCTCGCCAGACACTAGGTACCCGACTATTTCCTTGGCGTAAATAATTTCATACCGTAAACGTAAAGTTCTACGAAAATTTGCTTGTCTAAACGCGTAGATATTCATTCGGCCTGATAATAAGCTCTACAAAATATCTGCCGTATATGCAGGTCAGAGAATTTGCTACAGGCCCCACGCTTGCTTAATCCGGCACTGGTTGTGTTCGAGGCAATGGCCTAAGGTCTAAGTTGTCAATGTGATCATAGAGGCCATGGTTAATGATGATACATGGTTGGAGAAGATTTCTATGAAACGCGTTTAGGAACGACGCGCGACGAGCCTTAGAACTGGGTCATATTCGTCCGCCGATTACCTACTTTAAATTGTATTCGGCTGGTTACTTAAAAATTAAAATGGCGAAGGGATCTCAACCGGCAAATGGGGTGACGAAGATACAGTTATCAGTGACATTGCTACCAGTCGCACGTACGTAATGTTAGATTTTCTATGGCAGAACATCAATATTTACATAATTTATAGCCAAGGCTAAATAGTGTGAAATAACGACCGTTTAGCTCGCATGTATAGTTCGTCCTTGATAAATTTATCCTAAACATACAAAAAACATCGAAATTTTCAGTTATTCACTTATTGCGCATGCTTCAAAGAGAATATAATCACTATGGCATGCTTATCTTATCAATACTTTCACAGGTATATTAAAGGAACATACTTCATTACCCAATACATTTTACAATTAAACAATAATTAACATATTTAAACATCAAATGAAAAACCTTCACAGTTAAATAGGCTATTTTGACACTGGTTACTGTAGATATATATTCTATACTGATATTATAGTCTATGGATTCATGTAGCCAACAATATTCATTGCAATAATGTTTGCTAATTGCTTAGATTATATGTGGCATCACTGACTAATCTATGGTTGTGTCATAGACCGCTTTGTTTACGTTTGGTTTAAATTTATCTCGGACGTACTATAATAGATCGTAAGGTCACGAGTAAAACAGAGGCTAATAAAACTACGCATCTTGAAAATTTAAGTTTAGTACGTAAATAATAACTCACAAACAGACATTTCTGTTTTATATACCTATATGTAAATTGGGCTGCTATCTATCTGAAAGAAACAAACTTATCGCTATGTAGATACTGATTGCTGTTTAAGGAAATAGTATGTTGTTATCTTACATAATATTATTTATAGAAGTGTTTAACTAATTGTCACTCCATACCTACATTTACAGCGATTGGGTAAGATGCCTCCTGGAGAACAAGTATTTCGTGATTTAATTGACGTGATAGCCAAAGAGCGAAATTATGAGGACTACGAAGTGACGATCAAACCGATATCAAGTGGAGGAGCAAACTATTCCACCAACTTGTATCTCGCTACTTTATCTACACCAAAACAAGACGTACATCTGTTCGCCAAAATAGCAGCTGTCAGTGAAAAATTAAGAGAAACCATCTCGGGTGATTTCTACTTTAACGAGCAATATTTTTATACGAACATACTCAAAAGATATAAAAGCATAGAAGAAAAATACGACGTAAAAGCAGAAGATAGGCTTTTAACTGCTGAATTTTATACTGCGAGTTCGGAATACTTGCAGGAGGCACTTGTGCTGGAAGACCTGTCGGCGCGAGGTTTCAAACCGTTCAATCGATTCGAATCATTTGACTGGCCTTATGCCGCGTTTGCTATTAAACAACTAGCCATTATCCACGCACTATCGGTCGCTTATTCCAGGGAGTTTCCATCAGAGTATGAAGATACCGTGAAGTTTAAATTGACAAAGTTCCCTATGGATCTTATGAGCAGTAATATAGACAAAGCTTTCGATAGTGTCATCGATGTTGTGAAAGATGAAAACAAAGAGAAAGTGATCGAGTGGCTGAAGAAATCTAAAATAAGACGACCTGTTCACGAGATGTACAAGTCCACCGGAATACAAATCATCAGACATGCAGATTTCAGACCTGACAACATGATGCATAAAATACTAGACGTTAGTTAACTTTTCATTATTATCTTTACGGTATATCTTATAAAGGGGAAGGTATAATAATACCATAAAGAGGGGAAAGATTTATTTGTTTGCATATACTCCGAAGCTGCTGGACCGAATACACTAGATATCGTGTCCGCTCTAAAAATGCTGAAACAAGAAAATAATTCAATTTGAAATTCAGAAATGCATAGGTACAAAATTGGTCAAGGTAGAGCCGTGGTCGCACCCGCATTAGCATCGAACCTTGCAACGGCCGACGAATATAATGCTCTTTCAAGTTCTTTTTTTTTCTACCGTAATTCAGTGTGAACTGATGCTTAGATTTTATTAGCGGGTACGACCATGGCTCTACCTTGACCATTTTTGTACCTATTGCATTTCTGAATTTCAAATTAAATTATTTTCTTGTATCAGCATTTTTAGACCCATTTTTTGCGAAGTCGGGTATCAGATTTTAATCTTTTTTTTATTTAATATTTTTCTGTTTCCACATCAAATATAACAATTATTATATTTTTATTAAATTGACCGTTACATAGAAAGTAACTAAACTTAACCGAGATAGTTAGTACCGATAGTACGACCGCATTTTAAAAGTTTATTTTGAATTTAACGATAAAATATAATAATTAATAAAATATTTAAATACATATTCGTTATGTGCTTGCCAAGACCTATCTTTTGATACGAAACACGAGACAATTATCATAATTACATTTTTTTTTCAGATAGATTTTGAGGTTTAATTTTCAAAATCCAAATTTTTCGAAAATAAATTATATAGTTTATATTACTCGCGGTATCATCACCAATCGATTGATACCTCATTTATTAAAATCGGACCAGTAGTTTAGTAATCTTTGGTCTAAACTACGCCTCGCCATGCACCAGTGTCACGCACACATGTAACGAACTCCTTACCTTATCAGTCGAGCTAAATGGTTTCCAAACTAATTTTGTTTCATTCAACTGTTTTAACGTGTTCCCTTAGACACAAAGTAACGATATTCTCCATTATTTCTACCTACAGTGTATGACAGAGACGAAGCTCTACAACGCAGACACTAGCTGGATCTCTTTCCAAAGCTCGATGTGCGTTGGTTAAATACGTGCGTAGGTAATATTAACTTCAATCTTGATTTAGGATGGCACCATGCAAGTGATCACACTGGACTACCAAACTCTGATGGAAGGGTCTCCGGCAGCAGACCTGGTGAACTTTATCCTGCTCGGATCCGACAAAAAATTCAGGGACAAACATCTACAGGAATGTTTTGATCTTTACTACTCTGAATTTAGAGCAGCTTTAAGCAGATTTAACATTGACTCCAACGAAATATACAGCCAGCAAACTTATGAGAAGGAGATTAAACAGGTTATTTATTTTTAACTTTTTAACTAGGTATTTTATTACATATTCAATAATAAAAATTAAACCTATGTAGATATGGCGCGGTGACAGCTGTAGGCCAAGCAAGAACATTTTAAAGCGCCGCGTAGTGTTATCGAATGTAAAATATTGGCGCTTTCATGCTTTTCACAGAATTATTATTTTTATTTTTTTTCATTCGTTAACTAACGTTATTTTTACAGAGTCAAATATATCTGCTTGTTCTACAGACAGTTAAAAGTAAAAAGATTTCATATAAGTAGGCATTTAATATTTATTTTTTACTGACCAATTAAATAGGTACCTAATAGATTAATAAAAAACTTTTTTTTATTTCAGCTTCTGCCTTACATGCTCAGCATGAGTATGTTCTATCTGCCTATAATAACGGTAGACCGCAGTGAGGCTCCTAAGGTAGAAGACGGCTTCAAGATGGAAGATATGAACGTTAAACCAAGTAAACTGTTTGTAGAAAGAATAAATGATTTGATCGACGATTTCATAGACTTAGAAGTATTGTAACAAATAATAAAATCTAGGATAAAGAATACTTAACCTCTTACCAATAAAAAGGATTTACACACTGGAAAACTAAGTCCTACACAATGTTTTGTCAAGGGCGAGTGCCAAAAACAAACAAAAAATGTTTTGTCCACTAAGTTTTCAAACCTGAATTTACATCAGACTATCAGATACATTGTATCTCTAGCTTATACTTACCTACAAACTCATGTGTGTAAATATTTTTATAAATAGGTAAATGGGTAACAGGTAAAATAAAAAATAAAAGTTAATCAATTATCTAAAAATGTTTGTATATTATAGTTTATTCGATAATTATTTGTATATTATAGTACATCTACGTTAAAAATAATATACTTACTTATTAAAAATTCTTGGTTTTCATTTTTTAAATATAAGTATAACGCAGGGATGTTAGGGAGCTCCGTAACCGTAACCGAAACTAATATCCGATATTAAAAAATATCCATAACCGTAACCGAATCCGAATTTAACGTTTTGCTACCGTGAAATTGTAATATCCGTAACCGAAATTATCCGAAACATACGGATAATCCGGTATAATTTAATAACCATATCCGTATCCGAAATTTCATATCCATTTCATCCCTGATAACAAGATCAGCAAAACCATTAGGTTAGGTTAGAGTAGCAAAGTCCCTCATAATCCTGTAGCTCTTTTCTCGAGTGCCAAAGTTCAAGCTAAGCTCTCAACCACTAGTACACGGGTGCATCATCATTATGCCTACTGGAAGCCTCCTCCAAAGTTAAGCTTCTTCAGGTTGGCGAGCGCAGTTTTTAGATAATGACAATGTTCGGGAAAACGCTGCTGTCCATTTCCGGATATATTTCCTCTGTCGCCATTCACGACATCCACGGAAAAGATGTGATGGTCAAGGTAGAGCCGTGGTCGGACCCGCTAACAAAATCTAAGCGTCAACTCACACCAAAATATGGTAGAATAAAAAAGCATGAGAAGTCGGTTAAATTTTTTTTAAATCATAATATTATACGTTTGCTGTTGCTTGCAATATTCAATGCCAATAGCGGGTCAAACCACGGCTCTACCTTGACTATTTTTGTACCTATGCATTTCTGGATTTGAAATTGACCCCTTTTTTTTAACTTTTTTTTTATTGATTTAACTGAAAAGTTGTAGTTTTTTACAGTTTTAGTTGAGAAGGCAAAGCGACGATTTGATGTCATCCGTTCTGTGATCTTAAATTGTTCGTTGCCACATTCTGATTGCGAAAGCGCAACAAATATTTGTAAAATGTTTTTATTGGATAGGTTCCACAACACAACATCAGAAGATCCCAACAGAAGCTAACTGTTTAAATTTTTTATGCGTATCTAGACGATATAATTAATCAAGTAAATAATATAAAAACATACCTATTAAATAAACTACATCAACAGTAATATTATGGTACCTATGTCCCGGTAAATTGGTAGATCTGACTAATGTATTTGGAGCTACCATAACAAAATAATATTATTGTTAATAGGAATAAATGAGTTTAACCTTGAATTGTTTTTTACATTTTGACATACTGGCTCGCGACAAATTAGGACTACTTAATCATAGGTATGTACTCTAACAACATAACAACGATAGTCCGGTCAATCTAGAGTCTAGACATTCGAAGGTACATAAATTCACATCAAGCTGAAAATTGGTAAAATTGTTCAAAGTGTGATCTATACTATTATACTATATATATGTCGCAGTCATGTAATTAAATCAGCTATTTCATTGAGTGACTAGCGTTTTTATCGAATGACGACATTTAATTGAAAGACTAAAGGACAACTCGTCAAGTTGTTTATTGTAACGTCCAATGTCTTGACTGAACATTGATTGAACGTCATTTACGGCCGAATACTGAAACGCAACTCAAATATTTAAGTGTTGTTTAAATTTTTGAGTACCACTTACATAGAAAATTCGTATACTCAAACGTAAATTTTAAGCGACATTTAGATTTAAGTGAACCATGAAATAAGTTACACTTAAACTCCGCATGAGCGTTACTCAGTGAAAAAATCGTATACTGGAACGTCACTCAACCGTAATTAGCTGTCAAAACTGACTTGAGCGTCGCTTGTATTTAAGAGTGGTCAAGAGGTCTCTTACATCTTTAATTAAGGTTTAAAAAGTGTTTGTAAATAGATAAAATATGTCTTTATCGTCGATATCTTCTCTTTCTGATCATGAAAGACCGTCCGTGAGTCGCCGAAATGTTGATAAGCTGAATACATTTAAAATCTATAATGATGTGGAGTTTCGTGCTTCGTAATGATGTGCGGTTCCGTGTTTCCAAAGATTGAAAAGTATTGTATTTGGAGTCTGGATTCGGGAACTTGATAAAACCGTGCACAAGAAGAAACAGATCAATACAGCCAGTGGACCAAATATTAATAACCTTAAGATTTTATGCCACCAGCAGTTATCAACGTGTAATAGGCGATATTTTTCACGTCGAACAGCCTACTGTCCATCGTATTGTGCGGCTAAAATAGCGAATATGCTGTCGATTTACATAAATATGCCAATACTCCAAGAATGTCTGCAAGTTGGCAATGATTTTTATAGTATTGCAAACTTCCCCAGAGTTGTAGGGGCTATAGACTGCAACCATATGAAAATTAATTATCCAGGTCTGTATGTTATATATGTCGCAGTCATCTAATTGAAATCGTCATTTCATTGAGTGACTAGTGTTTTTATAGAATGACGACATTAAATTGAAAGACTAAAGGACAACTCGTCATGTTGTTTATTGTAACGTGCAACGTCTTGACTGAACGTCATTTAGTCATTTAGCATAGTCGTTGAATTACCTACTTATGGAACACCTATTAGGTGACATTTTTTTCTAATTTATGCTCATACTACCGATATTTTATCAATAAATGTAACTTTGCAAATTCTACTATAAATAAATCACAGATAAATAATATAACATAAATACATCCATTTAGTGTAGTTTTGTATGTTTTAAGAGCTAAACTAGTAAAACGATGACGTACATCATGTTTAAAACTTACCTTCATTATGTCGTTCGTACTTAGTCAGTTTCACCTCAAATTTTTCTTTAAGAGTAGCCGGCAGCAACGTAATAATAAATAAATCCATGCTGTCACACTATTTTATAACGAGTATCGCACTTTAATATAGATTTAATGAAAAAAATATCAACACAGTGCTATCAGTGCGAGCTGTTTGACGCCATATTTGTTTTCGTGACTACTAGCGCCGCAGTGAGAAAAAGTTTCAATAACCTGACTGATTTTAATCCGCTAACTAATTGGACGTTGAGTGACGATTGTTCAATCAATGTTCGGCCTAGTCTTTCAATTTAATGTCTTCATTCGATAAAAACGCTAGTCACTCAATGAAATGGCGATTTCAATTAGATGACTGCGACATATTACCTATATAATATGTACCTTCGCTCTCATTTCTAGGTCTAGATTGACCGGACTATATCAGAATCAAAATTATGCTCGTTCCTGAAAGTAAACAAGTTCCAAAATTGTGTTGTAAAATATTTTTAACACGTCCAAAAAAAAGTTTCTTGAAAACTGTATAGTGTTTTTGCAAGTGTAGTCGCTCGACTCGCAAAAATATTATACAGTTTTCAAGAAACTGCCTCTTCCTTCACCAGGAGATTTGCGAGAGCAAGCAGCTCTGCTCTATGAAACGCTAGCGCTCAAACTCGAATTTGCCATCACGAAGGTGAGATGGCGGTGAACGAAGCGTGCAGGAAAACATCTCCCTGTTGAAGACGATGCCTTCAGACGAAGTGTCGAATCTGCTGAAGTACGTCAATAGTATGAATGCGAGCTGGACGAGATGCAAGATAGATTGGATGCATCGGAATCTATAATTCGTGGCTTGCGTAGTGAATTGTGAAACGAATGTCTACTTACTATAGTTGAAATGCAATAATTCATTGCAATGCATTTATTGCCTTTAGCGCCGTGGCGCCAGAGATGACACATTGATTGTCAGCAGAATCAGAGAAGTAACCACCGCAGCAGAGCCAGCGGTGTGAACTGACAGTCACAGTCTGTTTGGTACCCGGGAGGCCCGCGATGTGCTACGTGTTCCACCATCACTAACCTAATCATTACTATAGATTAACATCTGGCTGTCACCTTAGGTAGTACTTACCGCGGTCCGGAATGAGCCGGAAGGTACCGGGTGGCCACAAGCCCGCGACTAGCAGGGCGTTTTTCGAACTTTACTCTCTATTTATATGAATTATCTGATCAAGTTTTAAATTTAGATCGCTCTTGCTCTGCTCTTGGAGTGCTATTCTCTGTGAACTTCGAAATTTGACACTCACCGCGGATTGAGCTGTCGAGATACGCAAAACATTTTTAGAGAATAGCACTGCTTGGATCTAGCCTGCGCGGGCCTTCTATCCTTTGGTTGCCGCAAGCAGTTCCGTGAGGGGCCCGCCCAAGCTGAGGCCACGATAATAATTGCCACCTCTACATACCGTTGGAAGTCGTGAATTGGCGCGTACTGTTTACAAATTCTAGCGTTCGTAATTATTTAGCTTATCTCTGTACAACTTACATGATCTTTTTATCTTTAAAAGTGTTTTATTTGCCGGATCCAGGACATAGATATCAGGTATAGAAATGATAGCAGGTATAATTACGTGCAATACATCTTTCTTTGTCACTAAACTTGAAGAGCAGATAACATCATTATCAAAATCGTGTCGTAACTAGGATGTCGAGCCGGATTTGAAACATGCAAAGTCACTAGAAACCTCTCGCGTGCGGCGTGTTTTCAGTTTTTGCTGTACATGGCCAATTGTAATATATTAGGTATTATGAAATTGGCGTTTTGTCGTACTGCCACTTTAATCTTATATATATCCTCTTTGGTTAGGAATTCCAAATTCAAATTTAAACAGCTATTTACTGATGCATTTCTGTTTTGAAAATAGTAATTCATTTGTTTTTTTCTCTTTTGCTTTTTTTCTGCGTCACTCATTTCACAAAATGGAAAACTTAAAATATCGCATTATTTACGAGTACGAGTTCCACCGTGGCACCAGTGCTGCAGAAACGGCTCGAAGGATTAATGATGTGTATGGGGGTGGTGTCACAAAAGAAAACACGGTGCGTTTTTGGTTTCAACGCTTTCGTTCTCGAAATTTCGACCTGCAGAACAAGCCCCGTGGACGGCCGGAGACCAAGGTCGATAATGATGAATTGAAGGCTATTGTGGAAACAGATCCATCGCAAACCAGATCAGAGTTAGTTACAGGCTGCGGTGTTAGTGACAAAGCCGTTTTAATCCACTTGAAGCAAATTCGGAAGGTGGGTACCTCATGAATTGAGTGAAGCAAACCGACAAACGCGCGTCGACTGCTGCGTTACATTGCTCAACTGGCACAATAATGAAGGAATTTTAAATCGGATCATTACATGTGATGAAAAGTGGATCGTAAACGCTCATCGCAATGGCTGAACCCTGGTGAACCAGTAAAGTCTTACCCCAAGCGAAAATTGACTCAAAAAAAGTTACTTGTAAGCGTTTGGTGGACTAGTGCCGGTGTCGTACACTATAGCTTTCTTAAATCTGGTCAGACGATTACGGCTGATGTCTATTGTCAGCAACTGCAAACCATGATAGAAAAGCTCGCCGTTAAACAACCGAGACTTGTCAATCGCTCTACGCCACTGCTGCTTCAAGACAACGCTAGACCACACACGGCCAAACAGACGGCTACCAAATTAGAGGAGCTTCAATTGGAATGTCTAAGACATCCACCGTACTCTCCGGACCTTGCTCCAACAGATTACCATTTTTTTCGAAATTTGGATAACTTCTTGCAAGGAAAAAAATTCAATTCCGATGAGGCAGTCCAAACCGCTTTCAAAGATTTCATTGATTCCCGTCCGAATGGTTTTTTTAGCAAAGGGATCAAAACTACCTATAAGTGTACAGATAGCAATGGTACATACTTTGATTAATAAAATATATTTTAATATGAAAAAATCGCCTTTATGTTCCTCCCATACAAAACGCCAATTTCATATGTAAGGACCTAATATTATACTAATATTATAAAGCGGAAGACTTTGTTTGTTTGTTTGTTTAAATGCACGAATCTCAGGAACTATTGGTCCGATTTTAAAAATATTTTTTTTGTTGGATTGTTGGTTGGTTGGATTTATAGAGGAAGGCTTTAGGCTTTAAAACATTACGCTGCGACCAATAGGAGTGAAGCGTCAGTTAGAAATGTTGCAAAAACGTGGAAAATTATTCACATTTGGGGACTTTCGTTGCGTGCGCTGCATGCAAACGGTTTAAGTCACTCAAAAACCACGCGAACGAAGTCGCGGGCACAGGACACCATAATCGTTTGCTCATTTGCTGGTCACACCCAGGCTTATGGTACAACTCGGAAAAGTTATGATAGAACGCCCGTATGTGTCGACAACTTTTTCAGACGCAGAAACCCTCGAATTAACAAGCAGTTAGCGAACGGATGACGCTAAATTATAGCTTAGTAGGTACAGCTTGCTAATCGCAAGCACGTCAAGTTTCAAACAGAAAAAAACAATATCAAAATCGGGTCATCCCTTTGGGAGTTACAATGCTACAGACACACACATACACACACACATACTCTTATAACACCCCTTTTTTCATCGGGGGTTAAAAATTAATATGGTTGGAAGAAACTACTTTTAGCAGTAAGGCCACCAATTAAAACAGATTTCTTTATTTTGATACTTTTCTCAATGTAAGTAGGTACTTAGATACCTGTACCTAATGTTATGTTTAAATAAAGAATTTATATTATTATTATATTAAAAATAAGTAGGTATGCGAGTGTCTGTCGCCGGGTTCTGCGTGTCTTCTGACATTGCGGGTTAGGATATCCTTTGCGGTTGTCAGATACCAGTGTTTCTTATTATACTGTAACACTGCGGTAGAGTCATATTATGTCGTAGTCTCACAGTTCATGAGCTATGTACACATGGCTGTCCCACGGCAATACAATAATTTATTGAGCGAGTGATCATTGCTCGTTTAACAGCGTGTTGCGTGACCTCGCGCTGGCTAGTTGGCACACAAGGTCAATGTCAATCGAGTCTCGACTACTAAAATCCTACTCACAAGTATGTAATATATATGTAAAATTTTGGAAGGATGTATGTAGGATGTTAAGAATAAGAATACAATTATTTATTTCATTATCACACAACACTTATAGGACAATAGAGGGAACAAGGTGAAACGAGAAACAAACCTAAAGCTTGTGCGCTGTCAAAAATCAGGGATGAAATGGATATGAAATTTCGGATACGGATACGGATGTGGATATTAAATTATTTCGGATTATCCGTTTGTTTCGGATAATTTCGGTTACGGATATTAAAATTTGCTTTACTTTTTACAGCAGCAATCTTTTATTTCGGCTTCGGTTACGGTTACGGATATTTTACGGTTCCGCGTTGGTTGCGGGTTCCGCGTTGGTTGCGGGTTCCGCGTTGCGGGTTCCGCGTTGCGGGTTCCGCGTTGCGGGTTCCGCGTTGGTTGCGGGATCCGCGTTGCGGGTTGTTTTTTTTAGTTGAATTTCATCATAAACTGTTTAAGTGCTCAACGAAGTGGGCACGGGTAAGCTAGTTTTTTTATATATTTTACAGTATTACGTAAAAATGTCTTGTCATTATGACTAGGTACATTAAAATAATTATAATCGTAAACATTATCACTATCAAAATTATTCTTCGCGAAATATACACACTGTCAATATACCAAGCACATGGATACACAACACGCACAATATAAAAAAAAAACAAAGATAACATTTCAAATTATACAATACACGATATTATAGTCATGATTTTTTTACTTCTTTACTTTAGGTCCCCTAGATGGCGCTGTAGTTATTTTAACATGACGTCATGAAGCATTTAATCGGACGATCAAGGGGCTTCCGACGACACCTCATTAAGTAACTGTTTCAGCGCTGGTACTTGCAGAGTAAACTATATACGGGACACATATACACCCTAAATTATTATTACTCATTAATATTACAACCTGTATAACACAAGTCCACACTTCGCTCTAGATAATAATAATAATAATAATAAAAATTTTATTGAACAGGAGCACATGCATACAATCTTAAGTGTATCACCGGTCTCCACACTAGGATTCCCTGTGTCGTGGAGGCCAGTCTCTTTCATATCTAAAAATACAATGGCACAAGGAGGAAAGAAAAAAAATAATAATAAAGTAGGTACAGTGAGGATTACAATCAAAACCTTATTCAATAAAATCACAAAACAAAATCTAGTTAGATACACTAGTATTATAATATTGGAGACATTATACCGTGACATTCAAATTACAATGATATTGTGTAAGTGTGTGTGTGTGTGTGTGTGTGAGTGTGTGTGTGAGTGTGTGAGTGTGTGAGTGTGTGTGTGTGTGTGATAGTGTGGACCCTAACCCTACGACGAATGTCTTGGGTTCAGTAAGCTAGGTACTGCTAAGGTCGTGTGTATACACAGAGAAACACAGATTAATAAACCATCCATAATTAGTTCGATATTAACATGGATATTGAGGCATATGAAAGTTTACGAATGCGAGAGATATTTTGTGTGTGTGTGTGTGTGTGATAGTGTGGACCCTAGCCCTACGACGAACGTCTTGGGTTCAGTAAGCTAGGTACTGCTAAGGTCGTGTGTATACACAGAGAAACACAGATTAATAAACCATCCATAATTAGTTCGATATAAACATGGATATTGAGGCATATGAAAGTTTACGAATGCGAGAGATATTTTGTGTGTGTGTGTGTGATAGTGTGGACCCTAGCCCTACGACGATGGTCTTGGGTTCAGTAAGCTAGGTACTGCTTAGGTCGTGTGTATACTGTATATACAAAGAAACACAGATTAATAAACCATCCATTATTAGTTCGATATTAACATGGATATTGTGGCATATGAAAGTTTACGAATGCGAGAGATATTTTGTGTGTGTGAGTGTGTGATAGTGTGGACCCTAGCCCTACGACGATGTCTTGGGTTCAGTAAGCTACGTACTGCTAAGGTCGTGTGTGGTAATATGTGTGGATCTGTGTATTTAAGTGTGATTAAAATCCTAGATGCAATAGATTTTCTGTGTCATCAAAATCTAGTTTTTTAAGATAACTTTGGATCAGTGATTTGCAATTTGATCTCTTGTTAGGAAATAAATTTAATTTGTCATTAAGATTTTTATATATAAAAGGCCCCATGTAGTAAAAGCACCTCTTGCCAAAATCAAGTCTAATTTTTGGTTTATGCCAGCTAGGTTTCCTTTGTGAATGAGATCTTGCTAGCACTTTGTCTAGAGCAGCGGTTCTCAAACTTTTTTGGTGGCGGAACCCTTTTGGAAAGCAAAATACTTGACGGGACCCTACAATAAAATAATAGTTTTTAAAAGTGTATTCTTTATTAATAAACATAATAAAAGTATGTATAATGTAACAGTTACTAATTATTACTTACTTTAACATGCCACATGGCAAGTACATTATTACAAGATATTAAAAAAGAAAAAATCTAACTAATGGGAGGTATGAAACTGTTTTTTATTTTTCATTAATTGGTTGATGTCAGGTTTGATAGAAGGCAGTTGCAGTCTCATATCAGGTTCGGCGTCCAGTCTATTGCGATATTTTGTTTTCGTGGCTGCATACGTTGAGAATCCTGTTTCGCACAAATATGTTGTTGGGAACGGGAGAAGAATATTCAGAGCCATTTTGCCAAGCACTGGATATTCATTACGAATTCTGCACCAAAAATCGTTGAGAGGCATCGTTTTGAACAGTGACTCCATACTTGTGACTGATGACAATTCTAAAAGAGATTCATATATTATCTCGTTTGACATACTTTCGGGCTTTTGCAAGTTGGGTAAAAAAGGATTATGAATCCATGAATTCAGTTTTATTTTTGTATTCTGTTCTTCGGGAAAATACTTTTCAAAAGATGCGCGCATCGAAGTGAGATATTGGACCAATTCTTCAAACATATCATCTTGAAACATTTCTGAGTCGTTATCGCTAACAAACTCACTGAGTAACGTAAAGCTTTCTATTTCTCTCTTATCAACGCAAACAATCCAAAAATCTAATTTTCTTTTGAAGGCAGTTATTTTGTTATAGGCCTGGAACACTGTTGTCTGTTTACCTTGCAACGATAAATTCAATTCGTTTAGTTTTTGAAAGATATCCGCCATAAAAGACAATTGGAACAACCAAGTTTTATCATACAAACGGTCTTTCAAATTAAAAGAAGTATCAGCTGAAAGAAACATTTGTAACTCCGCTCTAAGTGTTCAAATAGCCTTGTTAAAGTTTTACCCCGAGACAGCCATCGCACTTCTGTATGGAGCAGCAGTGTTTTATGTTTGCTGCCATAATCTTCACACAATAATGAGAACAATCGGGATTGTAGTGGTCGTGATTTGATAAAATTAATTATTTTTACCGCTTCATCCATAACAAATTTTAGATTTGACGGCATTTGCTTCATCGCAAGTGCTTGTCTATGCAGAATACAGTGGCTGGAACTAAAATAAGGCGCTTTATTTTTTATGCGTGACACTGCTCCTGCTGTTTTACCTGTCATCGCCTTGGCCCCATCTGTACAAATGTCAATACAATCGTTCCAACTGAGATTATTTTCTTCAAAAAATATGTTTATTTTATAAAAATTTCTTCAGTGGTAGTGTTTGTGGGCAGCGGTGAACACATAAGCATATCTTCTTCAAAAGAACTTTCATATGGATATCTCACGATAACCAGCATGATAGCCAGACCAGCGACATCAGTTGACTCATCTATTTGCAAGGCGAATCGTGTTTTTTGTAGACGTGTAACTAGTTCTTGTTTGATGTAGCTTGCCAGATCATGGATTCGCCGTGACACAGTATCGTTTGATAGCGGCATAGTAGAAAGATGCTTTGCAAATTTTTCATCGAGCATACATTTTGTTATGTCTAACACACATGGTTTTATTACATTTTCAGCGATAGTGTGCGCTTCACCTTCTTGTGCAATGCGATAGCTAACTAAATATGATGCCTCCGTAGCCTTTTCATTGATAGTTTGTGTTACACGCATCATATTTTTTTGACTTTCCAATAACTGTTCTTTTCTGCAAACAAAAAATTATTTATTCTTGGCTTTAGACTCGGGGTGTACAGTTTCTAAATGTCGGCGCAATTGGCAGGTACCATGGAACTATTAGGAAGCAGTTTACTACATAGCATGCAGAGAGTGAGCCGTTGGAATCAACAAATCCGAAACTGATATATGATTCATCATACTTCCTTTTTTTCGTCTTTGAAACCGTGGAGCTTGACGTCGTGGCATCATCGTCTGGATCGGTAATTGCTGCATTCTCCGTGCGTACTGCTTTTGAACATTCAGCGTCATTAGAAGATGATGTTGCAACACGTTTAACGCCTTTAAGCCAACGTTCCATTCTTCTTTATTAATAATGTTACACGTCAGGATGGTGGGGTCAAAATAATTCACAAGGTAGGAACTTGTCGCTCCGAACGCTTCAACAGACTGACGAGGCGCGACTTTTTTTATTTTTTTTTTTCGAAAGGGTACTCACTAATGGCTCGAAAGCCGATTTAGCTGTATCGGACTATAACTAGCCGGGTGGCTAGTTGTTTGGCTGGGAGTAGATGGGGAGGTTTGACCCCCCCTAACATCACCCGGGTGATATTCAAATCGGATTTTGGGGATAGCTACGGAAGTAGTTTATTTTTATACGGTGTGTAGGACACGTGTCCTCCCTGCTGAGGGGCCCGAACCCCGTCCTCACTCTCTGACGAGTGAGGTAGCTCACGCGCGGTAGCAAAAACTATCCACGAACGAGTTATCGCGTTAGAGAAGCTCTTTTATATTGATATTGACTTGGCTAGTGCAAGAAGGGTAGGCCCTCACCCTTCCGCGAGCGGTCGGGTTAGTTCGCGCGCGTAATTCCTAATGTCTAGGAGGTCCGCGTTGTTTATAGAGCTCTCTATATCCAAATCGCGGTCGCGGGCGTTTAGGTGTGTTCCTAAACTGCTAGGAAGCGGGCTCGAACTCGGGTCCGAACTCGGTCCCGTGTGTGAGTCGGTCTGTAAGTCAGTTCGTGTTGTAGTGAGTGCTAAAAGTCTCCTAGGACAACGCCGGCGCCGGCCTTGGTGCAGTACTAACCACGCGGGTGCGTGTGGTGTGGTGTGTTTACGTGACTGCAAATGTTGCAGTACGTGTTTTGTGATACTATCTATGGGATCGACTAAGATATGCTTAGGTCGTTTGAAAGGATGTCGGAAAGTCCGTGCGTCATGTGCGTAATCCTGGGCCTTACGAATGAGCGGGTTGGGGTGCCTTTTGCCTCTATCAAAGAATCTCCCGGCGAGTTCCTGGATGTGGGCTTTAATAGTGACGAGTTCGCAGTCTCTATGCAAGTCGATGTTACGCATATACCGGGGGGCGCCTGTTGCTAGACGTAAAAACCGGTTTTGGACTTTTTGTAATCGGTCCATTTGATTGTCGCTTATGTGTGCGAAAGAGACGCACGCATAAGTGAGAATAGTTCTTATACAAGTTATGTAGAGGGTGCGTTTATGTCTTAAGGACATTTTACTACGCGCATTTAATTTGTAAAGTACAAATTTCGCTTTTCGGATCGCGGCTGTGACGTGAGTTGAAAAATTCATCGACTTGTTTAGAACTACGCCTAGGTATTTAACGTTTTTGGCTTCGGGAATGATATTACCGTGCAGACTAATAGGACACATTTTTTGTCTAGTGGCCGTTTTTTTATCGAATTGGATGGCTTGGCTTTTGTCTGGATTGACTTCTATTCTCCACTTCGAGAACCAGTTACCGAGGTCGGTAACTGCCTCCTGAAGGGATTTTGCGGCTATAGAGGGCTTGCGGTGAGCACAGTATAAAGCTGTGTCATCCGCGAACATGGCTATTTGCACCTTAGGGTGTTTGGGAATGTCGCTAGTGTATAGGTTATAGAGGGAGGGAGAGAGGACTGAGCCCTGTGGGACACCCGCCGCGATGGGTCTTTGGGAGGAAAGAGTACCTTCGACTCTAAAAAGAAATGACCGGTTTTTTAAATAGTTACTGATTATCAGTACTAAATAATCGGGGATATCTAATTGATAAAGTTTATATAGCAAACCGTTATGCCAGATTTTATCGAACGCTTTAGCAACGTCAAAGGAAACAGCGCAAGTCGCTTTCCTATCGTTTTTACTTTCTAGTATGTACTCCGTGAGGCGGTGTACTTGGGCGGGACAACTATGCAATTCGCGGAAGGCGAATTGTTCGTCTGGGAGTAGGTTTTTGTCTACAATGACGTCTTTTAGACGCCTGAGTATTACTCTTTCGTAGACTTTGCCTAATGAGCTAATTAGGCTAATCGGTCTGTAACTACCTGGGGACGCGCGGGGTTTACCTGGTTTATGGATGCCTATAACAATGGCTACTTTTCAGATGTCTGGGAATGAACATCCTACTAAGAGGGCATTGAAAATGTTTACTAACAATTGAATTAGTGCGGCAGGTAATAATTTAAGGGTTTTGTTTGATATACCGTCCTGACCGGGGGCTTTTTTGGCATTCAAATTTTTTATAATGTCTTTGATCTCATCCGAGTCCACCGGCCTTGGGGGCACTGTGGGTGGCATCGAGAGTCGGTTTTCGACTTCTCTATTAACTAAACTGGCCAGTACGCGGTATGTGATGGTTCTAATTCGCTAAGGGGCCAGTACGCGGTATGTGATGGTTCTAATTCGCTTAGAAGTCGATCCCATTTCTCGGCTTTATGGTCTCTAACTTTGAATTTAACTTCCCTCTCATAATGTCGGAGGGTTTTCCTCCACTCTTCCGACGGGTAACGATCATAGGCGCGTTTAGCCGCGTTTCGGAGTCTGATGGACTCTCTTATGTCTTCAGGGAGAGGCCAACGTCTTTCAAAAGTCATTGGCATCTCCCTGGATGATTTATCTATGGTCGCTACCAGGTGGTCGGTCAATTTAGAGGCTGCCTGAAGGGCCAAATCGCTACTATCAATAATGTCGGGAATGCTATCGAGATGACTCGATTGAAGATCCTTTAAATTGTCAGCTAATAATTTATAATCTATTACTCTTTTAGTACTAGCGCTTAAGGGGTTTAAATTGCCAAGTGCGAGTCCGAGTTAAGCTCGTGAAGAGTCTCAATATTGATATTGAGAGAAATGTTTTTGACTAGGGCTACGTCAATGGTACTGGGATTGTGAATAACGTTATTTGAACGTTGATGAGTATCATAGCGAGTGGGGTCCTCAGGTTCTAAGAGTACAAATCTTAATTGGTCTGTTAATCTATAAAGAACGTTTCCGTTCACGTTACTGTTTACGTTACCCCACTCGGGGTGTTTACAATTTAGGTCGCCGGCTATGATGACGGCGTTGCCTAAGTTAAAAAGCGATTCTAAGTCGCTAATGTGAAGGGCCGCGTTTGTAGATAGATACGCGGATACTACAATAATGGGTTCGTGACCTGTCATGCTGATGTGACATATAGAAGTTTCAAGACTTAATAGTGATGGCGGTTCGAGGGGGACACAGTGAAGTGAGTTTTTATAATAAATAATTGTACCTCCAAGACGGGATCGAGTTCTATCGTTTCTAGTTGCTTTGTAATTTGCAATTTTTGGGGTCCGTATACTAGGTTTTAAAAACGTCTCCTGAACTAGAAGAATATCGACGTTGTTAGAATGGACGAATTCTCGGATTTCGTCAATGTTATTTCTAATGCCGTTCGTGTTGAACGACACTATACATAGGGAGTGGGGCCTTTTTCTACCTGCGGGATCCATTAGTTACCGTTAAGATTTATGATCTTATTGATAAGGGTGCCATGTGTTACCATCGCGTCTGCTCTGTCCGCTAGCGAACCTTTAAGTTTTGCCGCTAAAAGGGCCGTTTCAATTGTATCGATACTCTTAATATCTTTGAAAAAATCGGCAATGAACGAGATATCGTTCGTGAAAGAAGATGTTGGAAGTTCGCGCGGGGGGTGAGGCCTGTTTAGGGGGAGCGGCGATAACCGCCGGAGATTGGGGTGAGGGTTTTTTAGCCCAGGCATTTGAGGTGGGAGGGGGGCAGGGACAAATTTCTCCTGGGGGAGGGCTTTAAGTGGTTGAGGCGCTGGGCGCCTCTTAAATTTGGGTGCTTTTTTGCACCCTCTGTAGTTGGCAGGATGGCCTTGGGTTTGGCAAAGAACGCAGCTGGGAGGCTCGGACTCCTCAGCTGGGTTTTTGCGGGGACAGTCAGAGGTGCCGTGGTCACCAAGGCACTTGACGCAGCGGGGTCTCGCGTAACAATTACGCGCGGAATGACCGTATAGTTGGCACCGATGGCATTGGCCAGGAGCGCCGCGTTTGCGCGGGGACTCTACTCGTATGCCGGACATATAGCATACTGTACGTAGGTTGAAAATGGCTTTAGCTTCAGGTGTGAGGGGAAGAACTACAAGTACCATATTATACTTGTGATTTTTAATGGGATGGTGCATTCTGTGCACCTCAAGGGCGGGATAGCCCTGAGAAATAATGTCCTCGAGGACTTCTTTGTTGGAGAGAAATTTATCAACTCCGGTAATAATTACGCGCAATTGGCGCTCATCTTCAAGGGCATAGGTGTGATAACCTATATTTTGTTCGCGAAGGAACGAAGTTAAATGGCGGTGGTCGTTAGGGGACTCAACTTGCACCTTAATACCTATGGGGGTAGTGCGGGCCGAAGAGTAACGAATTTTACATTCGTTTATGGCTGTGGCTATTACGTTCCACTTTCCCTTTTCCTGTACTATTACAGGGGGAGGAAGTTTAGATTTCGGAGGACCCTGGGAGGGCTGAGAGGCCGGGAGGGGCTGTGATTGGGAAGCCGGCGGGGCCTGGGATGCCTGAGGGACGGTTTGGGCGCCTACGGGGGTCGCGAAACTACTAGCCTGCACGGCTTTCGCGGTTTTACGATTTTTAGTCGCGGCGGGTTTCGTCGGGGACGATAGGACCGAAGAGGAAGAAGCTTCGGCGCGCTTCCTCTTGGTCGATTTTTTCGACTTGACCGTAATGAATTCGCCTTCATTACGGTCGGAATCCTGCTCCGAGCAAGACATCTCAGAAGGAGATTGGGTGGCCGCGAAATTTTCGGTAGGGATCGCGGGAATAAATTGCGAGACACTCGCGATCTCGGGGTCGGGGGACGCGGGAGAGTCCTGGCTTTGGGAGCTCATAAAAAGCTCCCACCTAGTGGCTACCTGGGGGAATTCCTGCGACAGGAATGCCAGGAACGTATTAATCAGGTTGTTAGCCATGATTAATGCGCCCGGATCTGGCTTGGAGATTCTGCTCTCTAATAGTTAATGGCTTAAAATCTGCCCCTCCCGGCGTTCGGGAGGGGAGGTGAGTAAGAGGAGGGACTCCTCGTGTGTGTGCCTATCGTGTCACTTTTACTTACAGTTAACGTTCCTTCGGGCGCTGGAACTCACAACACAACACAAAACGACTCACTCGTACAGGCGGAAGTACGTGGCGAGAAACGCGGCGGCGAAGGCGAGCAGAAGGCTCGCGATAAAAGGCGGGAACGAGGTAGACAACGAGCGTCTCAGCGGAACTCTGTCGTCTTCTCGTCGCGGCGCGGAATCGAAAAGCGAGTCGAGTACCTGGACTGCGCGCACGGCACAGAGCGAGACAGCACTATCGCAGGGATAGCGCTACCTGGCAAGGTGACGAGCGGATCGCGGCACGGTACCTGTTCATCGGACGGCGTCCGAGAGCAGAATCCGAGGCGCCTCATGGGATTTTCTCTCTCGATACCCCGGTGGGGACGAGGTATTCGGTGACGGGGCTATGCCCCTTGGCCGAGGGATCTTCCGCGCCTCACGACGGTGAGGCGGTAACTGGGTCGTGTGGAAACACTAATGCTCTTGTGCAAGCTGGCTCAATCCTGCTCTACTTTCCCTGTACCACTCCGGCGGTCCACCCCGCCAGGTGAGATCCCCGGTAGCCCCGGGGAAGGCCCAGCGGAGGCTGCCAGCGACAGGAGCGGTAAACTCAGGTGTAGAGCGGAGAGTGGCTTGCTTATTGTGTGCATGATGACCGGTGGCTCTTCTGGATGGCTGCATTCTTGTATTTATAAATAATCAGGCATAAGATTTTATTGGGTTAAATAAATAAATTGTATAAATTGTAAAAATTATAAAGTTGATTATAAGTTATTTGTTAGTAGATTAATAGATTGGGTTAATGTTAAGATTAAATATTAGAATTGGAATTAGAATTAATAAAATTATTTAGGCGACGATTGGTGGGCCCTAACAGCACAATGGTTAGTTGTGCTGGACTCTACCGATCGGGAGGGGAATTAGCGTAATTTCTGGGGCTGGGATGGGAGGGGGACAACACACTATCTACCTCTCCCTATCGAAGCGAAAACTAAAAATATAATAAGAATTCAATAAGATTAAACTTAAATTCAATAAATTATATTAAAAATGAATAAATTAAGTTAAATTAAATTAGAATTAAAATTGTATTGATATGGGAATTAAAATTGTTATCCTAGCGATATGGAACTGACTGGTTGTAGAATCCTAGCGACATGTAATGATAACTTAAATTGTAAAATTTATTATATGGCAAGACTCTACCGACCAGGGTGGGGCATTCAGTTAGTATGGGATAGGGACGGGAAAGGGCGACTATTTGTGGGACTTAGAAGTCCGACAGACGACAATCCTTCTCCGATCTACCTATCAACCAGCGAACTGATGGGGAGACGAATTACTAACAAAGAGAAGTGAAATAAAAAAAAATAAAACCGACTTAAAAAAACACAAACGACAAAAACTTTAACCACACAAAATCAGTACCTACATAACTAAAAAGCGATAAATAACCTGATTTATCTACTTAATGCATATTATATATCTACAATTATTTAAATATTTACAACTAAATACCTAATACTTTAACAAAGTCATCTTTAACTATTTAAATATTTACAGTTATCACTTAATTTTGAAGTCGGTGCCAGCCAAACAAATAAATGTAATTAAGAAAACTGACCGACACTAAAATTTTTCAATTTTTCCAGACAGAATTTTTTAAATTGGACCAGTGGTTCTTAAGATTATCGCGTTTAAACAAACAAACAAACACTTCCGCATTATAATATTAGTATAGATTGTATTTTGCCGTGTGTGTGCCTTTGCGTTTGCCGGCCGCGCGCGTCAAACAACACAACAGACTACGTTACCAAGGCTGGCACCGACTTCAAAATTAAGTGATAACTGTAAATATTTAAATAGTTAAAGATGACTTTGTTAAAGTATTAGGTATTTAGTTGTAAATATTTAAATAATTGTAGATATATAATATGCATTAAGTAGATAAATCAGGTTATTTATCGCTTTTTAGTTATGTAGGTACTGATTTTGTGTGGTTAAAGTTTTTGTCGTTTGTGTTTTTTTAAGTCGGTTTTATTTTTTTTTAAAAAGTCATTTTATTTTTCGATTTTTAGTTGTGCTAATGCGTTGTGAACTTAAATAGATGCTAGTTCATTTACTCATGGGTTTCAGTTTATTTAATATATACCTATAGTCACTAATTACAACGTCCGTTTGACGAATTGTTCATATTTTTAGGAAGCTATAATTATTATTAATAGGTACTTAGTTGAAAGAGTTTGATATTACTTACTAGGTATTTATATTTTTTATTATCATATGTAGACCCAACGACATTGACAAAGTTATAATATGCAATGGCACACAGAGCCAAACCTGCTGCAGTTTCAATTTCGTCAATGTCGTCCATACTGAATAGGAAACAGATCACAAATGAGAGTGTGGATAAATTGCTTGTTCTCGCGAGAAGGCCCGGCGAGACTTCTCGGTGAGATTTCTCGCCGTGAGTCTAGATGGTATATTACAAATATCACGTTAGCCCTACATATAATTAAGTCCTTACATATGAAATTGGCGTTTTGTATTGGAGGAACATAAAGGCGATTTTTTCATATTAAAATATATTTTATTAATCAGAATATGTACTTATTGCAATCTATACATTTTTGCCATCTTATAGGTGGTTCATTGATCCCTTTACTAAAAAAACCATTCGGACGGGAACCAATGAAATCTTTGAAAGTGGTTTGGACTGCCTTATCGGAATTAAATTTTTTTCTTGCAAGAAGATATCCAAATATAAATATTGATTTATTTCTGTGGTTCTGCAGGTCGAAATTTCGAGAACGAAAGCGTTGAAACAAAAAACGCACCGTGTTTTCTTTTGCGACACCACCCCCATACATACTGATGATACAAATAGATGATACATACAAACAGATGTTGATTCAAATTGCTGATGTTGATTCAAATGCTTGAATCAACATCTGATGCTGCTCTGCTGATGATGAAGCTACAGTACTCCTTAACGGTTAAGAGTTGGGAGCAGTACTGCAATTGGTCGATCGAATGTATTAGGTCCTTACCTCACAAGCAACATGTTAGCCCTACATACTACTAAATAGTTTACATCGACCAATTGCAGACTGCCTTCCAACTCCTAACCCTTAAGGAGTACTGTAGCTTCATCATCAGCACAGCCGCATCAGATGTTGACACCCGGAAGCATATACCTGAGTAAGACATAATTACGTAACAAAAACACCATACGAGCATACAATTTTCGGTGGTTGCCCTCGATTTCTCATGGATCCCATCATCAGATCCTAACCTGGTGAAAATGGGACCACCCCAGAAGTGAACTCTATCCAACAAAAAAAAAATTTTTGAAATCCGTCTATAATTGACGAAAATATCGGTGAACATACATAAAAAAAAAAAAAAAAAAATATTATACATACAGACGAATTGAGAACCTCCTCCTTTTTTGAAGTCGGTTAAAAATGAGAAAATAGATAAGAAATAAAATAAGTGGAGTGAGAGAGCATATGATTTGGTAACGGATCTAGTATTTGGCAATCACTAGTCCGGGGGCAATATTATGTTTTCCCTAGGGAAAGATTTCTTGTCTGGGGGGCGGGCATGCCATGGGGCTAGATCCTTAAGGGAGTCTAGCCGGGAGGCGTCCGTTCTGGCAAACAAGTTAGTCGTCAGTCTACTAATAAACTCTGGGATGCTCTCAACCTTCAGGTCACGGGCTATGACTGAGTTTTTGACGTATTTTGGGGCCCCGGCTGCGAGCCGGAGAGACTTATTTTGTACTCGCTGTATGCGGAGTTTCAGTGCTGGTGATGTAAACTGATACCAGGCCGGGGCTGCGTACGTGAGCCGTGACCTGATATAGGTTTTGTAGAGCGCAATCTTGGTTGAGATGGGTAGGACTGGTGAGGCCATGACTGGTCTTAGTTGGGCCAATGCCGCGCTAGCCGAGGCGGCTGTAAGCTGGGTGTGCTTAGCCATTGTTAATTGGCAGTCAATGGTGACGCCCAGGTACTTGGCCTTCCGGGACCAAGGGATATTTATGCCATTGAGCGTGAGCTCAGGTGGGAAAGCAGTTGCGCTGTACATCGGGACAATGGTGGCCTGAGTCTTGGCTGGGTTGGCTGAGAGCCGCCATTTCTGCAGCCACTCGGGTATTTGGTCCAGTGCGCGCTGCATTTTGACTGCCGCAAATGGGCGCGACATGGAGGTTGTTAGGTACGCGGTGTCATCTGCGTACAGGGCTATTTTGGCGTCTTTGTGACAGGGGATGTCTCCGGCATATAAGTTTCCGAGGCGCGACGCGCGATCGCCGCTTTTATACTTAGTCCTAGACTCAATCTCGAACATTCTCAAAAATACTCGATTCGGCGCCTTTGATAAACAAAAAGCGGAAATAAAAATACAAAAATGCGTTGTAAACAATCTCGACTTTATGTTTTGAAGTTAGAGCCGAAAGTCGCTTGTTCACAACTATAATGTCTAATTCAGAGGCGGCTTTTATCAAAGGACGCGCTCACAATTTATTAGTAGGTATGCGCGCGGCGGCGGCGCGGCTGGCGGAGTAAAAACTTTCGACCAGAGAGAGGTGTTTTGATATTTTTTTTCTAAATTCTTACGGAACCCCTACAGGGGTATCGCGGAACCCTAGGGTTCCGCGGAACACACTTAAAGTATAGCTGGTCTAGAGCTTTCTTGTGAAATTTGAGGGCCACATTCAAAATGTATAACTGTCGTACTCGCAGCATTTCCGTATCTCGGTATAAAGAAATGGTTGTATACCATGTTGGCTTTTTGTATGCTACTTTAAGTATAGCCCTTTGTGCTCGTTCTAATTTAATGAGATATACTTTTAGTGCAATCCCCCATGCAGAAATACAATAAGCTATCAAGGACTCGCAAAGACTGAGATATACCATTTTTAATATCTTTGGTTCTGCAATCTGGCCCATTTTCCGAAAAATGTGCATTAATATTCTTATTCGCCCGCTTACGTAATCTATTTGCTTTGACCATGTAAGATTTTGGTCAATGAATATTCCTAAATATTTTATACAAGTGACTGGTTCAAATTTTGCTGCAATACAAGAACATTCGGAGATATTTTCAATGTGACAAGTGTGCAATTTTAAAGATAAGTAAGCTGGGCAAGAGTTTCTTTTGTTAACGCTAAAATTAATTATTTTGGTTTTGTCTATATTGAGTGTCAAGAGATTATAGCTCAGCCACTGTGCAACCTCATTAATACCAGTTTCAGCAGCCAGGTATACAGAATCCCACGTCTTATCATAAAAGACTATGGCTGTATCATCAGCATAGGTGAAAATTTTAGCTTTACCAAGTGTCATTGAGCAAAGAGTATTTATGTATATGATGAAGAGGGTCGGGCCAAGCACGCTACCTTGAGGCACGCCATAGTTAGTGCTCGAGTAGCGGCTATCAGTATTTCCTAACGTTATTCGCTGTATTCGATTACTAAGGTATGATTGAAACCATTCAAGTGCAATGCCACGAATTCCTATGCCTTCCAGTTTGTCTAGTAGTAGGCTTCTAGACACTGTATCGAAAGCCTTAGCTAGGTCTAAAAGATTCCGGCACATTTGTTTCCTGCGTCTAGCTTAGTGACAACAAAATCAACTAAGTCTGTGACAGCATCCTCAGTTGATCTGTACTTACGAAACCTGTATTGATTATCAGAGAGAATGCAATTTTTTTTCCAAATAGTTTAGGAGTCTATTATTCATAATCTTCTCCAAAAATTTGGACAGTGATGTGAGAAGGGAAATAGGGCGATAGTTGTTTACTAGGCTCTTATCGCCAGACTTATATATAGGACAGACATTAGCTATTTTAAGAGATGTTGGCACTACACCAGATGAAAAACTTAAATTGCACAGAAAAACAATAGGAGGTATAAGGTAAAGTTTGTTTTGTTTTATAATTTTATTTGATACTAGCTGTGCCCGCGACTTCGTACGCGTGGAAAAGTGATTTAGGACACTTTTATATTTTTAAATATATTTTTAGTTTATTGGCGCAACCGCTGACAACTTTCGCCAATAGTTACTTCCCAGTGTATCCCAGTGTTGATCCCGATCCAGCAAGTCACGTACCCGGCAAGCCTCTTGGTATGCAGGGTGTAATAATAATATAGTACCATCCTTTCGGAGCTCGGCAAAAGAAGTAGGCCTTCGAACAATATGTAGAAGTCAGCAAAGGTATTCGAAGTTAGGATAATATTATTCCAATGCACCGTATAGACCCAGCCAATTTTTCACGTTAATTTAGTAAATTATTTAACTTCGATGTCCGTCTGTCTATCTGTCTGGTTGTCAAAACTTTAACACGTGTAGGTATCAAGCTAACAATCCTATTAAATACTCAGGATCTTCTGTCCCTTCTGGCTTTGAAAAAAACAGACTCCCAAAGATTCAGCCGTTTATCTCTCTAATTTTCGACACTCCAAAGGGAACCAAAACCTAAATTTGATACGAACCAACGTCTTAATAGTGCCGACATAGGATACATTGCGAAACCATAAAATTATTTTCAATTTTTTTGAACTTACTACCGTTTTTGTCATTAATATTTTGAGATATTAATTTGAAACATGTATTGCAATTATTAAGATATTTAAAACGAAACTCTCGGTTAGACATGGGCGCAGCGGCACGCCCCGTCGAGGATCCAGCAGGCTTACTCTCGACACAACCGAGAATCGAATCAGTTCGATATCAACGGATTTGGTGTTTTATTTGGTAGATTACTTTGGAACTAATTAGGATAAAGAAAACCTTTGGAACGTAACTTTTTGTACACCCGACGATATCAATCGACATAGAACAAAAATAAACAAACGTCAATTTATTCGGGAGTATGCGGCACGATCGAATCTGAATCAAAATCGAATCAGTTTGGAGAGTTAGGCCCCAGCTCGGCGCGCCGATCGGTTTTAGTAGCGTTTTTTTACTAACCTACCCTAAGTATAACAATAATATAAATAAATTAAATTTAGTTTTAAAGAAAATATAAAATAAAAAAAGATTAAATTTGAATGTTTGCAGCGCGGTTCCTGCCGCGCTTCATACAAACGTCCAGCATTATTTTTTAATTGTCATAAGTTTTTTATTTATGAACCGATTGAGATGAAATAAATGTTAAGTCAAGATTACTACAAATATGATTGAACCACATCTAAATCGGATAAGCCGTTTCGAGATTAGCGTGCACAAATGCAACGACAAACAGACAATAATAAAAAAAAAAATTGTTTTGGGTACTATTGCATAAATAAAAGTCTCCTATAATAACACAGGCACAGTTAGCACATTTTAATAGTATTTTTACCCAGCAGTCTACAGTACTACACCAGCCCGGCTCGGACGTAAGACGTCACGCAGCAGCCTGCATTACGCGGCGCCCGGTCGAATCACGGCGAAACGATTAAAATTTTGCTATATTTCCTAAACTACACATTATATTTGCATGGTATAAAGGGCAAATATTATAGTCTTCATGGAATGCTTAAGCTAACTAACGTATTAAAAATGATAAGGATTAATACCGTGATGGTATAAATAGCTTTCCAAAAACCGCTTAGGTAATTGCCCGGTTTTTAGTTTATCGCGAAAGGCTTTCTTTTAATTATACAGTTAATAAAGTTGATTTTATACAATAAATGATAATTTATTTCAATTTGTGAAGCAAGTTCAAAAATACAATTTTTATATTATTATGACACTGTGAAAACACTGTTTTCCCAGAAAAAAAATCCTGATAGTTAGGTACTTATTTGATGTTCTAATCTACTTTAGTGCCACGTTCTATTGCTTCGCGTCACTGTGTAAGCGATCCCCCCGCGCCCCCCGCACGAACCGTTCGACCGCAAATTCATCCGACTTGCTTCAAATTTATCGTCACTGCTCGGCTCCTATGTATCGTAGCGTTATGTTATATAGCCTATAACCTGCCTAGAAATATGGGCTACAATCGTACCAAGTTTGGTTAAAATCCCTTCAGTAGTTTTTGTTCCCATCGTGCACATACAGACAGACAGACAGACAAAAATTTTACTAATTGCATTTTTGGCATCAGTATCGATCGCCAATCATCATCCAATATGTATTTTGAAAAATATTCAATGTACAGAATTGACCTCTCTACAGTTTTATTATAAGTATAGATGTTATAAAGGGCAAATATTATAGTCTTCATGGAATGCTTAAGCCAACTAACGTATTAAAAATGATAAGGATTAATACCGTGATGGTATAAATAGCTTTCCAAAAACCGCTTAGGTAATTGCCCGTTTTTTAGTTTATCGCGAAAGGCTTTCTTTTAATTATACAGTTAATTAAGTTGATTTTATACAATAAATGATAATTTATTTCAATTTGTGAAGCAAGTTCAAAAATACAATTTTTATATTATTATGACACTGTGAAAACACTGTTTTCCCAGAAAAAAAATCCTGATAGTTAGGTACTTATTTGATGTTCTAATCTACTTTAGTGCCACGTTCTATTGCTTCGCGTCACTGTGTAAGCGATCCCCCCGCGCCCCCTGCACGAACCGTTCGACCGCAAATTCATCCGACTTGCTTCAAATTTATCGTCACTGCTCGGCTCCTATGTATCGTAGCGTTATGTTATATAGCCTATAACCTGCCCAGGAATATGGACTACAATCGTACCAAGTTTGGTTAAAATCCCTTCAGTAGTTTTTGTTCCCATCGTGCACATACAGACAGACAGACAGACAGACAGACAAAAATTTTACTAATTGCATTTTTGGCATCAGTATCGATCGCCAATGATCATCCAATATGTATTTTGAAAAAATATTCAATGTACAGAATTGACCTCTCTACAGTTTTATTATAAGTATAGATTCCATCCCAACCTGGAGCCGAAACCTCTTTGAGATTGCATAGAATTTTATTTACTTCAAAATTGTCAGTAGGGCCAACAAAGAATGAGTTTTCTGGAGATGGGTAAGTACAATATAATCTATTAGTTATTGCAACTAGTTCTGTTTCAGTTTTATTGAGAGTGGAGAGCGTTTTTGCAGCTAGATTTTCACCAACAGATGTAAAGTAAGTGTTTGCTTTGTCTAAGGAGGTTCTGGGATCTGGATATGAATTTAGTAGTTCCAAGTTATTATTCCTATCTTTGCTTATATTATTAATCGTTTTAATAGCTGACCAGATTTTCTTACTGTCACCTTTACAATCTTCAAGAGTTTTTTTTATTATGTTAATTTTTTTGATTTTGTATCAGATTATTACACATATTCCTGTAAATTTTATATCGTTGTTGTATTGTCAAATTGTCTTTATATTTTTTTGCTTGGATGTGCAAGTGGTCTCTTTTCCGTATGCTTTTTAACAATCCCTCATCAGTCATCCAGGGTTTCCTAATAGAGTTTGAATTTCGTCTAGGCACATTTGTAGTATTATTTTGAATTATTTTACTCAAAGTCTCACTGAAATCAGTAAAAGCTTTATCGACGTTGTCGTTGTTGTATAAAAACATCCAGTCAATATTTTCTATATTTTTCGATATGTTATTGTAGTCAATATTGATTTTAGTTTTTAAGTCGGGGAGTGACAGTGTGCGCTTTGTCTCAATGCTAGTAATAATTGTATCATGATCAGTTATACCTGAACGGCAAATAATAGTTTTTACCACTTTTTTTGATTGTATCAAGACGTGGTCTAAGCACGTACGGTCATGAGTAGGGTATTGGTGTCCTGGGTAAAATCCATAATGTCCCGTTATATTCAAGTAATCGTTTGCGCGGCTGCCCACGGAATCTGGTGAGATATCGACATTTATAGCACCTATTATTGTACTGTTAGGGCTTTTAAGTTTTTCTAGTATTAGTTTCTCTAGAGACTCGCAAAATATACGAATATTGTAAAAAGATGGAGATCTATATATAGCACAAATTGAGTATTATTTAGCAATATGTATAAGAAGACAATTTGCTTCTTTAAAAGAAGGCTCCTCTATGTTCACCTGGACTTTACTTTTGTATATGACAGCAATGCCGTCGTTTTGATTAAGATATTTTTCATAGTAGTGACATAAGTTATTTTGAAGATTTACTGGTGGTGTAAGATGAGATGACCGGCATTCTGTAAGTATAATTATGTCAGGCAGGAAATTTAGGCTATTTAGGGCCGATTTTTCCATCATCAGATAAACAACCAGATAGCGTTAATTCGACGAATAGCAATATTTTGAGTTTTTCAATACTCAGATAGTTGTTAACTGTCTAATGAGACACCTATTAGAGGAATAAAGTTATCTGCTGCTTGAAGAGCCAAGATAAGGCTTTATTTCCCCGATAAGTTCGTGTCAGCATTTATATTTAACAGTTTTGTCAATTTCGTTGGGTATCAGAATCTAATAAAATGGATCATGATAAATCACATTTTGCCAAACATCTTCTAGATAGTAGTCACAGTATACCAGATGGTCATTCCTATAAGATATTACATAAATGTGACAAAGGCTTTCGACTGAGCGTGTTGGAACAGTTAGAAATAATTAAGGTAAAGAACAACAATAGAATTGCATTGTGGAATGACCAAACTAACCTTACTTCGTCACCTCTTATTAACTTGTTTGGTGGGGGTACTAGTTGGTAGGGGTAGTAGCTGTAGGGAATATAAGGCGGTGTTTTGGCGGGCGGCATCACTTAACGAACATTGTTCGCAGAGTCAACATCCTGAGGATGCTCCGGGGTCGGAGCGAAACGCGCGTCGAGTTTTGCAATTAACATTATTGCTTGTGTGGTGGTGGTGTTTTCATGTTTTTTGCTTGCGAGTGTACGCTTAAGCAGTGTGGGAGGAAGGAGGTGCATCAAACGCATGCCTATGCGTACACTCACTCATCTGCTTGCAGGTTGTGGTTATAATTGTTTCGCGGGATATTGCTAGATATAATATATTTAAATTGTATGCTATGGATTTCCGCAAAGTAACGCCTGATTCCATTAACTATTTAAAATCGGTGAGCATGACCTTACAGGCACGACTCTATATTAAGCTAACAAAATTACATCGAGTTGCCGCCCAAAATATTTGGTTCAATCAACAACGCAAACATCTTAATGTTGTTCCCAGTTATATTAATGTTAAAACCAACACGCACAGTCGAGCCGCCAATACGGCTATTAAAAAAGCAGAGTCCATCTGGCTTAACGAAGAGACGCGTCATTGGTTTACCGTTAGAGATAATTTAAAACTACATCTCAAAGTTCTTTATACCGAGCTCTCATTTAAATTACATAATTTAGAATTCGATTGTTTGGATGAAAAAGCACGTAGCTTCGCATCAATCGAAGTGCATGCTAAATATGTTAGTCAAAAGAAAAAGCTTCAGACTTTAGTAAATAAAAAGAGGAATGTACATTCCTATACAGAATCACAGTCTGAACCTTTTTCTTTCCACCCTCGCGTCAAAAACTTAACTAATGTCCAGTTTGCCAAGGATGAGATGACACTTCTGGAAAAGGGTCTTAAAAACCCTGAAGAAGTTGCTTTGAAGTCATTAAAACAAACTATAACTAATAATGACTTGGTTGTATCTAAGGCGGATAAGGGTAACACAATAGTGGTGATGAGGCTTGACGATTACTCGGAGAAAGTTAATAACGTAATTCGTTGTGACCAATTTCTAAGGGTATCTTCTGACCCAACAAATAAGTTTGTGGCTAAGGTAAAATTAGCCATAAACAAAAATTCACACTTTTTCCAAACCAAATCAGCAAAGAGGAAACTTATTCCAATGAATCCTCGCACGCCATCACTTTACGGCTTGCCAAAGATTCACAAAACTGATATTCCTATGCGTCCAGTTGTCTCATACATAGGTGCACCAGCATACGAGTTGGCAAAGTCACTTAATTACATTATTAAGCAAAAGCTTTCATTTAGACCACCTTATGCTATAAAAAATAGCTTATAATTAGTAGATCATATTAAAAATGTGACTTTGCCACCCCGTTGCAAATTAGTCTCGCTTGATGTAGACAGTTTATTCACTAATATCCCGTGTGAGGAAACGTTGGGTATTTTGGGTAATGCATTGGAACAACGTTTACCTCCTGGTGAAGGTGATGAATTGCTTTCCTTTACTAAGGTCTGCATGGAACAAAACTACTTTAGATTTAACAATCAGTTCTTTGTTCAACAAGACGGTCTAGCAATGGGCTCACCACTGAGTCCTTTGCTGGCTGAAATATTTATGGACGATTTTGAACAGAGAAATATTGTTAATAATAAGAGCATTTTATATTACTATAGATATGTAGATGACTGCATACTTTGTTGGACGGGTACACAGAGACAACTGGACGTATTTCTTAAAAATCTTAATAAAAACATATTAAAATAAAATTTACACTAGAATGTGAAGATAATAATACTCTCGATTTTCTAGATTTATCTATCACTAGAGTTGATAATAAACACAGTTTTGGGATCTTTCGCAAACCGACGTATACTAATACTACTATTCATGCATCCTCATGTCATCCTTGGCAACACAAACACGCGGCTTTTCATAGTTATATTCACAGATTATTTTCTGTTCCACTTAGTAGAGTAAATTATCAAAAAGAGTTAAACATAATTTATCAAATTGCTAAGGCAAATGGGTACAATCCCAAAATTATTGATAATATGTTAAATATTAAAAATAAAAAGGAATTTAAAGCGGGGTTCACCAGTAAGCGGGATGCCTGGAGATCTACCCACTTCAAATAATATATGAAGGTGCTGGGGCGAGTGAAATTCAAGTTGCGGGCCAAACTTATTTATTACACATTTATCTCAGAGCCGACAATATCGTGAATAAATTATAAATTGATAAACTTCAAAATGTAAACATGTCAAAAATTCTTTTTAAAATAAACATAGAGTAAAGCGTTCAAAATATAAAGAGTTTTATAAAAGCTACGCTACATCACCTAATTCGTAACGCTTCGTCTTTCTTTTACTAGAGATTTTGGAAATACGCATTGGTCGCTCCCGGTGTCCACTAAAAATTCTATTCTTGATCGCCGATCTGTTACGAATAAGCGGCCGGTGCCAGGGCAATCATAGGCCGCCATTATTGATCGCCCTTCTCGTTTTCCTCCAAAATCACACGGCTTAATGCATCTATGCGCTTGTCAGATTTGATTATTAATATGGCAATTTGTAACAAATTTAAATTATAACTAACTATGAATCTATTATTTTGTGAATAATTTAATAAACACCAATAATTATGTAATTCTTAACAAAGTAGTTTTTAAGTCACTTTGACATTTATGTCAGTATAATATTATTTCCGGTTCTAGAATTTTATAATTTGATGTTTAATAAAAATGTAATTATTAAGGTTAAATTCTGAAATAATGTGAAAATAATTGAACATTCATTGTAAACATTTTTGTATGTCAATTTCAGTATTTCATAATATTGTAAATTACTATATGAACTTCCGCTTTAAAATAATATTGTCATTGTGTTATATCTTCCGGTGTAAATGGCGCCAATTTATTATTATAAAAGAATATGTCCGCTATATTGGCTTCAGTTCTGAACCAGATATTGAGTGAACACATTTAAGATAAGTACCATATTTTCTGAAAGCCTCTATATTATGTTGTAGCTAAGTAATATTATTATGTCTCGTTTTATCGTTTTATTATAGTGTTTTAGTAGTAAATAATTTATTAATATTTAATACTTGGAAATATATTTTGATGATAAATTATTGGTATATTGTAAAAATATTCTAATTTGCTAAAGTATCATGTCATTGGTACTTTAAAATAAAAAGTAAATTACCAGGTTGTTAAATACAACTATTATATTTTATTCCATAGTTTATTATTTATTGTTTAAATTCTATTCCTAGTACAGTAAAAATATTACAAAGCTGTTTAAGTTGCCAATTGTCTTAATTTCTTGTAATTAAAATATAAGTAGTGTGATACAATAAAACTTATAAATACATTGGTTTAGCGTTTTACTTTGAATTTTGATTTTAGTAAATCTACACTTTAATATATTTTTACAGTTAACTTTTGGCCATTCTACTTTATCATATTTTAGCTTTCTATAATTTTATTATATTTTCTTTCCCCTTTTGACATCAGAAGTGGTGATCCTCTCCATCCCGCGATTTCTATTTCATTTGTCTAATCACATTTTTGTTTTCAGATACCTACCGCAACAATAGTTGGGAGTATATTTTTCCGATGACAATGGCCTTTCACCACCCATGGTATCAACTATCAACACTACTTGTTGGACAATAGAATATTAGAAGAGAACTGGATATTGTGGCTGCAGGATGCCAAGTTATCTAGGCCCAAAAAGAAAAGTAAATTGACCAGTGTATTTCAATGATGGTACTCCACATAAGGTACAAGTTATTATTTATGAACAAATTGACTTTAATGATAAGACAAGCATTGTGTTTAGAAATTTTGTAATTGTTATATTTTAACAAAACTTCTAATTTAATTAAAAAAAAAAAAAACGTTAGTCAGAAAACGCCGTATGGCTGTAGGTATATAAAATATACAACACAATAAACATAATAATTATGTAAAAATAGATAATATACATTATTATTTTAGTTCATTTTTACTCTGCTTATGTTTGAAGCTAATTGAGCATAAATATAGGGAAATCTTTAAAAGGTTATATGAGAGTGATACATAATACCAAAGCTTGCTTTGGACTATTGTGTAATTAATGTTGGTAGTTATTGTTGGTAAGAATTGAAAATAGGTACGTCAAAACGTATCAATATTTTAACATAAACGACAATACCATATTTTATTTTGAACCAATAGCGGTTTTTCTTTCTACCCGCAATTTTGGATTATTTTTTAGTTATGTTTTTAAGTCAAATACTGTTGTGGTGTTTTGTGAGAAATGTTATATCGTTTTTGTCCAATGCCTACTATAAAGATTCTATTAACGATGACACACCCCGGAAGTGAAGTGGTATTATTAAGTTTTAGTGTTGAAATTGTTATAAACTTTTTCTATCGCTTTGGTGAAGGATGGCCCCTAGCTGAATAAAGATGATTTCGTTTTATCAAAAATATTGAGATATTGACACGAATTATTACTATGGATAACGGTATGTTTCTATTTTATACAATTTTGGGGCTCACCAAAAGTAATTCGTAAAGAAACCCTTTTTTAAAGTTAACATTGAGAATGTGGATAAGGTATGATCGTGTACAAATAAAACTGGATAGATTAGAAACGTTAAATAAAGAGTATTAGTGATAAAAGCATTTGTGTGAATCCGTTTAATACAAAAGAGTATTTGTAATGTCTGATACTTACTTATAATATATAATTGTTTTTTTTTTGTGGTCTATTGGGTCAAGAAACATTATGGGTAACAAAATTTATTGCAACGTTTTACTTAATGTTTTTTAGTCTATAAAATATGTCGGTGTTTGTATTTTAATATATATACAGTTATTTATCGAACACTAAAGGATGAGCAAAATGTTGACTAAACTATATAATGCTTTAGCAACTGAGAATCTATATTATACAACTAACTATAGTATCGTGAACAAATATTGAATAGTATAATATTTATTTGTATGGTAGTAGGTATTTTACAAAAGCTTTCGCTAAACTAACTAAACGTAGTTATTAACTAATTATAAGGCTTAATAATTCATTATAATTGTAAGTTATAGAAATTAGTAATTTTTTGTTTTTTGTATGATAATTATACCAGAAAATGGGTATGATACAAACATTTATTGCTTTTTCATCCCACATTGATATAATATATAGTTTACATAGTACGAGACCATAATGAAAAATATTTAGACCATAATGAAATTAAGAGCAAATTGTGTTGTGACCTGTTGGAGGAGGCTCAGAAATTACAACTAAATATAGCCACTTCTACATAAAATAAAATTTCCTCTCATATTTTTATTTTTTAAAAAAAATCTCTGGTTAGGTTAGGTTAGGTTTGGGTTAGGTTTGATTTAAGTTAGGTTTAGGTTTAGGTTAGGTTTGGGTTAGGTTAGGTTTAGGTTAGGTTTGGGTTAGGTTAGATTCGATAGATATTAATATTAATCTAAAAAAATATATATGAAAATATATTAAAAAATGTGAAAGTCGGATTGGCCGAACGGGGTTATGTTTTTATGGTATAGTGGGCCCGACAGACGTTGTTCTGTCAAAACTATGAATTGTATAAATAAATAATTATAAATACACCTAAGTACAAACATATAACCACCAACCTACTGGGGAAATAACAAAGTCTGCCTCTTTTCACTCTAAACGGAATATTACTATTACCTACAATAAGAAGTTTTGTTCGTAGTCCAATATTTTATGATATTTGAACTATCTAACCTAACTAGAACTTGATTTGATATAAATAATGGCATGGCCTACCATCCCATACAATCTATCTTTAATACAAAAAAAAAATGCAATAGATGTCACTACTATTAACGTTTGTAAATTATAAAATGTAAATATGCCGAACCAAGTACAAAACATATTCACATTAAAATAAAGATAAGAATATTTTTTAAGCATAACATCACATTAAGCTAAATTCAACTCCTCAATTAAGAAGAAGATACGAAACGAAATTAGTGATTAGTATTTTCTAATAGTGGCGCTAGATGGCGGTTTCCGGAATTTCTAAGGACTTCAGCCTTTGCCAGTCGCATTGCCAGTATTGGGGTGATGCCATTTTCTAGTATTAGGTCATGTCTCTGTTATATATCTACTTTGTGATAATGGTAAACCAAATTAGTTCTTATGGAAATGTTGTTTATTGTTCCAAAAGTATTACAATCGAAATTCTGAAGTATAATACTTTTTACTCATTTTTCAGTTATTAGTTTCGTGGTATTTATAGTTAGACTCGTTTTTGAAAATTGGAAATAAATAATTGTATTAAAAACAAATTTATTGAATCGTGATAATGGCGTCTGCTGTCGAGTTTATATGGATCAAAGAGTTTTAATTAGCAAAAAAAAAAATATGTATTTAATTTTGTACATTAAATAAGCTCACAACCAAACTGTTATCATCAAGTAGACCGTTTAAGTTATGTGCCTCTAGCTTATGTAATTTGTTTACTGTGGCAGCTGAAAACACATTAAGCCTGACCACTAATACTCTTCCTATATTATGATTTATTTGGTAGAAATTAAATTTAGGATCAATCAATCAATCGATCAATCTCTTATTTCATCACAAGAATGTAGTTACAACATGATGGAAAAAGTATTATTATGTGGCTGACATTCTGCCATACAATAGCTTGTGATATTAAAAAAAAAAAAAACATTATAATAAATATTATACTAGTTACAAACTAAGCCATTATTTTTGGCCAGTAAAGTAAATTTATATCAACTATTAAAAATTACAATTTAATAAATTACTATTTCATATAAATAAAAAAAATGAATAACAAGATTTGGTACAAAATGATGTATGATGGAAATAAAACTAAATCCGCAGTGCACAAAAGTGAAATAAAGTACATTATACATGTGTTGGAACTTGGAACACATTTAAAATTGTTTTGTTCCTCGTCACCTTAGCAAGTAGGTAAGTTGCCTAAAATGTAGCTGTGTAAAATTATCATAAAATGTAATTCTATACAAATTATACTCTACTACGTTAGTAGTAGTTACATAATGTTTTCATTGCTCTTTGTCAAAAATAATTACCCAATTTTGACAAAGTACTTAATTGTAAACGTGTTGGTGTAACAAGCCTTTAATAACGTACATTAATTTATTCATCTTCAAAACGAATAGTACATTGTCCTCCAAATGTGATAGATAATATAGTATGTTGTCGTACATTACTTTATTACTGTATTTGATAACTTATTTACCGAACATTTCCGGTGTTCGCCGACGTATTAGATTGTAACTATAATAATAAAAAAAACAACTGTTTTACAAAGCTTTAAGTATTGCTTAATCACAAAAGAAAAGTTACTGAGTATACTCGTTAATCATTGCTAGCTGTAGTAGCCGTAAGTGATAAACATTAAGATTGGAGTTAAGGTTTAAACAAACTGCTGAAAGTTAGTGCTCTACTTAAGGCTCAACTTATGTGCAGCAGGTAAGGAGCCAAGGAATTAAAGGGAGGTCACTAACCGTTGCTATGATTTATAGTAGCAATGAAAATTGTAAATGAAAATAAGTAAGTCAGTGTTTTTGAGATCACTACTTGATGATAGTGGTGATGAAAAGTGTAAAATTAATTAAAGGCTATAGAAATAATAATAAAAAAATATACAAACACGATGTATGATCTGTACATATATAATAATTGTAAATGTTAATAATTAATGCCTATTTTTTTTGGTTATGTCTTTATTGAATTGTGTAGTTTTCGTAGTGTACATTGTGTAGTACTTCAGAGAGCGAAGTACATGTCAGTATGGCCGTGTCAGATTTGATTATTAATATGGCAATTTGTAACAAATTTAAATTATAACTAACTATGAATCTATTATTTTGTGAATAATTTAATAAACACCAATAATTATGTAATTCTTAACAAAGTAGTTTTTAAGTCACTTTGACATTTATGTCAGTATAATATTATTTCCGGTTCTAGAATTTTATAATTTGATGTTTAATAAAAATGTAATTATTAAGGTTAAATTCTGAAATAATGTGAAAATAATTGAACATTCATTGTAAACATTTTTGTATGTCAATTTCAGTATTTCATAATATTGTAAATTACTATATGAACTTCCGCTTTAAAATAATATTGTCATTGTGTTATATCTTCCGGTGTAAATGGCGCCAATTTATTATTATAAAAGAATATGTCCGCTATATTGGCTTCAGTTCTGAACCAGATATTGAGTGAACACATTTAAGATAAGTACCATATTTTCTGAAAGCCTCTATATTATGTTGTAGCTAAGTAATATTATTATGTCTCGTTTTATCGTTTTATTATAGTGTTTTAGTAGTAAATAATTTATTAATATTTAATACTTGGAAATATATTTTGATGATAAATTATTGGTATATTGTAAAAATATTCTAATTTGCTAAAGTATCATGTCATTGGTACTTTAAAATAAAAAGTAAATTACCAGGTTGTTAAATACAACTATTATATTTTATTCCATAGTTTATTATTTATTGTTTAAATTCTATTCCTAGTACAGTAAAAATATTACAAAGCTGTTTAAGTTGCCAATTGTCTTAATTTCTTGTAATTAAAATATAAGTAGTGTGATACAATAAAACTTATAAATACATTGGTTTAGCGTTTTACTTTGAATTTTGATTTTAGTAAATCTACACTTTAATATATTTTTACAGTTAACTTTTGGCCATTCTACTTTATCATATTTTAGCTTTCTATAATTTTATTATATTTTCTTTCCCCTTTTGACACGCTTTTATTCCAAACCTGGCATGGTACCTACAGGTTGGGTGCTTCCTAGAGTTGGTTAGGGATCTAGACGTTGAGCGACTCCGGTTCTGCGACTTGCTCCTTGGGCGTGACATCCGATCAAGTTTAGAGGACAACGCCTGCACCTGTCTCGTATGCTCCGCAATCTGATAATTCACAGTAGAGCCTGAGCTTGCCGACGTTGTTGCGACTTGCAGGCCTGGTGTCGCTACATCTACTATCTGGTCTGCTAGCTCAGCGACTTCGTCTAGTAGCATCTTGTTCTGAGACGCAATGATTGATTGGACATTACTGGGAAGTCGACTGGTCCACATAGTTCTAATGAATTCGTCTGGTACACCTGGGCCTGCTAACTGTTTAAGGTGTCTCAGAAATATCGACGGCTTTCGGTCTCCAAGCTCTTCATGGTTTAACAGCTGCATCACCTGGCGCTCTCGGGATGCTGTGAGTCGCTTAATTATTTCAGTTTTGAGTCGTTGGTACTTGTTTGCGGCTGGCGGTGCTGTTATTATATCTTCTACTATCTCGGCGTGTACGGCTTCTAGCTGTGATATGGCATAGTGATATTTGGTTTCGTCCTGCCTGATATTTGCCAGGACGAATTGGCTCTCCAAGGCCGCAAACCATATAGCAGGTTTGGTGGGGTAAAATGCTGGGATTCTAACACTCACCCGGTTGAGGCCACTGTTATTGATGTTCTCATCGGGGGAGTTGGTCCCGGAGTTTACTGTGTTTTCCGAATTATTATTCTCTGCCATAATAATATGCGTTCCTTCCGGGGTCACCAATAAAGCGGGGTTCACCAGTAAACGGGTTGCCTGGAGATCTACCCACTTCAAATAATATATGAAGGTGCTGGGGCGAGAGAAATTCAAGTTGCGGGCCAAACTTATTTATTACACATTTATCTCAGAGCCGACAATATCGTGAATAAATTATAAATTGATAAACTTCAAAATGTAAACATGTCAAAAATTCTTTTTAAAATAAACATAGAGTAAAGCGTACAAAATATAAAGAGTTTTATAAAAGCTACGCTACAAATTGGTTAAGTTTTTGTACGCAGGGACCTTTGATAAGGAAGTAGTTAGATATAAGTCCAGTTTGACCTACATGGGTGAGGTATCTGCACGTTTATCCAAAATAATGAAAAATAACGATATGCATGTCGCATTTAGGACGAATAATACTTTAAAAAATCAATTATGTAATAATAAAGACCGGATTGATTTAAAGTATCAATCAGGTGTATACAGTATCGATTGTCCTGAATGCGACAGTGTATACGTAGGTCAGACTGGACGTAACTTTGAGACTCGGTATAAAGAACATATCGCGGCTTATAGAAATGGTCATCATGATAAATCACATTTTGCCAAACATCTTCTAGATAGTAGTCACAGTATACCAGATGGTCATTCCTATAAGATATTACATAAATGTGACAAAGGCTTTCGACTGAGCGTGTTGGAACAGTTAGAAATAATTAAAGTAAAGAACAACAATAGAATTGCATTGTTGAATGACCAAACTAACCTTACTTCGTCACCTCTTATTAACTTGTTTGGTGGGGGTACTAGTTGGTAGGAGTAATAGCTGTAGGGAATATAAGGCGGTGTTTTGGCGGGCGGGCGGCATCACTTAACGAACATTGTTGGCAGAGTCAACATCCTGAGGATGCTCCGGGGTCGGAGCGAAACGCGCGTCGAGTTTTGCAACCTGCATGGTGGTGGGACTTTGCACGATCGTGTTAACATTATTGCTTGTGTGGTGGTGGTGTTTTCATGTTTTTTGCTTGCGAGTGTACGCATAAGCAGTGTGGGAGGAGGGAGGTGCATCAAACGCATGCCTATGCGTACACTCACTCATCTGCTTGCAGGTTGTGGTTATAATTGTTTCGCGGGATATTGTTAGATATAATATATTTAAATTGTATGCTATGGATTTCCGCAAAGTAACGCCTGATTCCATTAACTATTGAATAAGCTATTACTAACAAGTAACAAATATAAAACAACATATAATGTAACTCTTTGATATTTAATTAATAGGATTTCTTATTTATAGAATTGATTATTATTGAATAAAGAAATCACAGCCATAAACTATGTGCGCTAAACTATTGAAATGTTACTCTTTAAACATTAAGGACAAACAAAAAACATATTATAAAGTTTCACATTTTTATTACAAATAAGATGATATTGTCAGTAACACAGTAATTGTTTGCTGCATTTTGCTTTATTTATATATATTTTGTTCTTTCCTCATTTCATAATTATCAAGACTTCTGACTTTTATGCTCCTTTTCTAGAAAATAATGCCATTTTTGCTATTTCCATTTATAGCTTTATCAGCTGTCCATCAACTCTGAATCTGCAAAAAATTAATGATTAGATTTACATTCAATAATTTCCGGTGTAAAATGGCAAACAAAAAAGATATTAATCTTTAAATTTCAAGCAATGTTCCAACCTAATTCATGCATTATTACATGAATTTTTTTCTGCATATACTATACCTACCTATATTTTGTTTGCAATGAAGAAACCTATATAATGGTTTCGGTTCAATTTTCTTTTTCTCCTTTTAAAAGTAAGCGGTTTTGATTAGCAATATGTTATTGTGAGATTTTTATGGTTTTTGAGTGATTTTCGATTTAATTACTGCGCAAAACTGTAAAATAATTCTGAATTCATTATATTAGGTAACACGAAGTCCTCTGTAGTAAGTTGTGGCCTATGCAAAATCACCGGTAAGCAGCTAACATTTATTTAAATTGTTGTATATTGTTTAGTTTATATGATATAAAGTGTTTAAAAATCAATTTCTTTGAGTTAGCTCAGTTGTGGGGTATAAAATCCGCAATATTCTTAAAAAAAAGAAAGTGGGCAACCCTAATCCGCCATGTTTGTAGTCAGTTTTGTTTATTTAGGTATGCAGGCAAAGTACATGCTTATGCCAGTTCCATATGATTCTTTATTCTGAGCTATAGGACGATTAAAAAATCGAAAATATTTATTGGCTTGACAACCTGGCAAATAATTTTATTTGTGAGGTTGTCAATTTTGACGACATAGCTGAGTATTGAAAAATCGGCTCATAAGGAAAATTGAAAAATTGTCAAAGTCTTTATGTATGCTACGTTTATTTTGGCATATTATTGTGAATTTTGACTTAGCATCTCCGACATCGAGATTGCATTCCTGTGGAGTGTTAAGTACAGTGCTAGTAAATGTCTGTCTCATCGAGTTCATTTATTATATTATTGAGTTTATCAGCCATAAATAATGTTCAGTAAATAATGTAATGAGCAAAAAATGTTTCTTATCAAACATATTGTTAAAACCTCTTTTACTGTTTTTATAAAGATTTTATATTTGATTTTATTATGTCAAGTTTATGTCAAAATTGAAGGTAATTTTTCTTGTATTATTTCGGCTGTAGCGATGTATGGAGTTTAAGTTTCATTTTTTTGGAGATTTATTAATACACAGTAATCTACTAGTAAAAATGTAGTTTTTATTAGTAGAGAGTTGTTCATGGTCCTTCGATGTCAAACATATCGTTGTGACCTGTGCACTATTCTGGGGCCCTGGAGAATTGGAGGTGGACTGGCAGCCTGAGGAAGAAGATCAGCGAGGACCTCTGCGACCGGACGAGGGGGCGAGGAGCAACCTGGAAGCCGGTGGCCGCAGCAGTAACTTCGGCAGCAGCAGTGACTCCGGAAGCAGAGGAATCCAAGGAGCTGGAGCAGGCGTCTGTCTACACTCCAAGCGGCCGAACCGGAACTTAAATAAGTTTGTAAATAGAAGTCCCGAGTGAGTTATTTTAAACCTTATAGTGCAAAGACTTCCAAGTTACATAGTTCTGTGATATTCATCAAACATGGAGGCGATAGTCCTACAAAAAGAGACGTCTCACATTGAGACTCGTCTAGAGAGCTTAGAAATGTATTGGCAGCAATTTACTTCTAATCACAAGAAATTAATTACGGAGGTAAATAAGGAGGACTTACAAAAATCGGACTATATCACAGACAATGGATACAATCAGATGGAAAAGTTGTATACCATTTTTGAACAAGGAATTAAGTAATTATGTAGATTGTAGAGTTAAAGAATCGGTTACAGTTGCGGACATATCGGAAGCTACTGACTTTGCTTCCCTAGTTTGTAAGTTTTGTCAAGGTAGGCATATGATACAAACTTGTAAAGAGTTTGTTAGGGAAAGCATAGACACGCGGCGTGAGTTTGCACAAACCAATCAGTTATGTTTAAATTGTATAGTTTCGGGACATTCTTATTATGAGTGCACAGGTACAAAAAAGTGCCAGCAATGTGATAGAAAACACAGTCTGCTTAATTTTAGTAGTAACAAAACTCTTCCTCCAGCTGTGGAGAGTTCTAGTTTAGGTAGTAGTAAAAATGAGTCTCCAAAAATCTATGACAAAATTCCAATTCCGCCAGTAAACACAATATCATGTCACAGTAATGACAAAAAAGGGCAAGTGTTACTGGCTAATGCCCTAGTAAAAGTACAGTCGAGGAAAATGTTAACTTCTTTTATTCCACAGTCTGTAGTGCGACAGTCGGCACTTAAAATGATACCAGGGACGAGCATAGTTGTAGGTCGTGACGGTGATCAGGTGACTGTAAGTCCAAAGTCATCTGTAGGTTTTAGTATTATATCCCGTCACGATCCCAGTTTTCGTTTTTCAGTTAATGCTCAAGTCCTTAGTGGTATAACACACAGACGTCGCAGTGAGATAGGAAGTGTCTATAATAGTGAGAACGAAACCCTCAATCGTTTTAGGAAGTTAGAAGGAAAACGTAAAGTAAATAAAACGAAACTTTTAACTCCTAAGGAGGAGAAATATAAGTATGTTAATAAAATAACAGTAAACAAGGATAAGTTGTTGGGGGCGAGGGTTCAGCCAGGACCTTGTCCTGAAGTTAAAAGTTTAGGTTCTGAACATTTTTTAGTTTTACGCCGTAAGTCAACTGAAAAAGCAATAATAATTAGTAAACAGTTAGGAAAACAAATAATAAATAAATTAGATTACTATATAAAAGGACAGAACACTTTCTGTCCTATAAAGAAAGAAAAATAATCTTACCTGTTCCGATCCCGATGACGGACGTTTTAGAGAAAGACACAAAATATAATTTAGTCAGTCAGTTAGTAGTAGAGTTTTATGTTTATTTTTCTCTAAGGTTTTATTTTTGAGTTTTATTATACAACCAAGTAGTTAAAGTATATCTTTTAGGTTTATATAAGGTTCGAGGTTTATGTATAGGTAGGAATAAGTGAATTTAGTTTAGTTTCTTATTGTAGGTTTTATTATTTTACTCAGTTCTTGTACTGGTGTCAAATAGTAGTTAGGTACGCTTAGAGAGATATTTTAGTTTCGAAATATTCTAGTAACTTTACGGTTTGTACAAACTCACACGCGTCGTCACCTGCTTGTTTAGTTTCAGTTTTTATATATATTTATACATTTTATACATTTTGTATATACATAAATATAAATAGTTATAAGTTTTTGAATAAATAAATTTGTTTGTCCTTAGGTTTAGGATTTACATTTCAAGTTATGTTTAAAGAGTTTATGTATATTTGTAAAAACAATCCCAGTTTTAGTTAGTTTATAGATTTCAGTTTAGGTAAGGTTGTTGATTATATTCTTGATGTTTAAGGAAGTTTTAGTTGAGAGAGTAAAAGTGTTTAAGTGTTTAGTTTAGCCGCAATAGCAAGTTTTATAACCATTTATTAATTATTATGAACTAAGTTGTTCATAGCGGCCGGTATGTTAAAACCTCTTTTACTATTTTTATAAAGATTTTATATTTGACTAGCTGTGCCCGCGACTTCGTACGCGTGGAAAAGTGATTTAGGGCACTTTAGTATTTTTAAATATATTTTTAGTTTATTGGCGCAACCGCTGACAACTTTCGCTAATTTAATATTTTACTTCCCAGTGTATCCCAGTGTTGATCCCTATCCAGCAAGTCACGTACCCGGCAAGCCTCTTGGTATGCAGGGTATAATAATAATATAGTACCATCCTTTCGGAGCTCGGCAAAAGAAGTAGGCCTTCGAACAATATGTAGAAGTCAGCAAAGGTATTCGAAGTTAGGATTCGAATGCACCGTATAGACGCAGCCAATTTTTCACGTTAATTGAGAAAAAAACTTCGATGTCCGTCTGTCTGTCTGTCTGGGTGTCAAAACTTTAATACGTTTAGGTATCAAGCTAAAAATCATATTAAGTACTAAGGATCTTCTGTCCCTTCTGGCTGTGAAGAAAAACAGACTTCTTAGCCACATCTACCCAAAGATTCAGCCGTATATGTCGGTGATTTTCGTAATTTTCGACACTCCAAAGGGAACCAAAACCTAAAGGTTACTTCCCGAGAACTCAGAATTTTTTAATTTGATATGAAGCAACGTCTTAATAGTGCCGACATAGGATAAATTGCGAAACCATAAAAATATGTTTAATTTTTTTGAACTTACTACCGCTTTTGTCATTAATGTTTTGAGGTATTAAATTGAAACTTATATTGCAATTACTAAGGTCTTTAAAACGAAACTCTCGGTTAGACATGGGCGCAGTGTCACGCCCCGCCGAGGATCCAGCAGGCTTACTCTCGACACATCCGAGAATCGAATCAATTCGATCTCAACGGTTTTTGGTGTTTTATTTGGTAGATTACTTTGGAACTAATTAGGATAAAGAAAACCGTTAGAAATAAACAAACGTCAATTTATTCGGGAGTATGCGGCACGATCGAATCTGAATCAAAATCGAATCAGTTTGGAGAGTTAGGCCGATCGGTTTTAGTAGCTTTTTTTTATTAAACCTACCGTATGTATTATAATAATTATATGAATATTTAAAATTTAGTTTAAAGAAAATATAAAATAAAAAAAGATTAAATTTGAATGGTTGAAGCAGCGCGGTTCTCGCCGCGCTTCATACAAACCTACCTACCAGCATCTGATACCTACACTACTCCAGCCCGGCTCGGACGTAAGACGTAGCAGCCGGCGGCGCCCGGTCGAATCACGGCGAAACGATTTTACTTTTGCTATATTTCCTAAACTATTCATTATATTTCCATGGTATAAAGGGCAAATATAGTCTTCATGGAATTCTTAAGCCAACTAACGTATTAAAATGATAAGGAATAATACCGTGATAAAGATAAAGATAAAGATTTATTTATTCCAAGAAATTGGTTACATAACGTAAACGCACCTATTACCGCCAGTTTAAGCATAGTTCAGATTGATGTCAAAAAAATAAGCATATTATTAATATGTAGCGCCAATAAAAATATTTTTTCGAGTACTAAAATTAAGGATTTTTTAAATCATGTCTAAGAACAACTGTTCTAAGAATTACTTAAAAAAATAAAAATAAAATAAAAGAAAAAGGGCCATGTACCTTTTACCGACCCAAAATATCCGGTGTGTGCCTAATACCTTTTATGTGACACCCTCATACCGATCCATGAATAAATGAAACCGTCAAAGTAAAATAAAAAATGCTCGTGCTATAACAAATGTATATAAATGCACCGCACTACACGTACAGTATGCTATCACCACTTATCAATTATTTATATTATTATGTATTCTTATAATAGTATATTCTTTACAGCAAATCAGTCAAAAAGTGTTATTTATAGGAATTATTACCCGACTTCGGCGAAGCCAAAAGGATGATTGAAGAATGATTTTGGCAGTCTATGTATGTATGTATGTATGTATGTATGTATGTATGTATGTATGTATGTATGTATGTAGGAATGTTACCTCGTAGCGGCTAAACTACTGCGATGTATGTTTTTTATAGAATACTGTACCTAGTTTGAAGTTTCTATTACTCCGAGGTATTACTAGGGTAACTACCCTGATATGTAACTTTATTTCCTTGAAAATAAATACCACATAAAAAATATCTAACTAGTTAGGGCGTTTGTTTGAAAATGTAGAAGTAGATCGGTAATAGGTTTTCTTAAAGGACATTGTGTAACCTATTACCGACCTAATGGAATTTGTATAAATTGTGTAAATACATGTGATTTTTGTACGTTTCAATTATTTTTAATGTGTTATTACATAAATATTTAATAAAAATGATATTCCAATTTAAAAAATACGCTATTTAAAAAGTATACCTGCTTTATTCATCAAAATATTTACATAAGAACAAAGTTAGTTTTTACGGCTCCTAAAGCTCTAGACTATATGGCGTTAATAGCTCAAATACAAGTTAATATATTAAGGACCTGAGTTAATACACCCTCCTGCCTATTAATTTATACTTTTTAACAAAAATCATGATACACAAAATATACGAAAAGTTCTTATCAGCGACCTATGGTCGATTGTGGGTCGATAATAGGAAAAAAAATGTGTTTTTTGTTCCTATTACCGCCTGTTTTTAATATTGAATTTTAGGCAAAATAAAATAGTATCTCATTATAAATAGTTGTTATTTGTGTTCCTGAAAATATTTAAAAATGCATCAAAGAACTGGAAGTTAGATTTAAAAGCTTGACGATATAATATTTTGCTAATAGTGGAACGACAGTACTTACGTTATCGGGAACGCCACAGTATGGAATATGCAACTGTCGCCGACGTACATGGCCGAATAGCTCACTATTATTCTTTAAATAATATAATTGAGTTACCCACACATACAAAAGGCGAATATTTGCAATACAAAATATATATCTTTTTTTTTAACCAACCAATTGTGTAACTTTGATATATCACATAAAAACGATAGTTTTCTTAATAGGGCGCTTATTTAAAAAAATAAAAATGTCCCTATATTATAATCATCTTAACCCCTTACATGTATGTATTTACCTTTCAAATCAACCTTCCAACACCACATAGTATATTATTGTTAATTCTTAATATTACAATCATGGCAACCTGCATTTTCAACCATATACATTAATTGGATACAACACTATTAATTAAAATGTCACTACGCAAGTATATATAAAAAGTCAACATTAGTAGGTATAAATATAAATAGCGTGATGGTATAAATAGCTTTCCAAAAACCGCTTAATTGCCCGTTTTTTTAGTTTATCGCTAAAGGCATTCTTTTAATAATACAGTTAGGTAATTAAGTTGATTTTGTACAGTAAATGATAATTTATTTCAATTTGTGAAGCAAGTTCAAAAATACAATTTTTATAATATTATGACACTGTGGAAACACTTGTCTTCCCAGAAAAAAAAATCTGTTAGTTAGGTACTTATTTCATGTTCTAATCTACTTTAGTGCCACGTTCTATTGCTTCGCGTCACTGTGTAAGCGATCCCCCCGCGCCCCCCGCACGATCCGTTCGTCAGCAGGCCGCGCGCGCTAAATTCATCCGACTTGCTTCAAATTTATCGACACTGCTCGGCTCCTATATATCGTAGCGTTATGTTATATAGCCTATAACCTGCTCAGGAATATGGGCTACAATCGTACCAAGTTTGGTTAAAATCCCTTCAGTAGTTTTTGTTCCATGCGTGCACATACAGACAGACAGACAGACAGACAGACAAAAATTTTACTAATTGCATTTTTGGCATCAGTATCGATCACCAATCATCTTCCAATATGTATTTTGAAAAAATATTCAATGTACAGAATTGACCTCTCTACAGTTTTATTATAAGTATAGATATAGATTTTATTATGTCAAGTTTATGTCAAAATTGAAGGTAATTTTTCTTGTATTATTTCGGCTGTAGCGATGTATGGAGTTTAAGTTTTATTTTTGGAGATTTATTAATACACTGTAATCTACTAGTAGATTACAGTGTATTAATAAATCTCCACTTTATTTTTGGAGATTTATTAATACACTGTAATCTACTAGTAGATTACAGTGTATTAATAAATCTCCAAAAATAAAACTTAAACTCCATACATCGCTACAGCCGAAATAATACAAGAAAAATTACCTTAGTAAAAATGTAGTTTTTATTAGAAGAGTGTTGATCATGGTCCAGAAAAGTGTAGTGTATTATTAGTATTCATGGTCCTTCGATGTCAAAGATATCGTTGTGACCTGTGCATTATTTTGGGGAAAGTCTGGGGGCCTGGAAGACTGGAGATGAACTGGCAGCCTGACGATCAGCGAGGAATTCTGCGACCGGACGAGATACTGCGACCGGACGAGGGGGCGAGGAGCAACCTGGAAGCCGGTGGTCGGAGCAGTAACTTCGGTAGCAGCAGCGACTCCAGAAGCAGAAGAATCCAAGGTGCTGGAGAAGGCAGGTCCACACTCTGAGCGGCCGAGCCGGAACACCCAATAGTTACATAGTACAAGTCCCGGAGTGAGTGATTTTGAACCTTATTCTCTCTAGTAAAGTGACATAGTCAAAAAGTAATAAAGATGGAACCAATAGTTAAATATTGTGGGGCACCGTCCGCTGGATAGCAGACGAGCCTAGATTGCCAAGGACAGGTTTGTGAATCAAGGGTGAAGCCGGGATGGGGATATTAAGGTGTGAAAGGTGAAAGGTGAAGGGTGAGAGGTGAAAGGTGCAGGGTGAGGGGTAATGGAAACACTATTTTTCTTCTTACAGTTGTTCAGGGTGAGGAATCTTCAAGTTCTTTCCGGTCGACGGTTGAGGAGCGAATGAATTGTACTGGCGGCCGGTCCTTTATTTATACCGGTCGCGACCGAAACCTTCTAGAACTTTCCATTCCTCACCCCCTCAAACAAACTTTCGTTTATTATTCTCAAAATATACAATTTTTACATATACAGTTTTTTCATTCTTATCCCTATACATAATTTACATCATTATTACATAACAATAAGTTTGTGGCGTCGCCTAAGGCTGAATAATCGACAAAAACCTGTTTCGGTTCTATTTATATTTCCTCTCCCTCCCCCGATATAACGGTCGCCTCATTCCCTCTCTATCTGCCGGTGATCCTTGTCGGCGACAAGGACTACCGAGACAGACAGAAGAGTGCGTCCGATACCTCGAGCGGGATTGGTCGGTTTCGGCCTGTTAGTGCCGCAGGTGATTCCACAAACTAAGTTAATCACTATCATTTTACATTAACATAATTTACAAGTTATATTCATTTTTTTACCATTTATTCGTTCATCGTGCACATTTCTCCCGCCGGTCGCGTAGGCGACTCCCTTGGTAGCACGATGATCTTCTTACACGGGCGGCGCAGGACATGACCATTCTTCACGGCTACGTCCACCACTCGTACCACGCCGTCCTTCCCTGGGTAGGTCTTGGTTATTCTTCCTCGTGGCCAGACGTTCCGGGGCAAGTTTGAATCACCAATGATCACGATGTCGCCGACTGCGGGGGCGGAGCCTCGAGTGTGAGGCTCCCGCCGGTGATGGAGGAGGGGGAGGTATTCCTTCACCCACCTTCTCCAAAAGGTATCTGCGAGGTGTTGTGCGCGCTTCCACAGCTGGCGCACAGGGGTTTTCTGTTCCTCGAAGGTGCCCGGGGCTGGATCGTGGCTGTTGGCTCCCAGCAGTATGTGGTTGGGTGTCAGCGCTTCTTGTTCTTCCGGGTCGACTGTCACGTGGGTAAGCGGTCTCGAATTGACGATGTTTTCTGCTTCTACCAGCAGCGTGTAGAGTGTCTCGTCGCTGGGATGCTTCTCGTGCAGCGTTATTTTCAATGATTCCTTCACGCTTCGTACTAGGCGCTCCCATGCCCCGCCCATGAAGGGAGCGGACGGGGGGATGTAGCGCCAGGCGATACGACGTGCACTCGCCTCATGTTCTATGCTCTTCCATGCTTCTTTCAGCTCCTTTTCCGCGGCTTTAAAGCAGGTAGCGTTGTCCGTCCAGAGCTCGGTCGGTTGCCCCCTTCTTGCTATGAATCTTCTTAGAGCGGCTACGGCGGAGTCGGCGCTCAGTGACGTCACCACTTCCAAGTGGACTGCTCTCATGGTGAGGCAAGTAAATAGAGCTACCCACCTTTTTTCTCGATGTCTTCCCACCGTTACTTCTATTGGTCCGAAGTAGTCTAGACCAGTGAAGGAGAACGGACGTGTGTGATGTGTGAGTCGCGCCGCCGGCAGGTCACCTGTAGCTGGCACCATCGGTTTTGCTCTTCTTATTTTACAGGTTAAGCAGCTTCTGATGACACCTTTCACTGTTGGGCGTATGCGCGTCACCCACATCCTTTGGCGGAGCTCGTTCACTGTTGTCTCTACTCCTCCGTGATGCATTTGTTCGTGTACGTGTTGTATGTACATTTTCGTGTATCGGTGACCGCCATCCAGTATAATCGGGTTGTTTGTTTCCCTACTTACTCCCTCTGCGGCTCCGATTCTTCCTTTGAGTTTTATTATCTCGTTTTCCATGTGCACACTCAGCGTCGCTAGTCGATCTCCCGCCGCTGGCGTTTTGTTTTCTCTTATTCGCTTCTTCTCGTTAGCGTAGCAGTCATTTTGTACTTTTCGTACCCATAACTCTTCGGCACGAGCTATATAGGATGCTTCAAGGATTATGTATTTTCGTGCTGTGCTGTTGGTTCTAGGCACAACGCTTTCACGTTGCCGGTGTGTGTTCCACCTTACATCGGCTTCTTGGTTTTTTCTTGTTCTCTTCTTAGTAACTGCTACTGTGTCCTTTCTTCTGCGACACAGGTCGATGAACTGTAGAGCTCGTCCTGTGGCGCGTATGAGCATATTCCATTTTTCTATGCGATTGATGTCCGGAAGGCTTTCCTCGACCGTGACGACTCGGGCTGCGAGACACTTTTCTTCCCCAGTAGTTATCTTTTCATCGTGTTTCTCCTCTCGAGGCCAGCAATCCTCTTCCTTGATGAGGAAATCGGGTCCGTGGAACCACCGGTGCGCGGCACCAAAATCTATTGGTGTTGACCTGGTGGCGTCGTCGGCTACGTTTTCTTTCGTCGGTACCCAGCGCCACTCGTTGACTTTCGTCGTTTCCTCGATCTCGGCCAGTCGGTGAGCGACGAATGTTTTAAATGTTCGTGGCTCCGACCGTATCCAGGCCAGTACTGTGCGCGAATCACTCCAGTACGTCTTCTTTACGCCGTCAAGTTTTAGTTCTTTTTTCACTGTTTCCGCCAGGCGGGTGCCTAGCAGCGCCGCCTGGAGTTCGAGCCTGGGTACAGATGTAGGCTTCAATGGCGCTACTCTGCTCTTCGCTGCCACTAATGCTGCGTGTACCGTGCCGTCCTGGAGCCTCATGCGGAGGTACACTGCTGCTGCGTATGCTTCTTCACTCGCATCGACGAACGTGTGAAGTTGTTTTTCTTTCTTGCCCCGCCGATCATCGTAACAGCGGGGGATCCTCAAATTTTCTACTTTTTTCAGCTCTTCTGTCCACGATGACCACTTCGGTATGAGTTGTGAGGGTATGGGTTCATCCCATCCTGTTCCATATCGCCACGTTTCTTGCATAAATCTCTTTGCAGGCATCGTGAGGGGCGACAGAAGTCCCAATGGGTCGAACAGCGACATTACCACGCTAAGGTCTTCTCTCTTCGTCGGGACTCTGCATTCGTTCATGATGGCGGGCGGCATCTTATGCTGGTTGAGGTTGAATCGCAGCAGATCTTCTCTTGCTTCCCACCACATTCCCAGCGTTTTGTCGGCGCATTCTTCTCCCATAGGTATACCAGAAGGTTCTTGGTGGTTCTTAAAGTGTTGTCGTAGGGTTTCTGTGTTCGACGCCCAGCCGCGTAGCTCGAAGCCGGCGTGTCGGTGTATCAGGTCTACTTGCCTCGATACAGTGAGTGCTTCTTCTTCGTTCGCGAAGCTCGTTATGAAGTCGTCCATGTAATGGTTCTTAATGATCTCTTCTACTGCTTGCGGGTACTTTTCTGTAAACTTTTCTGCGTTCTTATTTTTTACGTACAGTGCTGTACATGGTGACGACGTCGCTCCGAATATAAGTGAAGTCATTTGATATTCTTGAGGTTTTTTCTCTCTCTCTCTTCCTCTCCATAGGAAACGTAGTGCGTCTCTGTCCTTCTCTCTTATGTGTATGCGCATAAACATTTCTTTGATGTCTGCAGTGACCGCAACCGGATGTTCTCGGAATCGCATAATTATTCCCGGCAGGGACTGCAGTAGGTCAGGACCGGAGAGCAACATGTCGTTGAGGCTGCGTCCGTGTGATCTGGCTGCTGCATCGTGCACTAGGCGGATCTTGGGCTTCGCTGGATTGCATACGCCGAAGTGTGGTAGATACCAAGTACGACCTGGTGTGGGCGGGGTTGCAGCTGGTGTAGCATACTTGGATTCCAGTAAGTTCGTTATTCTTTCCTCATATTTTCTTTTTAGTTCTTCATCTCGATCTAGTTTTTTCTCTAACGACTTCAAGCGTTTCATGGCGTCTTGATAGTTACACGGGATCGTTTCTGTTTCGTCCTTCCAGAGTAGTGCCGTTTCGTACCTGCCATTTCTTCAATATTTCCATCGCACGTTCTTCAGGATCGTTCTTCGGCTTCTTGGCTTCGATTCCGAGGGCTTCTAACTCGAAGAACTTCTTCATCATGTTTTCCATGTTCACTTGTTCTTTTTCTTCTGTTGCGGTTGTCGTGTGGCCGCAGAAAGCTATCGTCTTCATCTGAGATGATCGATAGCCGTGTAGCACCCAGCCTAGTCGCGTGTGCGATGCGACTGGTTGGTCTTTTCTTCCTGTACGTACCTCGAGTGCTATTAACAGTTCCCAGTTGTCCTGTCCTATTAGAATCCTGGGTCGCGCGCTGTCGTACGTCAGTTGGTCTTTGATGTCTTCTAAGGCCTCAGCCTCGAATTTTGCGGGCAGCGGGGCGGGAGCTGCGGCGGCGCGGGAGCGGCAGGATCGTTTGCGTATAATCAAATGAACCGGTTCTCGAAAACAGCGGCGCGGGAGCGGGTAACGAGTACCGCAACCGCGCCGCCGCCGCTCCCGCCCCGCTGCCCGCAAAATTCGAGGCTGAGGCCTAAATGTGCGCAGTCTCTTAAATCTTCTTTCTGTATTTTCTGCTTGGTAGACAGTAGTTTTGGTACTGTTCTTGCGCTGCCAACGGCGTATTCTTGTTTGCTGTTTTTTCCTCGTATTCTGAATTCTACCTTTTTGCAATTTTCGTACTTCATTGTCTCGTTGAGGCCTTGTATCCAAATGTTCTGCTGTGGTCCGTCCAGTTCCAGGAGATCAGCTAGGCCTTCGTCCATGAGGGTCACTGTGCTACCGTCGTCCATGAGGGCGTAGGTGTCGATTCGGGTGCTGTTCTTACCGATGATAGTGACTGGAGCAATCTTCAGGTATGCTTGCCTATCTCTCGCGAAGCTCACTATTTCAACCGAAGCCGGACTTTCTTCTGCTTCTTGCTGCTGCGGCGGTGGCTGTTGTGTTGCTGGCGGCTTGTTGTGATGTAGTAAGCGATGGTGTGCTAAGTTGCATCCGCTTATGCCGCATCTTCTGGCGCCGCAGCCTCCTCGACGATGTGTACTTTTCAGGCACTGGTAGCAGAGGCGGTTTCTCTTGGCGATCTCCCACCTTTCGTTGACCGAGGCATGCATGAACCGTCTGCACTCGGTCACGTAGTGCTCTTGGCGACAGCTAGGGCATTGTCGTTTGGTACTTACGTCGGCAGCAGTGGAGTAGGTTCGTTCTATTCTTCTCTTTTGTGGCCTCTCGTGATAGTTGTCTATTTCTTCAGGTAGTGCGTATGCGCCGCACTTATCTGCTTCTTCGTTCAGGAACGCTGATATTTTCTTCAGGTCTGATGCATCTTCTTTGTTGTTCTTTGCTGCGTAGTCGTACCATTTGTTCCTTAATATGGGCGACAGTTTTTCCACCATGTGTTTCACCAGTTCTGGGTTAAACATGTAATGTACCTTTTTCAGAGCTTCCAGAGTAGCGACCACGTTCGCTACCTTGTTGGCGAATATGCATAGTTCACGAGGACTGTCGCTCAGCTTGCCCAGTGTTTTGATTTTCTGTATCTCGTTTGCAGCGAGTGTGTCGGGGCGGCCGAATCTTCTTTCTAGGGCTTCCATTATCAACCGTGGTTCTGGCTGACTTATCAGGAGGCTGTTGACTGCTTCCAATGCCGCTCCCCTGATGCTTCTTCTTATTCTTGAAATATTTTCTGTGTCTGAGAACATACCTTCTGTTTCGTGATATGCTGCTCTGTACCCGAGCCATCCCGTTGAGTGTCCAGCGAACGGGGGTAGCTCTTGGAGGAACTTGGGCGCGTCTCTTGTCATGCGGACAGCTTGGGTGAGTGCTGCCGCCAGTGACGCTATTTCGCTCGTTTTTCTTTCTTTTCTGTGTTCCGGTTCCTCTTCTATTTTCCTTAAATTTTCTTCCTTATCCTTTTTCTTTTCTTCATTTTCTTTCTTCTTTTTACTTTCTTCTTTTTTCTTTTCTTCTTCGGCTGACGAAATTGTGTTCTGTTCGTGCAGCCACTCTTCCACCTTGTCCGTTTCATTTTCTTTTTCTTCTTCCTCCGAGACCATTACGCGTTCTCTGGCGAGTCTGGCCTCGGCGAGTGCGAGGGATGCACGTACCTCTTGTAGTTTCAATTCTGCCAGCTTTTCTTCTGCTTCTAGTATACTTTTTCTTCCTTTTTTCTTCTGAAGCGCACGCTTTTTTCTCTGCGTGTCCTCTTCATTCCTTATTGTCTCTTCGCTGGCAGAGGTTTCTTCCGTGGAGGTTCGTTCTGTCGCGGTTTCGGACGTTGCGGTAGTAGAGCTTGTGTTTTCTTCTTCTTCTGCAGGTGGAGCCGCGGCGAGTGCTTGTGCAGCGCTCCGCGTTATGACTGCAGGAGGATTCGCTCGCTCTGTTCCGTCTGCGATGCTCGATGGCTTCGATCTTGACATTTTCTCTTCTTTTACTTCTGTCCGCGCTGATTCTTCTTTCTTCAGGAGAGATGGATTCAAGCAGGAATCCGGCTCGAAGTGGACCAGACAATGTGGGGCACCGTCCGCTGGATAGCAGACGAGCCTAGATTGCCAAGGACAGGTTTGTGAATCAAGGGTGAAGCCGGGATGGTGATATTAAGGTGTGAAAGGTGAAGGGTGAAAGGTGAAGGGTGAGAGGTGAAAGGTGCAGGGTGAGGGGTAATGGAAACACTATTTTTCTTCTTACAGTTGTTCAGGGTGAGGAATCTTCAAGTTCTTTCCGGTCGACGGTTGAGGAGCGAATGAATTGTACTTCGTGAGTTCTTACACAACTTCCCTTTCTTGGGGTCGTTGGTATTCGGTTTCGGGGCTATGCCCCCTCACCGAGGGATACTCCTCGCCTCATAGCTGTGAGGCCGTAGTTGGGGTGAGCATAAAGCTCCTGGGTGGGCGCGTTGTCCTCTGGGGCAAGCTGCTCTCGATCCTGCTCTGCTTTCCCTGTACCACTCCGGCGGTCCACCCCGCCAGGTGAGATCCCCGGTAACCCCGGGGAAGGCCTAGCGGAGGCTGCCAGCGACAGGAGCGGTGAGCGCGGGTAGGCAGGCAGGAGAGTTCGGCTTGCAGGTGGAGTGGCTGGTCGAAGGCTGTATTTCTTCGAGGCTGTGTATTTGTTTTGATTAAGATAAAATCAGTATTATGGTATTATATTCATTAGAAGTTCAATTGGTTAATGGATTATTGTTTAGATTAGATTAATAATAAATAATAATTAATTAAATAAATTAAATAAATAATTGAATAATTAATTGGTACATAAATTGGTTAATTAGGTATAATTAAATGGGTTATTCGCCCGGCGGGCCCTAAACAAAGTGGTTAATGACTCGACCGACCGAATAATTAGAAATTATAATTTGGGTAAGGGGCGATACTGTCTGGACCAGCGGTCCTACAAACATCACCTACGCCTACCATGAGAGATTATTACAATAAAATAATTTTAAATTTAAAATTAAAATAGAATTAAAATTATGATTTATTAATTGCATTGTATTGTATTGTAATTTGGATTGAGATTGGATTGGTCATAATTATTGGAAGCTGCGATTCTCGGCCCTAACGACGAAATATTATCAAAATATCTGCGGGACACGAACAACCGGGATGGGGAAATAAATTCAAAAAATTAAAATTGGAGTTTAAATTAAATAAAATTAATTAAAATGAATTAAATTATACAAATTAAAGTTGGCTGTTAAAAGTTTATGTAAGGGGATGGGGATGGGGAAGGGGCGAATTCCACTTGTGGACCGAAAGTGGCCCGAAAAGCGCACGACCTCTACCTATCAACCTAACTACCCTTACAACATAAAAACGATAGGTTGGGAAGAATAAAAGTAAAAAAGAGATAAAAATAATAATGGGGTGCCAGTTTAGCTCTGGCAGGTGGGTTTTATATTACCCCTGGGGTAAAGCCTTTTGTCTGGCGGGCGGGCGTGCCAGGGGGCTAGATCCTGGAGGGAATCCAGCCTGGACCTGTCCGCTCTGCTAAACAAGTTGGTGGCCAGTCTACTGGCAAAGTCCTCTATACTCTCTATTCTTAGGTCACGGGCTATGACGTCATTTCGGACATACCTTGGGGCCCCGGCTGCGAGTCGGGTGGCCTTGTTTTGGACTCGCTGCATTAGGAGTCTCTGGTTTGGGGACGCGAGTTGGTACCAGGCCGGGGCCGCATATGTGAGCCGTGACCTGACATAGGATTTATATAGAGCGACTTTGGTAGGGATGGGCAGAGCGGGGGAGGCCATGAGTGGCCTAAGTTTGGCCATGGCGACGTTCGCCGACGCTATGGCGTTTTTAACGTGCGGGGCCATTTTAAGTTGGCCGTCGAGCGTAACCCCTAGATACTTGGCTTGACGGGACCATTCTATTTCGGTCCCGTTTAGTGTCAGTTTAGGTGGACACTGTGTGCCCCGCTGACTGGGGAAGATTATGGCCTGTGTCTTGACCGGGTTGGCCGACAGGCGCCACTTTTGCAGCCACTCTGGTAACAAGTCTAGCGAGCGTTGCACCTTGAGGGCTGCGTGGGACCGGTTGAGAGAGGTAGCCATGTACGCGGTGTCATCGGCGTACAGGGCCACGGTCGTGTGGCTATGGCATGGTATGTCCCCGGCGTATGAGTTGTACAGGCTCGGGGACAAGCAGCTGCCCTGGGGGACTCCGGCTCGAATTGGGCGGGCCTCGGATAGAGCGTCCTCCACTCGGACCGAAAATGTACGGTTCTCGAGGAAGGACGCGATGACTCTCTCAAAGTGGGGAGGGACCTCCTGGTCAAGGAGCTTGGAGATAAGGCCCTCGTGCCATACGCGGTCGAAGGCCTTCTCCATGTCCAGAAAAACAGCACAAGACACCTCCTTTTTGTTCAGGGAGGCCGTGATAAAATGGATGACGCGGATGAGCTGCTGGATGGTTCCCAGCTCGGGGCGGAAACCAAATTGCTCCACTCTTTGGGGCAGGTGGGGTGTGAGAAGCGCCAGAAAGGTTTTCTCGAACACCTTGGAGATGGCTGGAAGGAGGGTGATGGGGCGGTAACTTTCCGCCTTTCTTACATCTTTTCTGGGCTTGGGGATCATTATGACCGTCCCAGCCTTCCATATGCCGGGGAAATGCCCGGAGCGGATTATGCCGTTAAAAAGACGGGTGATAGCTGCCACAGAACGGTGTGGCAGGTGGCGTAAATGGGCATTTGTGAAGGCGTCCACTCCGGGGGCCTTCTTAATCGGAAGGTGTGTCAGCACCCGTTTGACAGCTGACGGGGTGATGGCAGCTGGGGCCGTGGTGGGGAGCTCACTCTCCTTGAACTGCCTCACTCGGTCCTCGACCTCACGGATGTGGTCGGTGGCGGAGGAGGCGAAGGGGACAAACTGCTGCTCCAAGTGCCGGGCAAAAATGTCCGCACGGTCCTGGGCACGGTATCGAACGTTACCGTCCTCGTGCAGTAGGGGCCTTATGGGTGTGGGGGTATTTTGTAGGCTCCTGCACAGCCTGTACAGGGAGGGCCAGTCGTCCGCTGCGTCGTCTATCAAGCGGTTCCATCTCTCCGCGTTGATGAGAGCGAGTTCCGACTTGACCCTCTCCGCGAGAGAGTTTAATTCCGCCTTTACTCTGGGGCATCGTGTGCGCTGCCAGAGCTTCCTCAGTGACCTCTTACGAGCTATGAGGGCTCGGAGGTGCTGGGGGAGGGGGGGCTTAGTGGTGCGAGTGGTAGCGGGGATCTCGCTACTTTCCCGGGCGCTACGAAAAGTGGAGTAGAGGGCCTCGGCAAGGTTGTCTACTTCGCTGGGGGTAGACACTGGGAACGAGGGGATATTTTGATGGAGATACTCCGCAAATCGTTCCCAGTCTGTCCTTGGCTTGGGTGTCCTGGGGGGTAGGCCTGTGGGGAGTCCTCTTATGAGCAGGATCACCGGGAGGTGATCGGACTGCATGCTGTCAGGGAGGACTTCCTGCGTTATTCTCCCGGACAAGCCTTTGCAAATGGCGATGTCCAGGACCTCCGGAGTCTTGCTGGGGTCATCCGGGTAGCGGGTGGGTACGTCAGGGCCCAGGACTTCATATCCCTTGGCCTCGGCGTCGTTATGAAGCGCTCTGCCATTTGGACACGAGCACGTAGAGTTCCAGGCTGGGTGCTTGGAATTCATGTCGCCGGCTATGACAGCCGGTTCTGTATCTAAGAGCCGGTGAATGTCGGCGACACTTAGGCCGTTCTTGGGGGGCTTGTAGGCTGCATAGAGGCGGGTGGGTCGGCCTTCTAGCAGGACTTCGACGCCAAGGGATAAGAAGGTATTTGTATTTGTGTCCGGGAGGATTTGGTGTACAATCCTCCGGGCAACACATACAACGAGTCCGCGTGTACCGCGCACAGCGTCGTCTTGCCGGTATATATGATACCCGGGTATTCTAAATTTGCGCTCGGGTGACAACATAGTCTCGCTGATGAGCGCTATGTCGACGCCGTGCGAGTGTAGTGTGTGGCGCAGGATGGTGCTTTTGTTTAGCACCCCCCTCGCGTTCCAGTGGAGTACTTTTAGGGGCTCCATTGGGACACTATGGTGGTGAGTAGTTGGAGCGCCGCTGACAAGGCCATAATGGCTTGTGTGTCGGGGCCCCTAGTTTGAACCTCGGCGCAAACTTTAGTAACTAGCTCGCAACCTTGGTTCAAGAGTTGCGAGAAGTTTGAATCTTGTACCGCCTGAGCCGCTTTACGTTTGGGCTTAGGGGTACGGAGGGTCACTGCCTTGGGTGTGGCAGGCACGGTGAAACCCGGGGTGGTTTTTCCGGCGGACGTGGACGCCGGAAAGGCGGCTGTGGGTGTCTGGGGTACAGAGGGGGTTTGGGCGGGGGCGGGTTTTTTCGACCGCTTCCCTTTGCCTTTCCCTTTGCCTCTGGCCTTGGTTCTGCGCGGCTTCGGGTCGTTGGCCTTGGCCATTAGAGTCTGGCCTTGCGACTCCGAGGGAGGCACCTGCGCTGGGGCAATTGTGGCAGAGCGCTGGGCACTGCTGTTGCGGCTGGGTTTGGGCTGCGAGGAGAGCGCCGTGGGACCTGCATTTTTGTTGCGCGATTCCTTGACAAAAACCGGGCATCGGACAAAATTTGCAGGGTGGGGGCCTCCGCAGTTCACGCAGATGGGCGTGTCCTCTTTCGAGAGGGTGCACTCTCGGGCCGGGTGCTCGGCGCCACATCGGACGCAGGCCAGCTTACGGTGGCAATTTGCGCTCGTGTGGCGAAATTGTTGGCACCGGTGGCATTGAGCGGGCCCCTGCTTGCTCCTCCAAGCGTCTATGGTGACCCCCTCCATTCCAAGGAGTTCATTTATACCATAGACCTTGGAGACGTCGGGGGTCTTCTCTAGGACCGCGTGAAACACGCAGCCGGGTCTGCCTCTCCGGGCGTTGATTTGCCGTACGAATACGGTGGCAAAACCGAGTTCTGCTAGGGCTTCCGAGATGCTCTCGGGCGGCGTATTCACGGGTAGCCCACGGATGGCTACCTTGAAGTTACGCTCCGCAGGAAGAGAGTAGCAGAACCAGGATATCTTGTCGGTTGCCTCCAACTTCGTCAAGTATCTCTGGATCTCACGGTACTCTTTTTCGTCCTGCGGGGTGAATCGAATCCCCTTTTGGAAGGGGCGGCCGTGGGGGTAAAACCCTAGAATCCCTTTCAGGACGGCGAAATGGGTGGTCCAGTCCGGGAGATGCTCCACAATCAGTGGGGGATAGCGGGGCCTCTTAGGCACAGCGCTGGCAGCGCTGGGGCCAGGTTGGGCTTGGGCCTCGGACGTGTCCATCGCCTGAGGGGGTTGTGGTGCGACACCGGCCACTGCCGCGAAGGACTGGGCCGATGTGTGGGCTACGTCGCCCTTGTCATTCCGCTTGGAAGGCGGAGAAGGAGTCGGGGACTTGGGGGAGTCCGTGGTTGCTAGGCGCGGGCGCTTTAGCAACGCTTTAGGCTCGCGTGGGTCCCTAGGGATTAATCCTAGGCCCTTGTAATGGGCCATGATCAATTGGAGGGCGTCTTGGTCCAAATAAGACTTGTAAGTCTCGAAATTGGCCTTGGTGGATTCGGCTGCGCCCGTGCGGAGCGACGGTGAATGGGTCTCGAGAGCGGGGGGGCGTCGGGGAACATCCGGGGGTGGGGACAACATTGGCCCCGCCCCTCGATGCCGACGACTCTTTGCTTCGAGGCGATGCCGTGCTACCGACTACTTTGCGGCTTACGTGGGGGTCGGAATAAACTACTCCGGCCAATGGGTGCTTAGGCTGGCTCTGGGCAGCCGGCTTGGGGCTAGCGGCGGATGTGTTGCTTCGAGAGGAGGATGACGACAGAGTGCGCATCCGCATGAATTGTACTGGCGGCCGGTCCTTTATTTATACCGGTCGCGACCGAAACCTTCTAGAACTTTCCATTCCTCACCCCCTCAAACAAACTTTCGTTTATTATTCTCAAAATATACAATTTTTACATATACAGTTTTTTCATTCTTATCCCTATACATAATTTACATCATTATTACATAACAATAAGTTTGTGGCGTCGCCTAAGGCTGAATAATCGACAAAAACCTGTTTCGGTTCTATTTATATTTCCTCTCCCTCCCCCGATATAACGGTCGCCTCATTCCCTCTCTATCTGCCGGTGATCCTTGTCGGCGACAAGGACTACCGAGACAGACAGAAGAGTGCGTCCGATACCTCGAGCGGGATTGGTCGGTTTCGGCCTGTTAGTGCCGCAGGTGATTCCACAAACTAAGTTAATCACTATCATTTTACATTAACATAATTTACAAGTTATATTCATTTTTTTACCATTTATTCCTTCATCGTGCACAAATATAGTTGAAAGTTAGTACTCGTATTTGAGTATTACGTTTACGAATATTATAGGATAAAGTTCACATTCGGTTTATGTTTTGATTATTTTGTTATAGGTTTATTATTTTCATTTTAAAGTTTTTCTACAAGTAGTAAGTTAGTCAGTCGTTGTTTGTACAAACCCACACGCGTTGTCATCGCTTTACTTTTGAACTCACAGTCTAATGCAGGAAGTAACACTGTTTATTGTATATTAAAAGTTTATGGTTTAATGTATATTTCAGTACCTATAGTATAATGAATTTCTTAAGTTTGTTTTAAGTTTTTCATAGGATTTAGTAAAGTTAAAAAAGTTTATGTTCATTTGTTCAAATAATTTCAGTTAGGTTTTATAAATGTTTTTATTTAGTTAAGATGCAGTAAGTTTTAAGTTAGTTAATTGAGTTAATTTAGGTAAGGTTTTTTGATGCTAATTAATGTTCAAAAAGTTTAAGTTCAAGTGGTAAAAGTATTTAACTGTTTAAGTTGACCGCCCTAGCAAGTTTTAGTTATATATTTATTTATTATTATTATGAACTCAGTTGTTCATAACGGCCGGTATGTTAAAACCACTTTTACTGTTTTTTAAAAATTTTATATTTGATTTCATTATGTCAAGTTTATGTCAAAATAGAAGGTAATTTTTCTTGTATTATTTCGGCTGTAGCGATGTATGAAGTTTAAGTTTTATTTTTTTGGAGATTTATTAATACACAGTAATCTACTAGTAAAAATGTAGTTTTTATTAGTAGAGAGTTGTTCATGGTCCTTCGAGCCGGTAATATAAATTAAAGTAATAAGAGTCTTTATACGTATACGAGTAACAATATAATACGGTTTTGTGTTAATACTATATTGACTAGGGTTTAAGTAGGAATACATCTGTATTTTAAAAAAAAAATATTTTTAAAATAATGTTATTTTTTATTGAACTAAAAGTTGCGTATTGTGTTTTTATGTGGGAAAATTGAGGTTCTGATATGTAAAGGGGGTAGGTATATACTGATTTATATATAGCGCGCACCATAGAATATTATTATGTACATTGTCGTTAATTGTTGTAGGTGTAAGAATTGTAATCTGATTATAGTAAAGGGCAGAGTAGTTTGGATTAATGTATTAGATGTAATTTGTGGGTGTTTTATATAGAAAAATATTATAATCCTAATTAAACTAAGGTTATAAAAGTTAAGGTTACTTATATTAATTAATATAGTATTATTATAATTAATTAATATAATATAATTATTAAGGTTACTTATATTAATTAATAAAGTTAAAATATTTTCCTGACAACGATAACTAAATATATTTATAGTTGAGTAACTTATGTATTTATTTACCGCGAAGTTGCTTGAGAGTGTTTTCTTTGTAATTTGTATATACCTGGCACCTTCTTCTTTGCGTAGCAAAACTCTTCCGTTTGCGATCCAACAAAAGCGATAGTTTTCGGTTGATGCAAAATCTCTGGCAAGAAAGTGCAGTCTTCGTGTTTTATTGGTAATATGCTCCGAAAAGAAAAGTGGGGTCGGGGTGCCATCTAGTCCTAAATGGGTAGAATTCAAACGACAGTTTTTGTTTTCTGAGTTGTATGTTTTCGTGCGTCTTAAACAGTTTTTCTTTGCGAAAGTGTTTGTGAATTCCACTATAATGGTGGAAGTGGGAACACTCTCCTTAGAAGGTAGGCGATAAATATCTTTAATATCATTTTTAATCTCTAAGTTAATTGACTTCATGAGATTACTGGCAATGTTTAGTAGGCCCTGCTTGCTTTCTCTTTTTATTTTGGGGACGCTCCTAACCTCAATGGCAGTTTTTCGAAGAATACGTTCAATATTTTCCGATCTTTCCTCCATATTTGCTATAGAAATTCGAGTTGTTTGTATGTCTTCTTCGAGAATACCGATTTTAGTTTCAAACTCTGAGATTTGGTGTTTCAGGAAGTCCAAAGTTTTTTCTATTTCATTATTGGACGTTAAAATGTCTTTATTCTACTGAGTGATGTGGGACAAGCTTTTTTCCACGCTGTCCATGCGAGTGACCAGTGGGCTTAGGTTCGAGGTAAGGATATCCATAATTTCGGATTTAAATTGGTCAAATTTATCAGTTATCACCTCATCTTCCACGCGAACTCTTTTTGAGCCTCCTCTTACGGTGACATTCTGGGTACCAACCGTATGCTCAGACCCGGTTCTGACGATATTAGGGTCAGAAGCGGAAATTGGCCTTGGGGGTAAGCGCCTCATATTGTAGAAAACGCAAGTTTATTTATAGGTAGTATGTAGGATATCTTAATATTGACACAACTAGCGTAACATAATAAATAAGTACAAAGTTCTATAGTGTGTTCTTGTGATTATTTTACTCACTGTTTTTAATTCACTGTTACAGCTGTTAATATGAAGTAATAATAAACCTTCAGTCTTAAGTTCAAGTTCATCAATATCGTGGTGTTAAGTGCAGATGCACCGAGTCGATACACACGGCGCGGGCGCACAAGCAGGATAGCAATTATTGAGGGCGTTCTCTTTCTCGGGGGTCGAGGTACGGGGAGCCTCCTGCGTGAGGGCCTCGCACAGCGGCTTAATTGATTGCAGAATTATAATTTACTCAAATGCACTTGTAATTAGGTCTGTATTTGCATAAAGGGTTTTAATAAGTTAATAAAAACACGGGCAACACGTCTGCACTGGTTCACTATCCGGACGAAAGATAACATTTCTAACTTTATATCAATCTATACTAATACTCGTATTATAAAGCGGAAGAGTTTGTTTGTTTGTTTAAACGCGCTAATCCTTAGAACTACTGGTCCGATTTGAAAATTTTTTTTTGTTGGATAGTCCATTTATAGAGGAAGGCTTTAGACCACAGAACACAATATACTCACGGAGCTTTAGACTATATAACATTACGCTGCGACCAATAGGAGCAAAGCGTCAGTGAGAAATGATGCAAAAAATGACTTTTAAAAAAAAAAATTAACCGACTTCAAAAAAAATAACTAAAAAGCGATAAATAAACTAATGTATCTACTTAATGCATAATATATACCTACAATTATTTAAATATTTACAACTCAATACCTAATACTTTAACAAAGTCATCTTTAACTATTTAAATATTTACAGTTATCACTTATATTTGGAGTCGGTGCCAGCCTGCAGCCTAGGTAACATAGTTGTGTTGTTTGACGCGCGCGGCTGGCAAGCGCGTTGAAATATATTATTTCAGCGCGCTTATGCAAATTCGTATTTTTAGTTTTGCTTTGAATTTTAGTGTCGGTCAGTATTCTTAATTACATTTATTTGTTTGGCTGGCACCGACTTCAAAAATAAGTGATAACTGTAAATATTTAAATAGTTAAAGATGACTTTGTTAAAGTATTAGGTATTGAGTTGTAAATATTTAAATAATTGTAGGTATATATTATGCATTAAGTAGATACATTAGTTTATTTATCGCTTTTTAGTTATTTTTTTTGAAGTCGGTTAATTTTTTTTTTTAAAAGTCATTTTATTTCTCGATTTTTAGTTGTGTTGATGCGTTGTGAACTTAAATAGATGCTAGTTCATTTACTTAAGGGTTTCAGTTTATTTAATATATAGTCACTAATTACAACGTCCGTTTGTCGAATTGGTCATATTTTTAGGAAGCTATAATTGTTATTAATAGGTACTTAGTTGAAAGAGTTTGATAATATAATACTTATTAGGTATTTATATTTTTTATTATCATGGGTAGACCCAACGACATTGACAAAGTTATAATATGCAATAACACACAGCCAAACCTGCTGCAGTTTCAATTCGTCAATGTCGTCCATACTGCATAGGAAACAGATCACGAATGAGAAAAATGAGAGTGTGGATAAATTGCTTGTTCTCGCGAGAAGGGCCGGCGAGACTTCTCGGCGAGATTTCTCGCCGTGAGTCTGGATGGTATATTACAAGTATCACGTTAGCCCTACATACATTCGATCAACCAATTGCAGTACTGCTCCCAACTCCTAACCGTTAAGGAGTACTGTAGCTTCATCATCAGCACAGCAGCATCAGATGTTGATTCAAGCATACCTCACAAGCAACATGTTAGCCCTACATACCTACTACTAAATAGTTTCCATCGACCAATTGCAGTACTGCCTTCCAGCTCCTAATCCTAACCGTTAAGGAGTACTGTAGCTTCATCATCAGCACAGCAGCATCAGATGTTGATTCAAGCATACCTCACAAGCAACATGTTAGCTCTACATACTACTAAATAGTTTCCATCGACCAATTGCAGTACTGCCTTCCAACTCCTAATCCTAACCGTTAAGGAGTACTGTAGCTTCATCATCAGCACAGCAGCATCAGATGTTGATTCAAGCATACCTCACAAGCAACATGTTAGCCCTACATACTACTAAATAGTTTCCATCGACCAATTGCAGTACTGCCTTCCAACTCCTAATCCTAACCGTTAAGGAGTACTGTAGCTTCATCATCAGCACAGCAGCATCAGATGTTGACACCCGGAAGCATATACCTGAGTAAGACATGATTACGTAACAAAAACACCATACGAGCATACAATTTTCGGTGGTTGCCCTCGATTTCTCCTGGATCCCATCATCAGATCCTGACCTGGTGAAAATGGGACCACCTCAGAAGTGAACTCTATACAACAAAAAAAAAATTTTTGAAATCCGTCTATAATTGACGAAAATATCGGTGAACATACATAAAAAAAAAAAAAAAAAATATTATACATACAGACGAATTGAGAACCTCCTCCTTTTTTTGAAGTCGGTTAAAAACGGGGAAAGTTATTCACATTTGGGGACTTTCTTACGCGAACGAAGTCGCGGGAACAGCTAGTATATTATGATTCTCTATGCTTTATATCATACTTAGGTATATCGCTGTGGGTTTAGCGCCATTGGGGTTAGTTTTGAACAAGAATTTAAGTACATTCGTCGAAAACTTTTAAGTGTCCATTATTAATCCTTTTTTACCAGATTAATTAGTTAAAAAGGCGGTAAAATAGAACATTCGGCATGTTTTCAACACCGTTTTCCGAGCACCTTTTCATTTCATCCAGTCATTCAATTCATTTCGTTTCAAATCGTCAAGTTCAAAATGGCCGTCAGTGCACACTTGCACACTGAGACAAGTCAGTTGATTCCACAGGTTGATTCAGTAAAGTGGTAGACGCTTTACTGAAACTTCCCGGGGAGTTTTGCGGAGAACAATAAATACATATCATGCTTTTTGGAGTTACCACCACTTTCCCACGCTTGTGTGTTTCCCTCTATTTTTTCACAGATTTTGTCGCAGATTATTCAAAACAAATATGGCTGATTTTTGACCTTTTTTTGTACGCCATTGCACTATTAAATTCAGTTTTTTGTTTCACACACAAAAAGTATAAAATGGGTGGGCATCCTTGTCAAATAATATGTACCAAAAGGCACAACTCATGGTTAATATTCTAACAATATTACACTATTTAAAACATAAAATTAAATAACACAATTTTATGGAAGAAATACAAAAACAACACCGCACTTTCAGATGACCGCGAAAAACGTAAACAACATGGATATTTTTTTTTGTCAAATGCCATATCATATTGCCCATGCTTAGTTGAAATAATTGCAGACTCTTTGATAACGTATAATCTTTTTTGCGAATGTGTGCGGCAGCCGGCAATGTGTAGTAAACACCAAACAGTAGTATATATATCTATCCTTCGGCAATGGTGTAGTCAGTACCGTATGAGTTGTTGGTATCGCTTGACCACTGACTTGTAATATTAATGTGGTTTGTGTATTGTGATAAATTGATTGTAAGTTGCTTCAGTTAAGTAATACTGTGCAATGATGCCCTAATATAGCTATTTTATGAAAATTTAGTGCAGTACCTATAGTCCTTTAGGTTTTACTAGAACAATATATATTTATATTTCCATTTTTTTAATATTTGACTATAGCCCTAATTCTAAAGTTCTTAACAAAATTTTTTTATAAAAAAATGCAACAGCTACATCGATACACTGGAATTTTAAATAAAATGACTTTACTTTAATAACTTTACAGCACAAAGATATATATTATATAATAACTTTACAGTGTGTTTATAAAACGCGCCTGCGTATAAGTTTTTGCCTTTACAGTACTTTTAAGTTTAATATACCTATTAGAGGCGCGCGTTTGATGTTTGCTAAATATTTAAAATAGAAGAGATTTACATATTTACTGACAACTTAACTTATTTTTTTAAATTTAATTGCGTTCATAAAATTGCCGCATCACAGTTTATAGGCCCTAATTAAACTTTTTAAATTATTTTATAAATACAATACCTTATTTCAGATATAAAATGAACAGCAATATGGAAAATTCTGAAACTATTTTAAAACGAGTGCTTATAGATATTTCGAAGGAATTAAATTATGAGCCATTTAATGCTATCATTAAGCCTACATCCAGTGAAGGGGCTAACTACACCAGCGAACTGTTTGAAGCAACCATATCGGCTCCAGGCAAAGATGATATCAATGTATTTGCCAAAGTAGCGGCAGTGGGAGAAGAAATGAGGGCAGTCACCAAAGGAAACATGTTCAAGTCAGAAATCTACTGCTACGAGCAGTTGTTAAATAAATATAAACAGTTAGAAGAGAAACATAACGTACCAACAGAACATAGACTACGTAAAATTGCATTCTATGGAGCCAACGACGATTACATGAAGGAGACGCTGGTTTTGGAGGATTTGAAAAAGAAAGGATTTGAAGCGTTCGACAGGTTCAAATCGATCGATTGGCCGTACGCTTTAGAGAGTTTGAAGCAGTTGGCGATTTTCCATGCCCTGTCATTAGCTTTGGAGGCACACGAGCCCGAAGAATTTGAGAAGACGAAGGAAATTTTGGTACTCTCGTACGACATACAGGCAATGAAGGTAATGATGAAGGGCGTTACAGATAACGCTATAGGTGCTATAAAAGAAGAAAACAAGGATCGATTGTCAGCGTTCATTGAAGGAACAATGAGTGATACGGGATTCAACGAATTCTTTGCACCCGTAAAGCACTCTATGTTGGTGCATGGTGATTACCGGCCTAGCAATTTGATGCATAAAATAAATGATGTAAGTTATCAACAATTTTTTTTATCTGTATCGATAGTTTAATGTAAACAGTCACGTATACCTACGGTAATAAATTAGTGTAATCTAAATGTAAACGAAAAATGACGTTGACGTCGACGTTGAACGAAACAGATTGTGATGAACCGTTTAAACCTTCCCTGGACTTCCACACATATTTCAAGACCAAAAATAGCCGAATCGGTTCAGCCGTTCTCAAGTTTTAGCGAGACTAACGAACAGCAATTCATTTTTATATATAAGAAGAAGAGAGATATATATTATTCAAATCCTAAGGGAGTTGAATATCGTATTCTATTGCGTGTAGTCGGAGTTACAATCAATTTTTAAAGTGGGTCAATTTGTTAAGCTAATTCAACATCCTTTGCTTTATCAGAGCCCGTTCCAAATAAACTAATAAACCCCTTCAATATTACAAATTTTTACCGACTTACTAAAACGGAGATCACTCTGAGATAAATGTGTTTTAGGTATTGATGCAGAATCACCCATTTGGTCGCATCACAAATTTATAGAGTTTGGCCGAGAAGTTTTCTTTTTTTTAGTTGTTGAACTCGTTTTTTTAATGAAAGTAACTTACCTTCCTTCTAATACTCCTCCTTTGTTTTATTCATTGTAAGTCACTTGAAATAAAAGGACTCTACCCTAGTAAGTAATAGAATTTCGACAAAAATATAAGTTTAAAAAAACTATAACCCGACTTCGCAAAAAAGGGGTCTAAAAAGGCTGAAACAAGAAAATAATTCAATTTGAAACCGTGGTCGTACCCGCTATTTTTATTAGCTTGGGTTGTACGCTTTTTTACCACGCTTTTATTAGCTTGGGTTGTATCTATCTATGTAATGGAATCTTTAAGCATAAATTTGACCGATTTCCAGAAGTTTGATTAATTTGAAACTTTGCACACGTATCAAGGACCGATGACAATGCAATAATTAAATTTTTTTTTTACCACGCTTTTATTAGCTTGGGTTGTATCTATCTATGTAATGGAATCTTTAAGCATAAATTTGACCGATTTCCAGAAGTTTGATTAATTTGAAACTTTGCACACGTATCAAGGACCGATGACAATGCAATAATTTAATAACAGTTTCCCAATATCCTTATAAGGACCACCAGGGTTAATAAATTCTTTTGTGGATCCTCTATAACGGAGTAAGAAAGATAGAGCTATTGCGTGATCTGCGCATGTCTGCAGTTTCGGACTCTTTCGCTCGGGCACTCGGCACAGCACAACGGAAGCAAGTGTAAACATTTTATCAATAATTTACTATATCTGTGGATATCATAACAAAAAACACGTGGGTTTTGTACAGTAATATGATTTTTTCAATTGATTACTATAGTTTTATTCAGGCTAGTTGCATTTTCACCGTTTATTCCTTATACATGCATAGGTACAAATGAGTCTAATACACGCAAATTACTGTATATATCATTTATATAACATAAAATATGATAACCACATCTATTCATAAATTCTCACCGAGTATAACAAAGAAAATAAACATTAATTTACACAACGTCGAAAGTTCAACTAACTATGCATATGGGAAAAAGCCTGATCGCGTCTTAATTGTGGCAGAATATTCTGTAGTTACCTCTTCGTTTCGGGAGTGGGTAATTTGCGCGCCTGCTGCCTTCCTTGGAAGTGGTAGCCGTTTTTCAGGCTCCCTCACCTAAAAATAAGTTCTTACTCCTGATTACTTCTGTATCAATTACGATATCTGCATAGCTTTAGATTTGCAGTTAATAAAGAAGGAATTTAAAAATTCCAAATTATTAATTCTATTTCAAACGGAGAGAAATTTAGCGGCTTATCCTATAGGAAACGATCAATATCTTTTAGTACGAAATTTCACAGTCATCCAAGATGACTAGGTCGCATTCGGCAAAAGATTTCGGATCACTTTTGACGAAGAACCAAGCATATATGGAAGCTTGAATGACAAATCAAACGAAGCTAATCTTGGAAGTACTCTTCGTCAAGGTTTGGAAGATCTGTTCATGGTACATAACGCAGGCATACTCATAACAGATGGTCAATCATTTGGAGTAATGCATTATGATAACAAATATTACTTCAGTAACTCTCATTCTTGTGGCCAAAAGGGATCTAGAGCAAACGACAACAATGGAAAAGCTTGCGTTATCGAATGCGATAATTTTGACGAGTTTGTGAGGATATGTAAACGTACAAAAGGCAGCAAAAATTTAGAATTTACTCTTGATTACATCAATGTTGAAGTCTTGGGTATACATGATGATTCGGAGGAGGTAGAAACTCATCAGAGCACTGAGGAGGTAACAGCAACACCCCAAACAGTCACTTCCCAACCGAATTTAACTTATCATAGTATTCCACTACAGACATCAATGATGGCACCGATTGATGTAATGCCTCCTAATGTGGAAGATGAGATACAGGTTTCACGAAACCTTAATGAAATTACCCGCAAGACGAAAGACAATATTGTAAATGTGGGTCATGAACTGAAAGCAGAAGAATTTGCCTGGTACTTTTTGTTTCCGTATGGGAAGAACGGGTTTACAGAGCAGAGACTTGTAAAAATTACACCATTGGACTACTATCAGTTTAGAATTTTGGGAAGTCACACAAGATTTCAACGTAACGATTATCTCTTTTATGCTTTATCGTTCTTTGAATATTATCGTATCAAAAGTACTATATCAGCATGCGGCAAGAAAATTGTTAATCGAGAAGGAGCAGTTGAAGACGTCCATCTTTATCTCAAGAATCTGAGAGGTTCTGCAGCCTATTGGAGATCAGCTTTAAATGAACTATTAGCTTAGATAAGATGTATAGGAGCCCCAACCTATTTTGTGACTTTTAGTTCAAATGATCTCCACTGGTTAGATCAGCGATGAGCTTTGCTGATAGCCGATGGTAGACTGACGTTGATCCAAGTACACTTGACATTTATGAGACTCAACGCCTCATCGAATAGTACCCAGTGATTTTGAGTCGACATTTTATGATCAGAGTAAATGCTCTAATGAAGTTCATTCAAAATAATGATGAGGTATTTGGAGGAAAAGTAAAAGACTTCTGGTGGCGTATTGAGTTTCAGAATCGTGGTAGTCCTCACCTTCATATGGTAGTTTGGATAGAAAATCGTCCAGCATTTGATACAGAGGAAGGAATTCTTCTACTCGATCGTAACTGCTGTTGTAAAATTCCCGCAGAAGAAGAAGATCCAGAGCTCTTCGAGCTTGTGAAAAAATTTCAAATTCATCGACACACACAAACTTTTACGAAGAATAGTACCTCTGTAAGATGTCGATTCAACTTTCCACGTCAAGAATGTGACGAAACACGAATAGTATCACATTCTTCTGATGATTTTCTACGCAATGGGGGCAGAATTTGCTTACTTAAGCGTCGTAAAGAAGATGCTTGGGTAAATAATTACCACCCAGAGTTATTGAGACTGTGGACATTCAGCCGTGCGGATCAAACGAAGCGATAGCATACTATATTGCAAAGTATCTATCAAAAGCAGAACCTGAGGGTGTCGATTCTGGAATTGCACAGGCAATACAACAAATCCAACGCGAAGAGACTGATATTTCACGCAAACTGTTCAAAATATGTATGAAGATTCTTCATGAACGAGAAATATCAGCTGCAGAATGTGCATATCGGCTTTGTCATATCCCATTATGGAACAGTTCGCGAAATTGTATTTTCCTGAATACAAGAAAGCCAGAACAGCGTTATAAAGTATTGCAATTCGACAAAAACGGAAACGCAATTGGCTACTACAGCAATATCTTTGAAAGATATGAAAATCGTCCTTTACATCATCCTGACTATGATTTTGTGAACATGAGCCTTACGGAGTTTGCTATTTGAAAGTGGTAAGTGATACCAAGGAAAGCGTTGATCATGATGCCTATGAAGAACAATCAAACATGCGTCGTCCACTCATCACTCTGTTAAATGAGAGCAAAATGGTTGTGAGAAATGTTCCTGCGGTTGTCAGGGTGCCATATTTTGTAGCAGCTTCGGATCCAGAGAACTTTTTCTACATCTTACTCCTTCAATATATGCCTTATCTTTCGGAAACTGAACTACTTGAAGGCTTTGATAATGCAAAAGAAGCTTTCTTAGCTCGAGAGAGTCGTTTAAGGGAAACAAGTAGACATATGTGCCAACATCGAGAGCGGGACCAACAGCTTGAAAATGCATTCAACCAGATACATGCTTTCGAAATTTTAGAACAGCCAGAAATTATAAATCCTGAAGTTGAAGAGGAAGAGCTACCAGAGAGAGAAATGAGCAACGATCAATTTCAAAGGGCGCAACATGCTATGAATGTTGAACAAAGACAATGGTTCATTCATATAACAGAGAGTATCAAGAACCAACTCAGTGGTGATACTAAACGAGAGAAATTTTTGTAACTGGTGGAGCAGGCACCGGGAAAACATTCCTCTTTAATCTATTGAAGAACAAAGTGAACCGATGTTATGGAAATCCGGTGGTAAAAGTTGGTGCTCTCACTAGAGTTGCAGCACGGTTGATCGGCGGGTCTACGCTACACCGTCTGCTAAAACTACCAGTACAAAAAGATGGAGTAATTGTAAGCATGCCACTTCTTACTGGTAATTATTTGAGAGGAATGCGTCAATTATGGCAATATGTTGAGTTTCTGTTCATAGATGAAATTTCTATGGTACCCTATGAGATGCTTTGTATGATCGACTCTCGTTTGCGACAGCTGAAAACTCCAGACGCTTGCTTTGGAGGCATAAATGTGATCTAGTGCAATTACCACCTGTTCGAGGACATCAAGTTTTTCAGCAACCAGAACATATGAAGCCAGCTACACATTTATGGCGACAGTTCCTTTTGGTAGAACTCAAACAGAACATGCGCCAACAAGGAGACACGACATTTATAGATGTTAACGCCGTTAGAGTTGAAGAAATTACGTCTAAGCATCTTGAGATCCTTCTTGAAAAAGTTTCAACAGATGCAACTAATGAATTCTCGATTGAGAGAGCATTACGAATCTATCCAACGAATGATCAAGTTGCTAGACACAACGAAAAAGTTCTCCAGAGTTTTGAGAATAAAGGGACAGTGATCTATACAATAAAAGCGCAAGACCAACTCATTGATACTACTCGAAATTTGGGTAACAAGGACTTACATTCTGTGATACCTAATGATATTAATAAAACCGGAGGTGTAGGAGCTAAAGTGATGTTAAGGTCGAACATTGACGTGTCGAAAGGATTAGTGAATGGCAATATGGGTTTTATCACAGAAATTATCTGCCCAAATTTTCGTAGAGACCAAGACGTGTACGCTGACGACATCCCGTCAGTCCGTATCGATTTCGGTTCAGATGGTGGGCACATGATTAAACCGATATATTTCTTTACCAGTATCTACTAATGCCAAGAAATATGAACCCTCAACTAGGCAATAAACCAGGGGTGAAATGGATCTGAAATATCGGATACGTATATGGATATTAAATTATTTCGAATTATCCGTTTGTTCCGGATAATTTCGGTTACGGTTATGGATATTTTTTATAACGAGTATCCGATATTTTCGGTTACGGTTACGGAGCTTCCGAACATCCCTACAATAAACCTAATAGTGATTTACAAGTGATTAATATAAATATTACTTATTTTCAGGATGGAACGATAAAAATTGTACCATTGGATTACCAGACATGTCGTCACGGGAGTCCTATGGTGGATCTCATGTACTTCATTTTCACTGGCTCAGATAAGAAATTTCGAGATCAGCACTTCAAGTCTGCTATAGAACTCTACTATAAAGAGCTTCGTGATGCCCTACGAAGACTAAATGTTGATCCTGATGAGGTGTACTCGAGGGAAGACTTCGATTTTGAATATAAGAAGGTAAATACTTAAAACACTACAAGCTGTATAATAAATGAGCGATAATACTTTAGGGTGTGTATGTGCCTACTACGAAGAGTTTACTATGAAGTTACCAGCGCTGACTCACTTTTAACTTTTTTGACGCCTCCGTGGTCTAGTGGTTAAGAGCTTGGCTCTTGACCCGGAGGTCGCGGGTTCGAATCCCGCTGAGGGAACAAAAAGTTTTAAATGTTCCTGAGTCATGGATGTGTATTAAATTTGTGTATTAATATAATAAAAATCTTAAATATGTTTATAGTGTAAAAGTATTAAATATATTTCCGTTGTCTGGTACCTGTAACACAAGTTCTTCGGATACTTAGCACGGGGCCAGATTGACGTGGTGTGAAGCGTCCATAGATATTATTATTATTATTATTATTGTGGTTTTTAGAAATTTTCTTTCCTCCCTTACGGGGGTCTACTGCAGTTGCGGGCTTGTGGCCAAACAACTTCAGGTAAGATGACAGTGTTTCAATTTATAGCTAAGAATTTGCGGACAATGCGGCATGTATTGAGTATGACTGCTTTTTGTATGGTGATGTATGTAAGTGGATGTATGTCAAGTGTTTTGAGTGATGTGTGAAGTGTTTTAGGTATGATGCCAGTGGTCGAAATTATTATAGGTATTGTTTTAACTGTATTAACTTTCCATTGCGATTTAATTTCTATTGTGAGGTCTGTATATTTAGTTACTTTATTAGTGTGTGTGGTAGTGAGGTTGTGTGTATTGGGTATGGCGATGTCTATAAGGTAAACTATTCTTTTTCGTTTATCATGGAGTGTTATGTCAGGTCTGTTGTGGTGTACGGTCTTGTCTGTCAGTATTGTTCTATCCCAATAAAGTTTATAATCCGATGAGTCTAGTATGATTTGTGGTGTGTATTTGTAGTATGGTGTTTTGTCTGTGATGAGGTTGTGGTTAAGTGCGAGTATCTGATGTATGATTGCTGCTACTTGGTCGTGTCTGTGTTTGTAGTCTGTTTGTGTGATGGATGAGCAAGCGCCGGTGATGTGTTGAATAGTTTCAGGTTGTCTGTGGCAGTGCCTGCAATGGTCACTACCTGCACTACTATCTCGTATAATATATTTTCTATAATTTTTCGTGTCTATGACCTGGTCCTGGATTGCTATTATAAAGCCTTCGGTCTCTGGAAACAGCTCGCCTCTCTTTAACCATGTGTTTGACGCTAACTTGTCAACATTGGTGTTGGTTAAATCCATACGATGGCGTCCGTGTAGAGACTTCTGAGTCCTTATTATTATTATTATTAACTTTCATATTTCTATGAAAAATGCCCTAACATCATAAATTTGTCCGTAGTATACACATCCTAAAGTATTATTACTCATTAATATTATAATCTGTATATATGTAACACATAATTATTAATTATCAACACACAGGGGTCGGGGGTCATTGACTCAAATGATGCACACGAAGATCGTGATGCATAGGATAACCTAAATTACTGTTGTGCTTCGACATATTATATTGTATAAAAATGTTAAATAATTGAGTGATTTATGATAATATTCAAGTATCTCCCTTCGTTTCCCTCCCTTCCGTCCCTTTTTTCTGATTGCATTTGTATATCGTATTTAAGGCTGCGAATTAGTTGAAAGAGTCCACCATACAGACTGTAATTCAAATAGGTATGCAGTATTTCAAAGTCGGTTTTCTCCAAAATCGTACGGTTTACAAATGTTCGTAACTACTTTTCGTATAAAACACTAGCTGGGCCCGCGACTTCTTTCGCGTGGTTTTTGAGTGACTTAAACCGTTTATGCAGCGCACACAACGAAAGTCCCCAAATCTGAATAATTTTCCCCGTTTTTGCAAACATTTCTCACTGACGCTTCGCCCCTATTGGTCGCAGCGTAATGTTATATAGCCTAAAACCTTTCTCTATAAATGGACTATATAACAAAAAAGATTTTTTTTAAATCGGACCAGTAGTTCCTGAGATTAGCGCGTTTAAACAAACAAAGAAACAAACTCTTCCGCTTTATAATATTAAAGTATAGATATAGATAACTCAAGAAGATAGTAAATTTTTATCACTCACTTGAGTACCTACACTATAAACGTGATCTGTTTCTCTAGAAACGGAATAATTACCCAGTGCTATAGAGTTTGGAAAATTATCGTAACTTAGTAGAGATCATAGAAGTAATAACATGGAGAATGCTTGGTATACTATACAATATGTATTATTGGTCCATGGTAAAAGTAACTTATCTGTAATTTGTGCTTTGACTTTTTCAGTTTCTACCATACGGGCTGGTGATCAGTGTATTCACATTATTTATCATAACCATCGAAGTAGACAAGGCACCTAAAGCAAATAAAGAACTAACATTGAGCGCCTTTGAAATTAAACCAAACGAAATGTACATAGAGAGAATCAACGACATTGTGGACGATTATATCAAGATGGGTGTTCTCTGATGATACTTTAAAAAGAAAGGAGGAAACGCAAGGAAATCAATAGAATATTTTGAAACGGAAAAAAGAAGCAAGAACATAATTCAATTCTATTTAAAACAGCCATGTGCGCTTGCGCTCGGTCAGAGCAAGGAAATAGCAAATTAATTGACTAAACTACCTCTGATAATTTATATGATCAGTCATTACATCACTACATGTAGCCATGGTTGTATGTTGTTGTGTTACCGTAATTGGACATTATTATAACGTCATTAGACATTGAACACAATATTGTATCTACGTATTGCAAAAAATAATGTTAAAGGTATATTAGGTACTGGTACGTCTAATAATAATTAGTTTTAAGCGAAACTTTGAATGTTGATTAAAATATCATTTTGAATTCTTTGAATGAATTAAAAATGATATTTTAATCAAAGTTTAAATTAGTTTTTTGAAAAAAAGTCATCAATTTAAATGAAATATGTTCGGTTGGTAAAATATTTACTGATTTTCGCGAGTATGTCAAATTAACATTGAAGCCAAAAAACAACCAAAGTACACAAATCGATTGTCTTTAGACGACTTTAGTTATGGTTTGTCATAAATTAACTAAATGTAATTTTTTTAATTATATACATTTATTTTTACTGTTTTTATGAATGAATTTATAATAATTATTAAATTATGTATATTTATAAAAACGGCTTTTATTGTCATACATAAAAAAAAATTAGACAAGGCGCACAAAAAATCTGTTTTCATTCATACCAGATAGAGCTTTATCGCTTAGGGCACAACGAGCAACCCAATTACAGTCAGCAAAATGCTTAGTTATGTAATACATTTCATTGATTGAGAATATTTTGCGTTGTGGTTCTTGTTTCATATATACTAACCGTACACGCGGCAATATTTTTCTACAATTACTTTGTCACTATCAAGTCATATTGACAGCGACTACAAAGTAGTGGTTTATTAATGAGCGAGGCACACATGCTTGCCCTTGATGTCTATGTAAAACAGACTAGTCAAAACTCTTAAGTAATATTTACTTTGAATAAAAAATAAAGCATCATATCATGCGAGGCGTTAACAAAATAATGATGTCCTGTTAACAATGATTATCATAATGTTATCTGATGTTGCATGCTGATATCAGATACCGAACTTGGTAGTACTTATATATGTATTATGATGGATAGGCAGGTCATTGGTAAATGTTTTGGCCTTAGAGAAACATGTCTAAGCAAGAAAATCTCCTTCGTCAATTGCTAGATAAAATTGCTGAGGAACAATGCCTAAAAGATGCCAAAGTAACCACGAATCACATTGAAAACGATGGAAGTAATTACACTAGCGGACTTTTCACGGCTACAATATCTGGTGCAAACAAAGAACAACTAAATCTATTCGCTAAAGTTGCAACGATCGGCGAAAAAATGCGAGAAGAGAGCTCGGTACAAATTTTCAAAACAGAATCGTACTTTTATACAAAGTTGCTACATATGTATAGGAATTTAGAAGATGAATATAGTATTCCAGAAAGCGACAGACTTATGGTACCTAAATTCTATGGTTCGAATGATGAGTATTTGAAAGAAATACTTGTGTTAGAAAATATGGTGGCTAATGGTTTTCAAGTAGTCGACAGATTGCAGCCCATGTGCGGTGAATTTGCTTTACAAGGTGTTAAACAATTGGCTAAGTTTCACGCTCTATCTTTAGCTATGGAGCGTTACCATCCACGAGAGTTTGAAGTGACTAAGCAAGTTTTGAATTTCAAACAAAATGACGCATTCAAAAAGTTTTTAAATAGTATATCGGCAACTGTTATAGAATCCACGGAAGATGACAAGAAGGCTGTAGTTACTAAATTAATTAAAAGTGTCGTTGAGAGAGAAGATTTAAACAGAGTTATTGTTTCCACGGAAAGGCCGGTGTTCCTTCACGCGGATTATCGAGGGAGTAACTTATTGTATAAAAATAATAATGTGAGTACATAAATTATAGCAATAGTTATAAGTTCGGTGCGGATCGATGAAAGTCACTGCTTTGAGAGAATATAATATATTGTCTTTCGGAAACTTCTAACCAAAATGGGCAACACTGTGGCATGACCAATATATTATGTATAAAATAAATCTACAATTCTATTCTAATATAATACATATGGTTTCAATATAATTTATTTTCCTAGCGCTCGTAATAAAAAACATTGACAGACCCTCCACTGCGCCACCTGGTGAGAAAAAAAAGATAAAAAAGCGACTATTTAAGAGGGTACATGATTACTAATGTATTTTTTAAAATGTATTATTTAGTATTAAAACAGAAAACTTATTGGTTACAGGGTGACATTGAAATCATTGTTCTCGATTTCCAAACCATGACATTTGGTACTCCTGTTTTTGATCTTTTATATTTTTTGTTTAACGGAGCAGATAAGGATTTCTTAGAGCAATGGTACCACAAGACATTAGATAAATACTATACAGAGTTAGCGACTGCTTTAACAAAATTTAAAATAGACTCGGCAAGCACTTTTAGCAGAGAAAATTTTAACCAGGAATTACAAAGGGTTTGTATGATTATTTATTAATGTCAAAGTTTTTTCACACCTTTAGTACCGTTTATCTCCCAAAGCCATTTTTCTCGCAACCCAAACTTCATAATTGGCCGTTATGCTCACCTGTGTTGGGAGCATGAGCTGAGATATGTTCAGCTTTTATAAAATTACGAAAGTCTGTCGTTCAAGGGCTCTGGCGCTATAACGCAAAGTTGCATTCATGAATGTCGTTGCTCCAAACTGTGTGATGTGTTTTTATGAAGACTACATCTGGGTGTTATTAATATAATATAGTTGTGGTCTAGACACATATTGATATAATATTTACTTTGGTTTCAGATGGTGCCTATCAATTTGGTATTAGGATTCTGTACTCTGCTAATCGTTACTGTAGACGCTGATAAGGCTCCGAAGCCAGATGAAGAATTGGATATAAACAAATTTGGCTTGGTGAAACCCAGTGACGGCTATAAAAAGAGATTGAATGGCATAATCGAATTCTTTATTCAAGAAGGAATACTTACGTAAAATTATATATCCTTGTACACCTAAAAGCCTTATTTATGATCTTTAATTGTAATTGTACCATAAAAAAGATGTATCACTTTTTGTTTCTTGTGAAACAATTCAGTTCAACCGTTTCCATGAAGATCAATTGACTGGCCTTGGATTTCAACTTGTTATTTTTACGTCTCTTTACACTGAGACGAGACGCGGTGCGCCATTTTTAGGATAACCATTCAAAATTAAACTTTATTACTTATAGGAAAAGATGCACGTTTCATTGCAAGATTTTGATTTCGTGTCTCTTGCAATATTCAATAATAGTTGCTATTTAAATTTGTTTAGGTCCTTTATACCCAAATTTAGATAAATAAACTTTTTAATTATGAATAAAACTTTATTTCTTTAACAATAGTCATAATACAAAATATTATTCGTTAAAAATATCATCAACCTACAAGTGTGTCCTATAATCTTTCATGGTAGTTGATTTCTTTGGATTTCTCTTGATCAATTCATAGAAGGACGATTCTACAAGCAACCATAATGGTATAGCTATCACAAAAGATATAGCCAAAACGCTGAACATCAACGCGAACTAAAAAATAAAACAAAATATAAACAAATAAATAAAACCAAAATGCTAAATCTAGAAAAAATAAAAAGAAATAAAAATACTTACAAAATTATATTTAGAAGCCTCTATCAGACTAGTGTTGGTTCCAGCAAATATCCTTATCAAGGGTAGATGGACTATGTAGATACAATATGAGAGACGGCCAGGCACAATCCATATTTTCCACTCTAGAATCCATCGGTAGAAATCTGTAAAATGATGAAAATACAGCAATGTCTCATAGTAATAATTAAGTTAGTATTATTTATTACGACAAACTGAAAACGAATGACTTTAAATAATAAATAACACAAAATAATAACAGATTGGTGGTGTCTACACAGAAAACGTAAAACGCGCAAGTTTTATATATTAACCTTCTTAGTAATAAAATTATTTACACAATTGATTCGATTTTTAATGTCTCCGTCTAAACTCCAATTCCCGTATTTAGTATTACAATTTATTCTCAATAATTTGTAAATGAATTTTGGGACGTATTTCTTTATAATATGTAATCTTTTTGTCATTTATGTGCACAAAAAAAATGTTAAATAAATAACAAGATGAATCGTCTTTCTATTCTAAACGAGACTTGTGTAGGACAAAAATTTGTTTTGGCGTTTATAAGAATCCCATTTTGTTTCATCATATCGAGACTGCATAAAAAATGTGTTATCTATTTTAAGATTTAATTGGCAGAATCGACCTCTTGATCAAAAGTCACTTGAAATTAAAGGACGAGGAGACTAAATATTTAATCAATGGTTAAATATTTTTGCTACTAAGGGATTACTTAGATATTTTTATCTCTTTCGCTCTACCTTTACTGTTGCTGTTTTAGCACATCGCTACAAAGTTTTTACTCTAAAAAAATACCTACTCTCAATCCTAAAAGTAAGTCCAGCGATGATAACAGCAATCATGACTCCGAATAGAGGTTTGGCTAATGCAGCAGTGATCACTCGTTTAGACAAATTAGCCCTAGGCGCGTCTCTATAGAATATATAGCCGAATAGAATGTAGATGAAAGTTAATGGAGCAACAACCCAATACACGTATCGGTATTTCTGTAAGAGAATTTTAGAGATTAGAAAAATTATAAGTACCTATATTTAAAAGAAATCAGATCACTAAATTTAATTCTGGGATACTAAAAAGTAGCCTTTGCATCCGTTATTGGATAATTTATTAAATAGTATTCTCCGATCAAAGTAACCACTATTTAAATACTGTAGTTCCTGGGACAGTCAGTCGACGGCCTAGTCCAGAGGAACGACTAGTGGGATAGTAAAATAAGGTTTAATAAAGTAATTTTACTTGCTAAGATCTAAGAACTAGGTACTTACTCTATATCTTCCAATTTCAAAATTCCTTTCTCGTGAGTAGTAAATAGCGTATCCCAAAGCTATGCCAATAAAGAAGCTGGACATGTTAGCATGGCCTGTTTTAAATGTTTCATTAAAATTTGGATCCATTGCAAAGAAGGTACGGGTTGCCCTGGATAAAATAAGAGCTATTTGAGTTCATTCTACTAATATTATAAACGCTAAAGTTTGTCACGCAATAACTACTAAAGGGATTTTTATGAAATTTAGTAAAAAATACTTATTCAATTTAGTAAAAACATAGGCTATTTCTCGCAGCAGAACAATAACGTAGGTACAATGTATGCGGAACCATCTAATTTATAATATCCGATGACTAATAATGTCTGTTGTATCATTTGAACCGACTTCCAAAAAGCAGGAGGGTCTAAATTCAGCCTGATTTTTTTCATACATATTTTTGATGTCAATAACTTATTTTTTAACTCTTAATTTTATGAAATCACATATGAGAGTCATGTTAGCATCTAGGTCTACCTTACCGTTTTTTTTTTTTTTTTTTTTTAACGCCTAGACTTACCTGCCTCCTCGATACCGGCTCTAACGCCAGAATTTCCAACAAGCGTTCTTCAGTTAAATTTATAATAAATACTAAGTATTATTAGAATAAAGAAATGATACCCTGGAGAAGTGATGAGAACCCCGTCCAGATCGTAAATGTACGTCTGTATCGCAGGTACCACTATCCCGACTATAGCCAGAAGACAAACAATGATTTTTTTTAATCCCACTCGCTGGATTAATATTATCGCAGTCATTCCAACGCAACAAAGTTGAAAATCTGCGGCAATGTACCTGAAAATGTTAGAAATACAGTTTGAAATTCAATCATTTTCCAGTTACATCGTCTATTCAGCGCTTTTTTCCGAGTCTAAATTCCTAACTCCCAAAAAAGGCAAGACTGTTTAAATTTGCTATTCTCGGGTCTTCATATTCATGCAGCGGGTGTGTGAACTTTCTTTAGCTTTCATCGCTTCAGGGTTGTAGAATGTTAATTTAATTGGAGTGCAAGCTGAACTCTTAGTTTGTGAAACTATCTCCCGGTTTCTGAAAGGTTGATTTTAGTTAACAAAGCCATTGTGAACGATCATTGGGGAACGTAGCAAACGTAGCGAGTTGCTCACTCGCTACGTTTGCTACTTCTGCGTTCAGTTCTAGTTCTAGTTCTTGCGAGTGATATTCACCAATGAGTGTACAGAATGGCTTGTAAATTCAAATGTTAGCTGATCGAAGATTTGATCAGCCTTTCATAAACTGGTGGTATCTGAAAGGCTGATCTAAGAAAACAATGACTCAAATGATTGATGGAAATATTTTAAAATAGGACGAGTCATCTTCGTTGATCATTAACTGATAACACAATATTACATTTGCTAGTCATAATTTTATTACCAACTTGCACTTTTTCGTAGTAAACAATGAATTTTGTGATTGTGACATTTTTAGGATTGTGCCGAAAATGTTGTGTAGTGTAATAATAGTGTACGTAGATACATTAGATACTAGATCTAGATTAGATATCCCTGTGAGTTCTGTAGCCATCTGCATAATATTAAAAGATTATTACTGTTGACAAGGTCATCATTCGTATCTCTCAAGTGTACAATAACAATCAACTAATAAAGGAACTATAGATACACTTAAAGGAATAAGCAAACGGTAACACTGTACCGGCATAATTGACTCTCAACATTGAAGATAAGATAGTAAATAAGGCTTATGATTGTAACGTAGATACAAGTGATGTAGATTAACAACAAATACCATGTGTGCGGCATACACTGCGCGTTGTAAACGTAGTTGTTGATATACAACAAGTTCAGCCACCAATGAGCTCGGCAGTCGACAACATCTTGGCCTGCTGCTAGCTGAAACAAAATAAAAACGGTAATAAAAAAATAAAAAACTCGTTTTTGTCATTCTCACAGTAAAAACGAATCTACAACACAGCTCCAGCTAAAATCCATAGAGCCGTTCGGACTGTACAGTGTACAGCGCACCAAACAATTATACATACATACACATAACACAGTACATACTCTCGAAAAACATGTTATCTCTTCTTCTGGCGCGGTCGGGTGAAAAAAGATTCAATACAATAATCCTGCAATATGTCCTTATCAAAAATGAGACTGAGATTTAAGAGCGCTGAAAATAGAACTCTATGCTTATATAATAGAGGTGAAATACGATCGTGTGTTGTTTGTTAGATTTTCAGTTCTGTTGTTTATTGACTAGGGATCTATTTGCAGCTCTCTGAATTTTCTTCGCCCGACGAAATTCGGAGTCAAATGGTAAAAAACTAGTAGCTGCTGATTGTCTTAGTCATTAGACACAGTAATAATACACAAATTACTTGCACTTTCTCCACTTTATTAGTTGTTAAACATAAGATTTATTGAAATACACGACCGGTTTCGACTAAGTCATCATCAGGTGTAGGTAGATTTAAAATTTATAAATAATTCGTAAACATTGTGCAGATAATATTAATGTTGCCAGCTCAGTGAAATTTTTTCAATTTTGTGCAGTTTTTTTCTACCAAATTATACTATATATTTTTTTATTATAAACAAATTAAAATTAAAATCAATTATAACACATTATATTGATAAATTAATAACCTAAATAATAATTTAAATGTAATATCACAGAATAGAATGTCGAAACACATGTCAATGATTATAAAATTAAAATAAGACTATCACCAATAATTCAATAAAATTGTCCAGATAACATTATATTATTTAAAAAAAAAAAACATTTCTATATTAATGTCTATTAAATTCCATTATTTTAAGTCATGTCAAAAGTAAAATAAATAAAAATAAATGGTAATGTTAAAATTACCATTTATATAGTCATAAGAGTTGCTAGACTTACCGCCCATTGAGGTCCATGAGGTACAAACCTCACAAATGTGGCCATCAACGCCAACACCACTGAGTAAGCGGGAGTAAGCCTGAAATTATTTGATTTATTGTCACAATAGATACACCTAAGCAGATTAAGTCCCAATACCATGCCTTCTCATTCATTGATAGGAATTACGAGAGGAACAACATGATATTTAACGAAGTATTAACTTTAACATTGCTTGGTGAAACACGTCCTTAACTGTTTACTTATAAACATAATATTTTTACACAATATAATATATACAATATTTTCTCGATATCTGATATATTAGAAAAATCACTTGATAGACAAGAACAAAAAAAATATAGCTTACCTACAGTGTGTAAATATCATATTATAGGTAAGGGAGCTATTATCATAGGGCTTAGTAATAATTTTACCTCATCCACCTTAAAAAGATTCCCTTCAATATAATTCTCCAATTTGGCTCCACTGTTTCCAAATACAACAACATTTTGTAAGACATCAATACTCCAGTCAGCACAAAATACGTTTGAATCGCCAATGTACCATTGAATAGAAAATATTGTAGTGGATCATAGTAACTCTAAAAGAAAATAAAAGTTATTATAAAACTAGAACAGTAAAATAAATGACGATAGATTTAAATTTCTTGACACATAATGGTAAGGTATAATGTGAGGTATTTCAAATATCACATGAATACAAACTAATAACCGAAAAAAAGTGTTGAAGTAAAAAATCTGTTACTTAAAAATCATCTTACCAATTCAATATCACGTGCGTGTTTGACTAAAAGTAGAAATGGCCACATTGAGTGAGCAGCCACAACGCCTACTAGGACTATTACTTTGGAAAGAAGAAATATTTATTTTATAAGGGATACGTAAAGATCAAGAGAGAATAAAAGAGAGAACGGAATAGAACTAAAATCATCACGCACTTAACGAACTGGAACAAAAGTAGTAGTTGCAACTGTGATTGATACTTTTACTTACTTAACACCATTTAGAGCTTGAAATATGTTCAGCCTAGTATCAGGCCCCCCTATCTGCGTTGTTAGCTTATTCCAGTTTCGTCGAAGTGAAAAACAGAGAAGAAAGTGCTCACCTGAAAATGTTTTATGACAATACATAAGTTGGAAGTATTTATTTAAGAATATAACCAAAAATCATAGCACATTCATCTCAATCAGACCACATAACCGTTGATTTAGTATACGTTGACAAAGTATTTGTATGCAGTTAATATTTATGATTAAAAAAGTTTAATTACATTCAACAAGACCAGTATTTGCGACTCCTTTTAGTATTTCGGTTGTCCATGCATTGGAATCTTTGTTTGTTATTATTGTTAAAAAAAATAAGTTCTTTTTATTAAATACCTTTTTCCGTTGACCAGAATGCGTCGAATATAGAACCAGCAACATTCATGCTTATGATTCCAAGTAACATTGTAGCTGTTATTACATCTCTAACTTCAAACGAACTATTTTTATCGTTATTACAATTGAAATTCTTCACATGAACCCCTAATTTGTAGTCCCTGTGAAAGGTTTTGTTGAGGCATGCCTCAAGGGTATGTTTTGAGATCGCTACTTTATTACTTATATTTTGGCAACTCTTCAGTACGTCAATACCATATCTCAGCTGCGTGTGGTTGAAATGAGACACATAATGCTGTGAAAATCCCTTAAATATTTGAAATAAAGTGTATCGTTAGGTAAAATAATATTATTTAACAAAAATATAAAGTCAGGATCAAAATACTTGAGATGATTATTGTTAAATAAAAATTGTCTATCATACTTTCGAACAAGTCCTGTTATATTTATTACCTGTATAGTTTTATAGAGATCACTTCTAGAATCAAACTCTAGGTCAAAATCCACCATACAGTATGTACGGCCAGAATCTTGTGATTTTCTATCATAGTTGTCCAAATGATATATAGCGGGCATTCGATTATATTCCGTATCTAAAAATTCTAAACAATTTATCCGGAGTAATATAAAATAAGTGGGTATATACAAGGTGTAATCTTGCACAGTGTACTTAATGAACGAGTGTGATGCTTTCGATTCTCGTTCAAAAAACACAAAACATATTATTTTTAATCGACTTCAAAAAAAGGGGGAGAAACTCAAAAACCACGCCATTTCTTTGTAAATAAAGAAAAATCTTGTCTGTATATTGCTTATTTCAATTGTCATTGCTTACGTTGTAGTGTAGGTATCCTAAAGTTTTAATAATCATTTCCCTTGGACAAACAACACACTCTTATTTGTAGATAAAATATCTTATCTGTAGATATAATATAATAATAATAAATACGGATATTTTTTTTTTATATTCATAATGCTATAGTGCATGTCCTTTTTACAACCTGTACATCCTCAATAATTAAACCATTTGTAATTTTTAATAATGTTTGCTTTAAACAAACTCTTGGAAATACTTTTCATTGGCACGAGGATTGTTAACTTTAAGTAAACAAGTATTAATATAAGTTATACAATATTGAGACAGATGAATTTGTTAAACAAATATAATTTGTAAAATTTTCGCGACCCAAGTCAAGGTTTGTTTGAAATTAAACAAAGGGTAATTTTAGATAGGTAAATAACATTTACACGTTTTCATTTAAACAGATTTTGTAACACAAAGTTGTCTATTTAGCTTTAGGAAACCCTCAACCCTCTTTCTATCGCGGTATGTCTCTTGTTTAGCCGGCCTATTCGTGACATGCCGGCTTACTCCCGACTCGCGACATAATCGAGAATCGAATCAGTTCGATCTCAACGGCTTTTGGTGTTTTATTTACTTTGAAACTAACCAGGATAAATAAAATCGTTAGATCGTTACTTTTTCTACTCCCGACCATATCAATCGAATGAAAATCAAAATAAACAAACGTCAATTTGTTGAACGAATCTGAATAAAGGCCTCTGTATGTGAATCTGGAGAGTAAGGCCCATAGAGGAATATAATATAAATAGGTAAGGCCCATGGTATGTTCCCATTACCCACAATTTTTTTTTAAGATCCTAATTTACCGTGCCAGGTGCCCAATTCTCTTAACTATTATCGATTCAAAAACGGTTAACGGTCTGACTCGATCGCCCACGCTTTAAGTAATTATGAGAATTGGTCCCTTATAAGTTCGTTTATCGAATTGCTACCAGTTGCCATAGATGTTATGCTACGCCGTATCAAAGTTGCTACTGGTATGTATTTACGTCTTATGACACATACACATACAAGAGCATAATATTATTTGGTTACATATCCCCCAGTTTATGTAGATTAAAAGACTGATTTATATCGCGCAATTACCAATCATGCTAATTACCTGATTAAAATTACTTAAATAAAGTTGAATTAGGTAAATTATGTTTTCATTTTTCGGCCGGCCTCATCTCACTTGTATTATTTTCCAAATTTTATTTATCTTTACAAACGCAAGAATTAGCAACGTCGGTCGTCGCCCTTCATCCGTGATGCCGTGACCAAAGGAAATATTTATTTTTAATATTTAACCACTAAGCAGATTAGAAAAAACTGGCTGCCGTAATAACTATTACCACGCGGACGGAGTCGCGGGCAAAAGTTAGTTTAAAATAATACTATATGAAAAAAATTGCTAAATGTCCCCATGATTTTTAGAATATTTAACACCTTACAATAAATTACCAATTAATTAAAATAAAGTTATAAAAAGTTTCTAGAATACTTACCATTCAAATAATAAATAACCGCTTGAGCATTTTGAAAATATAAAACAACAAACACGCTAAACATGAAACCCATCTTTTAATGTAACAACTTACAACTATAAAATTTATCAAAATCAGCAATGTATTTCTGTCATTCTCCGCTCACAGTAACTGACTGTGGTCCTTTTGGCCAGGATTCATATATAAAATGTTGTTAAGCAAATAGTTTTTATTAGTAGAACACGTTATGTGGAAGAATACGAAAATGTACATAAAAATATATAGTTCTGTTTCCTAGATGCAAAAGGCATCTAGATATACAGGATAAAATATTAATGAGTGATAATACTTTAGGGTGTGTATGAGTCGTATACAGGGTGTAAAAAGAGCAGTCACTGTAACTTCGTGGGGTAATAACCAGGCAAGAGATATATCCATTGGTACTAGTCATTTGCTTTGAATCCACTGTTTAAAAAATTTAAAAATTTTCTGTCTAAAAATCTGCTGATTACGCTGTGAGAGGTCAATAGCACGCGTAAGACGTTCATTACGTACTAGGGCAAAAATTATAAAATTTAAGAATTTAATGCAGAACGTTGTTCCAAACAGCCTTGCGACTAAAAATAATAAATTGCAAAAAAAAATTTTTTTTTTCAAAAAATTTATAATGTAAAAATTCATTTCTAGAATGAGAAAAGGTCCTTTAATCATATCCCAAAGTTATAGTGACTGCTCTTTTTACACCCTGTATAGAGTTTACTGTGAAAGTTCCAGCGATGAGAGAGGTACTTTTTTAATTATTGTATGGGAAAATTTATGATGTTGGGTTGGGGCATTTCTCATACAAACATGAAAGTCAAAAGTAAGCCTTTCAGAGCTGGTACTTTCACGGTACACTACATAGGAGGAACATACATACCGTAAAGTATTATCACTCATTTATTTTACATCTTGTATAGCCAGTTCCGTAATAGGTATCTAATAAAGCTAAAAAAGCTTCAAAAAAATAATTGTATTTATTTAATAAACAATCAAACTCATCATCATAAATTTTTTATAATTTATTTATCATCTCTACATCTCTAAAACTACAAACTTTAAAAATGTCTGCATTAGATAAATATTAATTACACATATCTAATAATTACTATCTACTTTTTTTGATGATGATGATGAAATAAGCATTTTAGGTGTACCTAACAAGAGGCAGAAAAAAGTCACCAACTTTCCAAATTGCGCTAAGATAAGGGATTTTTTTCAATACAACTGCAAAATAAAACGGTAGCTCTTTATTTATTTCTACGAGTTTTGAACATAATACGTGTGAGTTCAGCGACCGGAGCCTCCACCATCAGCCACAGGACAGCGCCACTGAGTAGCGACATGAACAGGCTCGCGCACAGCAATATAAACTGCAACAAACAGACAAATTAAATAAAAATCACATTTTATACAAAAATGACAGCAGACTACGTAAAATAATATGAAAGGGCATCCCACACCGATTTCGGTGACGGTGGCCGGTTAAATTGAAAATATTTCAGTTATGCAGACGTTATTTTTATGGTGCCAAATGTGTGTGCTATACACAGAAGCACTCTCATCAGTCATCTTAAGGCCGTGTCTCACCAAGCATTGTAAAAGTTAACGCGATGTTAAAATACCATGCCATCTCATTCATTGACAGGACATAGCGAGAGATAACATGATATTTAAGATGGCGTTAACATTAACATTGCTTGGTGAAACACGCCCTAACTTTCGTAAATCGTAATCCAGTGGGGCGGATAACTGACACGACGGGCGGGAGATCAGCAGGCTTACTCCCGACACAATCGAGAATCGTATCAGTTCGGTCTCAACTACTTATGGTATTTTATTTGGTAGATTACTTTGAAACTAACCAGGATAAAGAAAATCGTTAGATCGTAGCTTTTGGTACTCCCGACCATATCAATCGACTGAGAATCAAAATAAACAAACGCCATTTTGTTCGGGAGTATGCAGCACGATCGAATCTGAATCAAATTCGAATCAGTTTGGAGAGTAATGCCCCAGGCGCAGGATTTCCTAACCAAACTTGAACACAACATTTTTTTTGTTGTTCCAGCACGCGAATTGCACCGACGACCTCGTCGACGAGTCGAGAGAGAAACTTTAACCACCTGACCACGGAGCACGTATAACTCACCACGTGGTAGTCGCTGAGGTGAAGGAGGGAGGGCTGCGCGCCGACGTACGCCCGCTGGAACATGGTGTGCAGGAGGAACGCGCTGTACGACACCCGGCCCGCCCACGTCCAGCCGCGCCACTCCAGTATGGGACGGTACACCGCTGAAAAATAACACACGTAGGTTCTAAGCCTTAATGACGGTTTTGTAGATAGCTTTCGTATCTTCTATTCGTATACCTATATGTCGCAGTCATCTAATTGAATCCGCTATTTAATTGAACGACTAGCGCCTTCATTGAATTCTATTTTTACCAACAAATCCAATGAATCCGAAACTAGGACAACCATTTAATATTTTATTTTTAAACTTCAAAATTTCAGAATGTGTACTATTATAACGCATATTAAAATAAATTAATCAAAAAATATATCAACATAATATTGCTATCTGTACGAATTGTTTGATGCCATTATATAACCGCGCTAGTCATTAAATTAAATAAGCAGATTCAATCAGATGACTGCGACTTATACCTACATATTCTTAAGAATCGAACAGTAAAATGGAGCAAATATCGAAAATTCATAATTCTTACTAGGTAACTAGTTACTTTTTTTTCAATCAAAAATTGTCTCTTATTTTGAAATACCTATGACATAAGACACAAAGTAATAAAAAACAACTCCCAATTTTGCCACCTCTGCAAACAAAATAAAGTCTATACTTTGGTCTATACTCTATAATACTGAAATAAAATTTGGTATAGGTAGACACATTTATAATAATTAATTTCCAAGGAGGACCGACGGATAGAGGGAAATTATACTATCCATATTGGCATTTACATTCAAGGAAAATAAAGTGTAATTATTCACAAATTGCTCAAAAATAAATATATATTCAAGAGCCCAATTGTCTCAAATTTTAATTTTTTATAAATAAAACTATGTAGTTATAAATCTTTATTTGTAGTGAAATAATCTCATTTACTACTACTACTTACATTCAAATTTGAACACGCTTAGCACCGTCAAGTTGACCACTAAAACTATGAACATCGGCTTGTAGAGGGCCGCGTACAGGACCCTCAATGCCGTAGAGGGCTCACTGTTGACGTAGAACACCATGCCGGACAGTATCACACCCACGGCTACAGGGAAATGGAGCCAGAGGAGCCAGCGGTATTTCTACAAGAGTACACGTCAGATAAATGACATACAGGATGATTCATGAATCATATATTAAGTATTAGCCCCCAATTTCCCGAATGCTATTTAAATAAATGATCAACTAACGTGGCGTTCAATACACGGACACGTGAAGACATGACGGAGCCGAGCATATACTGAGCAGCCTGAGCACAGCTTTTTCAATGTTGAGGCTCGTTCGACCAAAACATTCATTTTGTTCCTCTGAGCATGCTCAGGCGAATGAGCGGCTCACTCGCTCGAGCATGCTCAAGTGGATACAAGGCTTTGAATTTCTTACCTCGGTGCTTCTCGCTGGACTAGTTCCAGATATATTATAGAAACATTTTTGCGTTCAGAAAACATTTTTGCAAAATTCCTATGAACCTTTTAAGCTCCAGAATATTATGCTCTATATCATCGTACCTGTTTCAATTGGTAGTACATACTACATACACTACTTGCATTGCCTACGTAAAGGGGTTAGCGATCGTAATTATTGCAAGTTCCAATTTAGCGAGGTCAAACGTTACCTTGTACTTTGTCGCATCGAAGTTGTTCTTCTGCCCGTAATAAGTGATCAGTCCTCCAGCCAGACCGATGATGTATGTGGATAGATTCGCGTGCCCGCTAATGTACATTTGCTGGAAGGTCTTGTCGTCAACGTAGAGACTTCGACACGTCCTGAATAAGTGGAAAATATAGCACAATATTAAACGAAAAATTATTCCAGTGTTGGACACATTTATCGAACAAGGCTATACATATACTAGATCAATAGGAGCGGAGACCAAAAAAGAATATTGTTTAAAAATCAGGGGTTGTATTTTTACTTTTGAGATCTGCAGCGTAGCGCACGCAAACCGTTAAAGTTTCGCGGCATAAATAGATAGATTTTTAGACCATTTTTTAAACTTAGAATGGGTATACATAACATAAACGTAGGTACACACTTGACAGCGATATTGTACACAATTATACATTTACGCCTGTCAAATTACTGCTGGGAGATACATAATCAGCCTACAGTTCAGTGGGCCTACTATTGTATCTTATTTCAATGCATCGAGTTCCATAAAATTATTAAAATCCTCGATAAATTTTAAACCAACTTCGCGATTCGTATTTAAAATTAGAGACCTGTCAAATTCCAAGGCAATGTCGATCCATTGAATTTAAATTCAAGAGTAGGTCTTCAGTTTGAGCACGTCCAAAATTTCTATAATTGATTTTACTTAACGTTCTAGTAATATTTAATTATTACCAGAAAGACAGTTTACTTACTCTGGCGACTGTAGAACAATCGCATTTAGATCTCCGAAGTAAGTGTGCGTTGCCGTTATTATCAAAGATAATACAAATAGAAAACACAACGCAATAGTCCTTCTTCTCGCGTTTTGTACAGCGACCAGTAATATAATTCCAATGCAAAACAGTTGAAAGTCACAGGCTAGGTACCTTCAAACAGTAAACAATATATTTATCGTCGTGGTTGATATAAGCATCCCCCAAAAATGTTCATGGGCTGTAGTTGCTTATACCTACCCGCCATCCTCGGCAAACGGGTTGGCGAGTGCAGTACAATAATAACATGCAATCCTCGGAAACGCTGCTGCCTAAAAAATACCCCTTCCCTTGAGGGTTGAGCGTCTGGAGTCTCGCCACATGGTTAACTTTAATTCATTAGTGGTGAGAGTATCATCGACTCTTATTTCCACATTACAATTATAGGAACTATTAATTAAATGTTGCGTCAAAAAAACATTAACGCCTAATACCTTTTTCTAAAATAGCTTTAAAATAGATTTCACCAACGCATGTTAGTGTTAACGGCTTCTTAAAATGCCATGCCTTCTCATTCATTGATAGGAATTACGAGAGGAACAACATGATATTTAACGAAGGATTAACTTTAACATGGCTCGGTGTAGTTAACGCTATGTAAAATATCATGTTATCCCTCTCGTATTTCCTGTCAATGAATGAGATGGCATGGTATTTTAACATGGCGCTAACTTTAACATTGCTTGGTGAAACACGGCCTTAACCTTTGAACCGTTCAAGAGCAAAAGTTTTGCAATTACTTTGCTTTTGCAAGATATACACGTAATAAACCTGCCAGTCAGCAGATTGCATTAACTACATAACTATTATAACATAATGAAAACATCAAACATAATAACAAAAAATTGCTCCAACGCCGGAAACGAACCCAAGACGTCCAGAGTCAAGAGCCTCCAAATAACGGAGGCAACATCATTTACTAAAACATTAGTACATATATAAAAAAAAGTATTTTTGTACAATCGTAGATTACAAATTCTACATTATTTATAACAAGAATTTATAAATAATGTATAACTTGTAATTGTAATTATAAATTGTTATGTTTATGTTGTTATTAGTGATTAATTGTTAAAATTAATTATTGCTTTAATTTATGGAATTTGAACCATTTAGCTTGAAATAAATAAATTGAAACGAAAATTAACCTTGACAGATACAGTAATTTACATTTAGTAAAAGGATAATTATCATTTTGGCCAACGAAATAAAGTAGCTAATCAACAAAAAACATTATAGCTTTCTTGACTGAATTATTCTTCACTATGTTAACAATTGTCCACTGAGAGTTTGTGACTTTCATGTATGGCAAACACCGCGACAGATCGTATTTTATGGTGTAAATTCGTTTCTTATGTACATGACGCAGTCATTTAATTGGATCAGCAGTTTAATTGAACGACTAGCGTGTTTATGAAATGACGACATTTAATTGAATAACTAAAGGACAACTGGTCAAGTTGTTTAATGTAACGTTCAACGTCTTGGCGGTAGGTTTGACCATAAGTTCGTTTTAAAATTTATTTTAGAAAGAGTGGCGCTAGTTGCGGTTATTAATCGCCTTAAAAGGTCCTCAAAAATCTTATGGAGGCACTATCTGTGCGAGCTGTTTGCCGCCATATTTGTTTTGGTGACTACTAGCGCCACTGCTGGAAAAAATGAACTAAATTTCAATAACCTGACTGATTTTATGTCCGCTCTGAGGGCTTTGTTACAGCCCGCTAACTAGTTGGACGTTGAGTGACGCTTGATCTATGGACGTTCGGCCTAGTCAATCAATTAAATGTCGTCATTCAATAAACGCGTTAGACATTTAATCACATAGATGATTCAATCAGATGACTGCGACATACATATGTGCACGACGGGGTTAATTTAGACCGGTCTCACTCAGTGGTTCGCAAACTCTATAACACTTATTTTTTTGGCCTGACATGACATGAGGTAAATCGTGAAAGGACCAAAAATTATTATTTATACGACAAGATCAAAGTTTATATCAAAGATTGCAGCAGGAATTATACTACAAAATAGATAGAATTCTAGATACACATAAGTAAGAATACATATTTTAAAGTGTACGTGAAGAAAATCAATAATCATATAAAACCACGACGAAACAGGAATACTCGTAGAGGAAATTAACAAACATACAACGTCGGTAAAATTATCGGTTTCCCATTTCAAAAATTCCCAACGCGTCTAAAGAAGTTTAAACTTTAATAAATTAAAGTTACTTACCAACCAATAGGAAAGCACGTCTGGTAATAGTAGTTATTGAAATAGAAAATATTCGACCACCAATACTGTTTGCATTCCTGAGACTCGTTGAGTACAAAAAGTGGCCAGAGTGGGCCGTCACCAAAATGGCACATCCAGGTGCTGATGGTAGCTATGACTAATGCGTAAGGTGGCGTCAGTCTAAAAAAGGAAACAATGTTAGAGAAAAGATAAGAACCGTTTTTAACCGGTTTCGTTTAAATCATCATCACCTGATGATGATTTAGGTCATCGAAACCGGTCGTGTTTTTGTAAAAACTTATTAAAACGTAATAAAAAGTGGAAAAGAGTACTGAAATAAAAGTTGTGTGTTATTATTGTAAACATGAATTTCCATCAAGAACCAACAGTACATTCAATCAGTTATAAGATAAGAATTAAACTAGTGTACTACTTTCTACTAATGTAAAATTCTAATAAAAATACTATAATACTGCCCTGGTAATTAGTAGAGTCAAACTGGCACTTAAAGTTACGAAAAATCTTTAAGTGCCACTTTCTCGAAACCGCCTTTTCTGACTTACTGACCTATTAATTACTAGGGCAGATTTTTTTTTAAATATTTAATGCATGAAAGACAAGAAAAAAATACAAGAGAAATCGAATAATAATAGAACAAAATCACACTAGGTACATAATATACAAAAGCAGTAAATACTCTATCTGCCTATTGTTTTATAATCTGAGTGATGAAGATTGTAAAATAATACGCATATACCTTAACCATCTTAAACTTATTGCCTTCGGTATTTGAGTCCATGACAGCGCGTTTCTTTCCGAGTAGATTTGTAGATTGTATGCCAAAAGGAAACTCGACATCGCAATGAAAGTATGAACTACTAAATTCCCATTGAATATAATCTGCTTTGAGAGATCATTATAGGCCTGAAAATATATTAAAATATGTTATTGTAACAAATAATAACAATAAAATCTCCCCAACTATAAAACCCTACGGTTGGTTCAATAAAAACCAGACGTTTTCAACTGCCCAACTGTGTGCGTATTGTGCAAGAGCATTCACTCTCATAAACCAGCTAGATATCAGGCGCAGGACTGAATTACATGCCCATGACTAGAAAGATGATACATACGTCATAATGGGCTTCGACGCATGTATCATATTTCTTGTTAGACAACCAGGTAATTTAAACATTTTTTGTTGTTCCAGTGCGGGGATCGAACCCATAAGTTCCCTCCATCCTTCCCAGTTGAGAGCTAAGCTCTTAGCCACTGGACCACAAAGGCGACTAACTAGTGCGTTAGGTGAAGAATTATAATGTAAATAATATCTAGAAATTTAAATAAATCTTACCTCTTCAACATACAGTGGATTGGCGAGGTATGATATTGACATTACTAATGCTGCATGCGAAAATATGACACAAATCATCGTCATTGCCCTAAAACAGAAAATAACAAAAATTTGGTATAGTTAACTAAAATAATAAATTCATATTGAGTAGTACATACCATCGCCTAGGAATACAGAAAACTTTTTGTTTATTTTGTGGGTTCGATACCGACACACTCAAACTCTAAGCCGTCCTGAGAGGTCGTCATTAAATTTGATGTTATTGATCCAAAATCCAATACGTACCTCAATCCATTGAAAACCTTCAACCTACTAAGTCTTGGGTCTGGTCCTATGCCAGACGGGGCTACCAACTTTTTCCAGTTGCTTTTCAAAGAAAAGGCCATCAAGTATTTATTATCTGGAATGTTCAACAGAAATTAAATGCTGTATGAAAAACATATAGATATTATACTAGGATCTAGGTGATGACCTACCACCGATTCGGGAACTAACTTGGTGAGAAGAACCGACGTAAGGGACAGGGGGCGCGGAGCCATCTTTTAGCAAAAAACGGGAAATTGTTCTTTAAAAATTTATATGTATTATAAATCACAAAAGCCCATTAGTATTGAGTACATAAAAGCATCCCTGAAAATGGCCACATCATTCACAGGTTGTGTACTCATTATTAATTTCTTCTTCTTTCTTCTATCTTGTAGCTTGTAGCTTTATCACACACATGTAGTCTTTTTTAAATTAAATAATGATAAGATTTTAAACGTTGTCAGAGTGTATTGTATAGGCGTATATTGAAAAGCTTTACCTTTCTTCCCTTGACTCCAACCCTGGTAAAAATCGTAAAAAGTTCCGCTAGCTACAAGTGTTAATAAAATAATATATACAATTGCCACTGCAATGTCATAAACATCCAATTTAAGTCTGTCCTTATGTTTGCAGTAATGTAAAGTTTTTATCTTTGCTTCAAGTCCGTAACTATCCCAGACGCTTTGATTGATGCATGCCCCAAGGATCAGCTTTGGGTCGACTGTTTTATTTGATGTATACCGATGATAAAATTTGCAAGTTTTTGATAAACAAATACCTCTGTGTATTTGTGTATGATCAAAATGTTTAATTGTGTCTGATGAATAATTCTGCGAATAAAAAAATAGAAAAATTAGCTACTTATGGTAACATAATTTAATGTTTCTCTACACTTAGATTCAATCTACACTAGCATTTGCACCTAACAACATAATTATATCTACCAAATTGGAAATCTAAACCATTCTCGAATACACTTGAACTCACAAAAAATCATCAAAGTGCAGAAGGAGGAGATAGTATATAAAAAGGTGATATACTTGTAACCTACCTGTATAATATTCATAAGATCTGATTGACTGTTGGAGAACAATTGGAAATCAGCCACACAATAACCCATTGGCTCCAAATCGCAGTAATCATAGTCGTCCAAAACATACAATCTTGGCATACTTTTGTAAGCAGATTCTAAAACATTTTTAAAAATTATTTTATTGTCTATTTAATTTTCATATTCTAGAATGTACCCCATATCTCTAACGACTATGGGACTGTTTGATCCGGACTTCTGAATCCCGGATTATATTATTAAGACAATAATAATTATACGAAAAGCCGTTTAGATACTAGAGCCAAAATATTATACATACATACACTCGAAAAACATAACCCTGTTTCTGGTCCAGTCGGGGTATACCTACGCCGTACCGTGCCATACGTAGGTACCTAATCCATAATATATAACTTATTTCGATTTTCTGAAGTATTCACATCTTGTTTCTGGCATCAGCTTTTTATTGCTTTCTACAAAATAATTAAAAAAACTTCGTACTTACCATTTAAGTAGATCCCTTTACATTTGCCAATCAGAAAAGAAACTAAATATAGTTTTAATATTATTTGAATTTCTTCCATATTGTTCGAATATCTTAAAAGATATTTAAACACTTTTAATTAAATACCGTTAATATTTCAGCGCGCTCTACCTCTGTCGGCCATTCTTTTGCGACTCTTTGTTTAATATTAACTAAATCATTTCCTTATTTGAGATCTTGAAAGTGTAAGTATATTACATACATAAATGTAAATAGTAAATAGTAAATAATTACAATAGCCTCTGTTATAATTGGATAATTATAATATAGGAGTAATTACTAGTGTAACACTGAACCAGATTTTCCAACCGCATTCGAAACCGAAAACGAACGTTATCCACGTTGCCTACTCGAAACCGAATCTTAAAATGTCTGTCTTATTATAAAAAGAAGTGTATATTTCGCATTCACACATATAAATACGTGTAGGTACGAGGTCTATACAAAAAGTAATACGATTTTTTTATTTTCGCATGCTTTATATTTTTATTTTTTGTGTTTTGATACAAATTGGATGGATAAGAGCTCCTAGTGGTGGGAAATATTGGATAATTTACGAAATATAATCCAATACAAAAAGTGCTTTCGTAACTTTACAAATTTTAGATGTGGGTGTAAGTATTAGGTTTCTTTTATCTTTATTATGATTCATTCAATTTAATTCACCATTCAATTTTTATACATATTATATTCGTTTTACTAAGAACTGTTTGTCTATATTTTTAATTTTTATGTCATACAATAAAAATATATTTTAGAATCAGCATTTTTTAAGAAACAATAATAGCCGACGCGTTCTAACAAATCGGGTTGCTTGAATGCACTAAGCAATATATTTTTCAATATGTATCACTTGTAAGATATATAGTAAGTTCACTAAATATATTTTTTTCTGAACTAACCGAAACCGGACCTTCGGTTGATCTCTATTACATATTATATTATGTACTTGTATTACTAAGAATGTATATAATTATGTCGTGTTAAATGCCTAATTAGTTTAATAGGGCACAGGACTGTTATTACACTAACTGCACCTACATTGCTGTGTTATACAATGTTACAATAGTTAAACACTACGCAAATTTTAAGCCGAAATAGCTTTTATTAGGGAAAGCAAGTTAGAAAGGGATGTTGAAAAATCTGTGAGGCATCTGCCTACATAGGAACAGATTATTTGGACGATTTGATGAAAAATGAAAATAATGCAGGAGACAACACGCTACCTAGCGGGGGGCCGGCTGATATAATAATTATGCACGATGAAGACATTTCGTCCATTTTACTGCGCAGCGCAGTTAAATTTAGAACCTTGTTTGTCTATTTTCTTTATATATTATAACTAAATTGTGGTTTCTCAAGGTCATAGGGGCCCAAAGATCCGAATGTGCCCAGGGCCTCAAATAGTTTAAAGACGGCCCTGACTGCGCTGCCGACATCTCTGTAGGAAACTACGGAACCAACTAACTTCCCCTACCTCTGGGGTTTTATTAAATGATCTAAGGAAAAAGTAATAATATATCGAGTAACTACTGTACAAAAGGCATTGCTAAAATTCAAACGAGGATGTATATGAAATGAGATAGAATAACTGCGTAAGCGCAGATCTGCAGAATCCTCAGTGATAGTGTTAGTTTTTAGCATAAGGCGTAGAACCTTATACTATTAAAATTATTAAAACTATTAAAATATAGAAGTCATTTCGTATTATTCCTAGAAATTCGCTACACGTATCAAATATTTATATCATATTTTTTAATAACATATAATACAACGTGGTGTACAGTACGAGGAGTTAATAAATTGGAATGGATAAAAAGATCACAACTTTCTAGTATTTTCTAAACTTTATTCTCAAAAATATAAATAACATTAAAAGGTTTTTTTTATAAAAAAAAGATCAAAAATATATGTAACGTGCAGCGAATGCAGTTATACACATACGCATTTGTATGCATGTGTGATGTAGCTTGCGAGTGTCACTTGCATGCATTTTATATTGCACTTATACATAACATAATTATAAGAATTATTTTATATGTTTGTAATACATGTATAAAACATATTGTAATGAAAAATTTTAAATTTTTGGGGGAAGTACTGTAACGTGCAGCGTATGCAGTTATGCACATACGCATTTGTATGCATGTGTGATGTAGCCTGTAGTGTCAGGTGTAGTCTTTAAGACTAATTTTATGTGCAGTTACAATTTAGTATCCGTAAGGGTATGTTGCCCTGCCGGCACCTATGTACCAATACCTATGTAATATGTATACTTGATAATATAATATTATGAAGTCCTAGTAAACTTTTTATTTAACGACAACAAATAGGGCACACCCTTACATATATTTACAATACTTATTTAGATTTAAATGTTGGTATTGATCTCCTATTTTTGACATTTTCATGCCTATAGTATAGATATAGATATTTTAAAATATATAATAATTAGGCTAATTAGAGTAATGGTGTACATTATTGACCAACTTGTTGTAGAATTCGTTAACAGATGGGTCAAATATAATTAAAAAAGTTGGTCAACTTAAATATCGATCTACCAATCTGTCTGATGTGTAACAACAAGTCTATCAATTTATCGATTTATTCAAAGGCACCCAACTTAAAACAATCGTTGACAATTCCTCTGAATCTATAGGCATACAATTCGTTTGGTTCCAATGCGAAATCTTCAAGGTCACCGTCACATTTCGGCGCATTCTGAGCTTCGACAGTAATAATGGGCAGAATTATCACTCCCAGAAGCACAGCAAAAGGTAGCACCTGGAAACACGAAAGAGGATCATTAGATATAATACCTACTGGCTTTTGCGAGCGACTTCGTCCGAGTGAACCCCCATCTCATTGCTCATGCGAATGAATTTTGAGTAATCCCTCTATTTAAGTCGTAATAACTTGTCAGAATTCAACTTACGAACTTAACGAAATTCGTTGAAAAAAAGAGGTGAGGTCCAAACTCCAAAGTATTATCAGTAAAATTCGAACTAAACTCTTTGCGGGACGATAATAATACTTTAAAATATGTACATACTTATCATTTGTATTTATTAGCTTGTATGTAACATTTTCATTATACCAATCAGGGCAGATATTAAATATTGTTACTTATCCTTGAATCAAACTACACCCTCTTAAACCGCACAAGGTAGTCGGTCTTAAATGAATGCAATGCATGTCATAAAATGTCATTAGGTGTGATTAATATCTACTATTATTAAACTTAATTACAGGAGCTAAATAACACATTGTACAATGGCTAAAAGCTATTATTATACAATGAAAAAATAATTAAAATAATAATATTGTGTAGAATAAGTAATATTGTGAAACTCAACATGACTGTCAGTAAAAATGCGTTAAAAGTTTACCTTGTTAAAATGCGTTAAATATTTAACTAGATGTTCATATTATTAACATAACGTTTTGCAGAGCCATTTGTAGACAATATGTGTTTTTATAAATTTATGAAATTTCAAATATTATTTAGGTATGTTCAAAAATTTCAAAGTTTCATGCAAACTCTTATTATTCGCCTCGGGTATTGAATTTTAAAAAATACTTCCTTAATGGATTCCTACGACATAAGAAGAGTAGGAGTTTCCCTTCAAGTTTCTAGCCCTTGATGACCTTGGGCCTTACTTCCCAATAAATTGACGTTTGTTTATTTTGATTCTCAGTCTGCAGGGAGTAAGGCTGCAGTCCATTGATACATCAGCTTTGTCTTTTATTTATGTACTTATTTTATTTTTATAGAGATTATTTTCTATGTTGTTAATTTACTACTTGACGACCTCCGTAGCGCAGTGGTCGAGAGCGTCTGTGTAACACAGACTGTGATAAAGCTGGAGGTCGCGGGTTCGAGTCCTGCCGAAGGGACAAAAGTTTTCTGTGTTCCTGGGTCATGGATATGTATTAAATTTCTATATTACTACTAGCTGTGCCCGGGACTTCGTTCACGTGGTTTTTGAATGAATTAAACCAACATTTGGAGACCGTTTTAGCAACATTTTTAACTGACGCTTCGCTCCTAATGGTCGCAACGTAATGTTTTATAGCCTAAAGCCTTCCTCTATAAATGGACTATCCAACAAAAAAAATTTTTTTCAAATCGGACCAGTAGTTCCTGATATTAGCGCGTTTAAACAAACAAACTCTTCCGCTTTATAATACTAGTCTAAATAATAAAAATCGTAAACATATTATGTATAGTATAGAAACATTAAATACATTTCCGTTGTCTTGTAACACAACTTAGCACGGGGCCAGATTGACGTGGTGTGAAGCGTCCATAGATATTATTATTACTACATCACTCATGACCTCACCATACGTTGTCACGTACACGTAACATGCGTATTTTTTAAAAGCATTATCCAACATTTAGTAAGTACCTGTTTTGTATCACTGTCGAATTTCTCCCTCGGGTACACGTCAACTGGCTCAATATCTAGCCTTCTCAAAGCCACTTCCAGGCTACTGTAGTAATGATCTAGGAGCTTCTCGTAGTATCTCTCTCGGAATGCTTCATCGGAGCCGAGGAAGATGAAGTAGATGAGATCAGCAGCTGGGCATCCGCCGTAGACGGTCTGAAAGTCCACCGTCTGGACTGTTAGGTTGTCACCCTGAAAATATATAATTGGAGTGGTAATTTTTTTAGAAATATATTCGATTTAAAAATTTAATTACGTTCTGCTGGGTGCGCGTTTTTATCACTTGATAGATACTCATTGTAGTAGATATTTTATGTATGTTTTTGTGGTATGGCATAAAAACAACAGAGGACTAGGAAGTGGTATAAAATTACACAAGATAAAGTTTAAAATACTAAAACCCGACTTCTAAAGACACGTTCTAATAAATAGCAATTATCAGGTGATTGCAAGCAAAGTTGTGAACAACGACCAATTTTTTTTTATTGATTATTTTGTAACACGCACCCCCTTTTTCGAGTGTTTTAATCTTATACTTAAACTTCTATTTGATTCTGTTGACGTAGATTCTAATGTGTTAACCTACTTTAACAACTTTGTTTCAATTTTAATTAATAACACCAAAATAACTTTTTTGTCTATTAATAACAAAGTACTTATGAAAAAAACTAAGGATTATGAAAAATTTATTAAGTATTAAAAAAAACTATTATTTTATCATAAAAAAACTATTTTTCAAAAATCGATTTTTATGAAACTAAGTAGGTAGTAATTTTATAATCAACTAGCTGTGCCCGCGACTTCGTACGCGTGGAAAAGTGATTTAGGGCAGCAGTTCAAATACATTTTTAGTTTAAGAACACTGTCGTTTGGATATTTCAAATCATTAATTTATAGTAATGCTTCTTTATACACGGTATTAGACGTGCATAGGCAAAAGAAGTAGACCGATGGAGTAATAATAATAGTTTACTGTCAAATAATGGCCGTTTTTGTCGTGAATGTTTTGAGGTATTTTTTCTATGAAAATGCTAACAATTCCTACTACCAGCTCGAAAAATGACCGTGTATTATTAACCGACTTCAAAAAAAGGAGGAGGTTCTCAATTCGTCTGTATGTATATATTTTTTTTTCTTTTATGCGAACGGGACTACTTGATAGTACGCTCATATTATACGCGACGAAAATCTCTGTACTGAGATTTGTATGGACTTTACGCCGCAGCGACTGCAGACGATGATCGTTTTCACACCGACGCTGCGCTGCTGGCGCCGAGCGCCAAATTTTTTTAAAGTCTACTCTCGGTGCGCAATTCCAACTCGGACATGCCCGGTTTTTTATTTATTAATTACCTACGCTAACAAACATGTAGCCTACTTTGGGACTTTACGGTTAAAGTACTAACTTCCTTTAGACGACAAAATAACAAAAGTCCAAAAGAAAGAAAAAACCCAAGCAGTACCTAGCATAAAAACTAATAAATAAAAATATCATGAAAAACAAAAATCTTACTTATATTGACATAAATTTTCTAATTAATTAATCTACCTATGACATCTCATTCATATCTTGAAAACAAACTATCCTACGCCTATACTTTATTAATCATATTTGCAAAACCTATGTATAATAATAAATTACTTCGCACAAAGTAATAATTATTTTCACTTGTACTGGAAAATAAGTATTACTTTGTGCGTTCCTTTTGAAGTCGTTTTTTTTGTTTAAAATTATTTAATTTTCAGTTTTTTAGTGATGGGTATAGGCTGAGTAGGGATAATTCTCGAATGATCAGACGACGATTATTTGAGGAAGGAAAATGAAAAACAAAAACAATTAGATAAAAAAAAAATAGTAGAAAGAGAAAAAGTCTACCGCTGCTCTGGCGTAAGCCAGAGCAGCGCGAAATTTTTCAATATATATATGTATATATATATATATGTATATATATATAGTTTACTGAAACGCGAAATTTTTTGATATTATAGATCCAGGATATGGTGCAAAACCTAACTGTTTGGTAACATATGCTTAGACTACTTCAGAAAAAATCAAAATTAATATATTATTCCACATAAGTTTTGAGGATTTCCTTCGATTCCTCACGGATTCCATCATCAGGTCACCATTTAGTGACAATGGGATAAAATTTAAATTATACCCTACACAACATAAAAAAAAATTAAAATCGTTTCAGAAACGATGAAGATATCCGTGAAGAAACAAAAAAAACAAACATATATTTACGAATTGAGAAACCTCTTCCTTTTTTGTAAGTCGGTTAAAAATATTATGTTGGTTATTTCATGTTACAATCTACCTTTGTGCCAAGTTTCATTTAAATACTTGTAAGTAGTTTGGCTAAAATACCGTCAAATATGTAGCCACAATTTTTTAAAGATCCACGGGAACCCTTTCGTTTTTCGGGTTAATAATTTTCTAATAATGCTTTTCAGATGATAAGCTACCTGTCTGCCAAATTTCATTTAAATACGTTGAGTATTTTGGCTGAAATACCGTCAAATAGGTAGCTACAATTTTTTGAAGATCCCACGGAAACCCTTTCGTTTTTCGGGATAACAATTTCAAATAATGCTCTTCAGGTCATAAGCTACATGCCTGCCGAATTTCATTCAAATACGTTGAGTAGTTTGGCTGAAATACCGTCGAATAGGTAGCTACAATTTTTTGAAGATCCCACGGGAACCCTTTCGTTTTTCGGGATAATAATTTCCAGTAATGCTTTTCAGATCATAAGCTACCTGCCTGCCGAATTTCATTCAAATACGTTGAGTAGTTTGGCTAAATACCATCAAATAGGTAGCTACAATTTTTTGAAGATCCCACGGGAACCCTTTCGTTTTTCGGGATAATAATTTCCAATAATGCTCTTCAGGTCATAAGCTACCTGCCTGCCGAATTTCATTTAAATACATTGAGTAGTTTGGCTGAAATACCGTCAAATATTTAGCTACAATTTTTTGAAGATCCCACGGGAACCCTTTCGTTTTTCGGGATAATAATTTCCAATAATGCTCTTCAGGTCATAAGCTACCTGCCTGCCAAATTTCATTTAAATACGTTGAGTATTTTGGCTGAAATACCGTCAAATAAGTAGCTACAATTTTTTGAAGATCCCACGGGAACCCTTTCGTTTTTCGGGATAACAATTTCCAGTAATGCTTTTCAGATCATAAGCTACCTGCCTGCCGAATTTCATTCAAATACGTTGAGTAGTTTGGCTGAAATACCGTCAAATAGGTAGCTACAATTTTTTGAAGATCCCACGGGAACCCTTTCGTTTTTCGGGATAATAATTTCCAATAATGCTCTTCAGGTCATAAGCTACATGCCTGCCGAATTTCATTCAAATACGTTGAGTAGTTTGGCTGAAATACCGTCGAATAGGTAGCTACAATTTTTTGAAGATCCCACGGGAACCCTTTCGTTTTTCGGGATAATAATTTCCAGTAATGCTTTTCAGATCATAAGCTACCTGCCTGCCGAATTTCATTCAAATACGTTGAGTAGTTTGGCTAAATACCGTCAAATAGGTAGCTACAATTTTTTGAAGATCCCACGGGAACCCTTTCGTTTTTCGGGATAATAATTTCCAATAATTCTCTTCAGGTCATAAGCTACCTGCCTGCCGAATTTCATTTAAATACGTTGAGTAGTTTGGCTGAAATACCGTCAAATATTTAGCTACAATTTTTTGAAGATCCCACGGGAACCCTTTCGTTTTTCGGGATAATAATTTCCAATAATGCTCTTCAGGTCATAAGCTACCTGCCTGCCGAATTTCATTTAAATACATTGAGTAGTTTGGCTGAAATACCGTCGAATAGGTAGCTACAATTTTTTGAAGATCCCACGGGAACCCTTTCGTTTTTCGGGATAATAATTTCCAGTAATGCTTTTCAGATCATAAGCTATCTGCCTGCCGAATTTCATTCAAATACGTTGAGTAGTTTGGCTAAATACCGTCAAATAGGTAGCTACAATTTTTTGAAGATCCCACGGGAACCCTTTCGTTTTTCGGGATAATAATTTCCAATAATTCTCTTCAGGTCATAAGCTACCTGCCTGCCGAATTTCATTTAAATACGTTGAGTAGTTTGGCTGAAATACCGTCAAATATTTAGCTACAATTTTTTGAAGATCCCACGGGAACCCTTTCGTTTTTCGGGATAATAATTTCCAATAATGCTTTTCAGGTCATAAGCTACCTGCCTGCCGAATTTCATTTAAATACGTTGAGTAGTTTGGCTGAAATACCGTCGAATAGGTAGCTACAATTTTTTGAAGATCCCACGGGAACCCTTTCGTTTTTCGGGATAATAATTTCCAGTAATGCTTTTCAGATCATAAGCTACCTGCCTGCCGAATTTCATTCAAATACGTTGAGTAGTTTGGCTAAATACCGTCAAATAGGTAGCTACAATTTTTTGAAGATCCCACGGGAACCCTTTCGTTTTTCGGGATAATAATTTCCAATAATTCTCTTCAGGTCATAAGCTACCTGCCTGCCGAATTTCATTTAAATACGTTGAGTAGTTTGGCTGAAATACTTTCAAATAGGTTGCTAAATATTTTTGAAGATCCCACGGGAACCCTTTCGTTTTTCGGGATAACAATTTCCAATAATGCTCTTCAGATCATTAGCTACCTGCCTGCCAAATTTCATTTCATTCCATACAGTGGTTTTAGCGTGATGCGACGACAAACATTCCCATATGGACAGACAGACAGACAGACAGACAGACAGACAGACAGACAGACAGACAGACAGACAGACAGAATTTTTTTTCAAAAATGTTATTTTTAGGTTCTGTGGCTTTTATAGACCCCCTTTTTTTGATTTTCACTTAAATATTCTTAATGTACAGACATGACCCCTCTACAGATTTATTATATGTATAGATATAGATGTAACATCCCTAAGGTTTGGTGTTTTAATTCACAGGTTGGTATAAATGTAGTTAATTAAATACTGACCTCCAATACAACTAGATAAAATTTTGCTCTACTAACTGCCGCGGGACTTTTTTCATGGAAATAACTATTTGTTTATACCTATATATTTAGATACATTGTTACGCTGTGCGTTATATTTTTAACGGATCACCTCGACACAAAGTTAAGTAGCAATAATACAATTAAGTCGTATTCAAAACAACGGTCAAGGTACCTATATTTTTGTTTAATTACAATGTTTTCTATTTTTTAAGGAAGGTCGCTACTATCCAAACAACCGTATTCTATTTAGACAAATATTTGGCAGCTACTGAGTTAGACGTAACAAAGTTTATTGTATGCGAGTTATGTCAGTTTTCTACGTTCCGATTATCCAAATTGGTTCCGGTCCCAATAAATTCGGATCATCAGCATTCTACTGTATGGGAATTTCGCATATTTGCTATAAGTACAGCAATGGATTAATTGTTTAAACGTAGAGTTGCGTAATAGTATATCATTGTCCTTTTCTAACAAACAGTGTTTTTTGCATTTAACACTTAACCATAACAGTTCGATCGATGGAGTCCATATATTTATACGCCACTTAAGGCGAAGACAAGAGGAAGGGTAATGATTTTGGCTGCCTATGTATGTATGTATCTTTGTTTATATATCGCCTCCGTGGTCTAGTGGTTCAGAGCTTCGCTCTCGACCCGGAGGTCGTGGGTTCGATTCGCACGTTGGAACAACAAATAACGTTGTTTTCAAGTTTGGTTAGGATAATTCAGGCTGATCACCTGATTGTCTGACAAGAAAGATGATCCATGCGTCGGATGGGCATGTAAAAAGTCGGTCCTGCGCCTGATCTCTCGCTAGTCGTGTCGGTTTACCGTCCCACTGGGTTATGAGAGTAAAAGGAAGAGAGAGTGCTTCTGTGTATTGCGCACACACTTGGGCACTATAAAATAACTCCTGCGTAGCTGGCCTGGTTTCAATGAAATCGGCTACCGACATCGAAATCGGTGAGGGGAGCTATTATTTATTATTATCTTTGTTTGTTCCCTAGCAGCAGCTAAACTACTGGTCCGATTTTAATGAATGAGGTGCCAATCGATTCGCATGCATAATGATGGCGCAAAAATTGTGTATTTTCAAAATAAAACCTTAAAGGTGTTTTCAATATAATATTAATACAAGGTATCTCCAGCGAGTTCTGACTATTACAACAACAAAACAAAAATTACTTGATTTAATTTTTTTATATTACGCTGAGGACCGATTCGGATAAACGTGGAGGATAAGTTATAAGGCGTTAAAAAATTATTACTAAGGCGTGTTTAATAACACGCAAATAGATAATAATAGTATTATTATTAATAAGGGGTGTGTCTACAATATGTAATATTTCAAAATTATAGTCTCAAACTTATTTATTGCGCAACCGTTAATAAACCGGTTTAAAAGTGGTACATTTGTTATTTACGGGGATTTGGGGCTAATCGGTCAGGGCAGAATCTGAACGACTTCTGCATATTTAATACCGAGTTTTCCTTGTATCATTACGTAGACACCTACTGTCAATGGTCTCTTGTTATCTAAATTTTATATCCATGCTCTCAATTACATAAATGCCACAACCATTGATAAAAACGAGTGGACCATTAAATAAGAATAATCAGTGTACATTAATATACAGGGTGTAAAAAGAGCAGTCACTATAACTTCGTGGGGTAATAACCAGGCAAGAGATATATCCATTGGTACTAGTCATTTGCTTTTAATCTACTGTTTTAAAATTTTAAAAATTTTGAATAGGCAATGTACAACATGCACAACACTCTGATCAGCTGATTACGCTGAGAGGTCAATAGCACGCGTAAGACGTTCATTACGTACTAGGGCAAAAATTATAAAATTTAAGAATTTAATGCAGAACGTTGTTCCAAACAGTTCAGCCTTGTGAGTAAAAATAATATATTGCAAAAAAAATTTTTTTTTTCAAAAAATTAATAATGATAAAAATTCATTTCTAGAGTGAGAAAAGGTCCTTTAATCATATCCCGTTATTAAGTTATAGTGACTGCTCTTTTTACACCCTGTATAATGTTATGATTTATTTCATTAGTGAATTGTCATTAGCTATTGGTAGATTGTAAAGTACCTAAATAACCTTTAGCTTGTAGGTAGGTATACATGTCGCAGTCATCTTATTGAATCTGGTTATTTAATTGAATCACTAGGCGGTTTTAAAATGGCGTCAAACAGCTCGTACAGATAGCAATGTGTTGATATATTTTTTGATTAATTTACTTTAATGTTCGTTTTATTAGTACTCATTCGGAAATTTCGAAGTTTAAAACTAAAATATTAAATGGCTGTCCTAGTCTCGGATTCTTAAATTTGTTGGTAAAAACAGGATTCAATGAAAGCGCTAGTCATTGAATTAAATAGCGGATTCATTCAGATGACTGCGACATACATACGGAGCTTTTATAATATTAAATCACTTAAATAATAGTAGGTACTTAGGTAAGAACTAAAAACAGATTTTTATCAAAATACTAGCTGATTTGTTTACGTTTAGTTAAATTCATCTCGGACCTACTATAGATACTTGGCTATATTATTATGTCAATTAATAGTCACCCTATGTCAACAGTAGGTATAACTAAAACATTAGATAAAAAAGTCACGCTTACCTGTCCTTTAAACAGTATATTACTCAGTCTATAGTCCCCATGACACAGAACCGGTTTCCCAATCGCCAGATTGTATGTCTTCAAAATGTTTTCATTCATCAGAAACTTTACAACCATCCCTTTTTGTTCCTCTTTGAGAACATTCACCGATCGTTCCACCATTTTCACCCAGAAAGCTTTTCTCGATTCGTCCCTCTCACCACCGCCTATCCTGTATCTCATATTTGGCACGTCCTTGTTGAATTTTTCTGGATATGTTCTCTCGAAGGCGAAGGACAGTGCGTGGAATTTGGCTAGGTTCTCAACACTCACCCTTGCCGTGTTCCAATCCATACACTTCTGTCTGTTGTACGGCCTGAAGCCGGCTTCGGTTAGGTTCTCTATAACAATCGTCTCCTTTCCGACTCCCGCGTTGTGTCCGTAGAATTTCGGAAAAACAAATCTGTTTTCGCCCTCTATGTTATGCGAATCTTGTATCTCCTCGTATATATCCATCAGCTCGGTGTACACGTATCTCTCTGTGTTGAAAAGCCAGTCTGCGTTCATCGTCTGCCTCATCTCGTCCTTTATGCATCCGACTTTGGCGAAGAGCTTCAGATCTTCTTTGTTCGGTGCTGTTACGTCTACTAGGAACAGTGCTGAGGTGAAATTTGCTCCTCCTGAGGATATCTCTTTGATGTTGACATTTCGGTTGGTGTATTTTCTCCCGTCTAGTATTGTGTCGAGTGTGTTGCGCAATGTCTGCTCCGAGTCCGCCATGTTTGGAGATCAATTCACAAATGAAACTGGTCAACCGGTGCTAAACCACTTTATTGTTAACATTGATGTAAAATACTAGAGTTATCACTTATCCGGTAAAATATTGCACTGAATATGATATTTGTTTGTGTAATGATATTTACTAACGGTAATTTAATAATAAATCATATCTCTAAAAGTAGGTCACATTGTTTAACGTTTTTGTCGTCTCGCGAAAATATAGAGCACATTTTAGTTTGTCTATTAGATAGATAGGTATATTAAAATATAACTAATAGCACTCGTTTTACAAGGAAAACATTAAATTTACTTAAAATATTCAGAAAGGTGTTGCTACTTGATAAATGTAAAAAAATATAATATTTTATATTGTGCACTTTAGTAATAATTAGATACTCGTTTTTGGACCAAATTAGTAAAATAAGTAACCGTACCTACATCACCTTTATAGATATTTACAATATGGGCTAATGTTTGTACTCCGATAAGTATTCACAATACAATTAAATTTTATAATGAATCTAATTTCAATACAACATCGACGGCAACAGATGATTTGAATAAATTGTACAAATATGGTTGTTGTTATGAAGATAATAATATCGAGTACCTACTTCACGGTTTACGTAGTATTGTCAGTAGATATTATTGTGATATCGTGTTATTCTAAATTACCAACTGCGGTTTTAGTGGTTGAGAACATACAGAAATTAGTTTTATTAGGGTTACGTATTCAGTGAATTGCTTAGTCATTGGTTCCGCCGTAGAAAAAAAAACATTTCTATGGTGGTCAACGTTTCATAGCGCTTCTAGACCGGTGGTTAGAGCTCGGCTCTCGGAGTTCATAGGGTCGATTCCCGCGTTGGAACTACTTAAATTATTGTTTCCAAGTCGGTCCTGCGCCTGTTCTCTCACCAGTCTGTTATGACTCACCACTGAGTTATTATTCAAATAGTATCAGAATAAATTAAGGACTCCTGTGTGACTGGTGTTTTTTTATAGAAACCGGTTGTATACCATACACGAGCATAATTTATTAAAAATTATTTTCCATATTCAGGTCATCTGGCACTTACATTGCCCTTATTGACAATGTCCTAATACACTTTCTAAGAATGTCCCTTGAATGTTCATCACCTTGACATAGAGCATTGTATTGTGTACAAGCGTTTTCTAGACGTGACAAATTTTCGACGAAACCTTCAATGAATGAAACGAAACGAAAAATTTGTGACAACGGGGTCGCTTATAGGACAATTAGGTTGCCACCTTATTAATATAACCATTGCATTGATATGACGAAAAAAACCAACGCACGAAGACTTCCAAAAAAAAACAGCATAAAAGTAACATTTTTTGTCTGGGACTTGGGAGTTCCCCTTAAATATTTTTTGTTATTTGTATCTAGTTATAGTTGCAACAGAATAAAAATGTAAAATTAAAACTGTCTACAGACAGACAGGGAGTATTAGTAATAAGTTACCACTTTTGCCCTTTGGATACGAAACCCTAATAAAATAAAAGTTAAAAAGACTAGGTATAACCCGACTTCTCAAAAATTATAGTCTTTTTAACTTTTATTTTATATTTTTCTGTTTCCACGTCAAATATAATATTATATTTTCATGAAATTAACCATTACATAATAAGTAACTAAACAACTCCTAGATAACTACTTGTAAGTACCACCACATTTTAAACGTTTATTTTGAATTTAACAATAATATGTAAGAATTAATAAAATATTTAAATAGTGCTTGCCAAGACCTATCTTGGTATCACCAAACACGAGACAATTATCTTAATTTCGTTTTTTTGGAGACAGTTTTTGAGGTTTAATTTTCAAAATACTTTACTTTTACTCGCGGCATCATTACCAATCGATTGATACCTAATTCATTAAAATCGGACCAGTAGTTTAGCCGCTAAGAGGGAACATACATACATACATAGACTGCCAAAATCATTACCCTTCCTTTTGGCTTCGCGGAAGTCGGGTAAAAAGGCCCATCAACTGAAAAAATATTAAAATATAGTGGTACTTACCTACTTTAGACAAATATTTTTTTTACAAAATACAAGTTTCGGGCGAATCATATTATTATTCCAAATTACAGACCACAACCTACTTCTTTGGGCGTATATTTGTTATAACCTACAGTCTACACCTACAATGTATGCCTACATAGCTACAACTTACATGTACAATCTGCACATATACAACCTGCAATTACTACCTTCTTCGTCTTCGGAAAAAAAATACTCACTAAGATTTTAAAAACTTTTGTGGTCCCAAATTCCAAGGTAACAAAATAGTAAATACATATTTTACGTATGTAGGTAGGTACTGATAGCCATATTAATTATTAATTACATGCCAAATAGCACTACACAAGCTATAATTCACTACGTATTTGCATGCTTTGAAACATGTAATGCTTTGCAAATATTATCCAGTGTTATCTCTTGCATACCGATTGCAATACGGCTGTTGAAAGCAAAGTAACGCTTACTAATAATATATACTCGCGTGCGAGTGTGCCCAAGATGGTAAAATAACGTTTAGCAGTATTTTGTTCCAGACGGGTTAAAGAAGTTGGAGCATCGCTGGGTCAAGTGTATCGAGTAACAGGACTATGGTGAAAAATAAATCGCCATTTTTCCAAAATTTTCATTTTTATTTTTATTTTGTAGTTATAGTCAGTGTTCCCCCATACTTTGTTTTCACTTGATTAGTATAAAGCTAATTTTTTGTGAGTACCTACCTTCATTTTTATGAGTCGCCCAAGAATTTATTGGACGGAACTCTTGTTTGTGGTAGCTAATAGAGATAGCAAGAATAAAGTTTGTGGATTTGGTGATTCCAATTTTTTTTTAATAAATCTCAAGGTAATGTTCTAAATTATCCGAAAAATTATCTGTCCTACAAAATCTATGGTTTGATCAATGAGATCCCTCTTGCCAACTTGTATCGATAACGAGGTCATCTTAAATTATTAGTAACCAGCTGATTTTGTTTTTATTACTTAGTTAATATTAATGTCATTCAACATACATAATTGTCCTACAAATTGCGTGGTAAGTTATCCCTGTCCTACGCTCGTAAGTTGAGATTTTTTTTTATCTTTGCTAACTCTGTTAGCTACTACAATCGAGAGTTCCGTCCAAGAAATTAAGAAGAAAGAAAGAAAGAAAGAAAATTTATTTGGTAAACATAAAAACAAAACAAAAAGTATAAACATTAAAGAAAAAAAAACAAAATTTACCAAATTGGTGTTCACTCAGCATAATGTTGCGAACATAACAATTCGCAACGCTGATTTTCAGTGAACACCGTAGACAAGTATAATTATTGGACGTTTCATCAAAAAGAAGCTACTCAAGAAAAATTTGCTTGATACTAGATAATCAAATGAAAACAATGTATGGGGGAAACCTGACTATAAGTACTTATCGGACTGCCCTCGTATGAAATGCACGTAATTTCAAAATAAAACAACAAACATAAAATGTACTTTTAACTTTTACCATTTTATAGTGATATCTTATTATTTCTGAATAAGTAGATTTTTTTTCTTGATTTTTTATGTATAGTTCGTCCCTGATAAATTTAACCTAAAGGTAAACAAACCGAAAACATCGAAATTTTCCCTTATTCACTTATGTGCACACTTATCAACACTTTTACAGGAATATTAAAGGATTACAAGTCATCTAATACATTTTATAACAATTAAACAATAATTAATATGTTTTAAACATCAAATGAAAATCTTTCACAGAAAAAATACGCCATTTTGACACTGCCGATTGTAGAATATAACCCTATAGTCTATGGATTCATAGCAAACAAAAATCATTGTATTAATATTGGCCAATTGGCATCACTGACTAGTCTTTGGTTGTGTCATAGACGGGTTTGTTTACGTTTAGGTTAAATTTATCTCGGACGTACTATAGTACTTAATTATTTCTTTAAAATATTAATTAAAATTTTTTTTTAATAAATGATGCTTGTGGGACGTCAAAAAATGATTTTTAAAGACTTGTAATACTTATTTGAATTTTTATTTACAAAAATGAGAACAAACTAATACTAAAATGTACAAAGCTACGTACTTATATTTATAGGACGAAATAACTTACTAGTCTACGTTCATTTTACAACTAATTTTGAACCTTAATCAACCTCTGTTTGGAGTACAAAATTGTACAACTACATTTTGAAAAGATGATTCTTGCGGCGAGAAGTTAAGTTTGCTAAAAATAATCTATTGAAAATGTCAAAATTGACTTTTTTTGAATTGAATTTTGTGACAAAAAGGATCGTAGCGTTTTGGGAAAAACTAGTGTTGTGTCTCTATAAGGTGTAAAATAAACGAGTGATAATACTTTAGGGTGTGTATGGGTCCCGTATATAGAATTTATTGTGAAAGTACCAGCGCTAAAAAAAGTCACTTTTTAAATTATTGTATGGGCAAATTTATGTTAGGTCATTTCTCATGAAACATGGAAGTCAAAAGTAAGTCTTTCAGCGCTGATATTTTCACAGAAAACTCTACATATAATAATTATATAATAAAAAAAAGTATTATAGCTCATTTATTTTACACCATGTATAGTGTCAACCTGTGAGGAGTGCTTTGCGTTCCAGTTTTCGGTCGTTACTTTTGTATTATAAGTCTACCTGGACGACGGTTCTCGCTACATCAGGTTCACTTATTAACCAAATATTAGTGTTTTTTTGGGTTCTTTAGAGAGATTTCTGTTTACATAACGTTTTGCAAATTACAAAATTATACTAATTAATCAAAGTAACTAAAGGCTTTTGGGCAGATTTCTTTTTATTGTCTACTAGTTGACCCGTGCCTACTTCGTTGAGCATACAAACCGTTTAAACCTTCCCTGGACTTCCACGAATAATTATTCAAAACTTAAAATTGCCGAATCGGTTCAGCCGTTCTCGAGTTTTAGCGAGACTAACGAACAGCAATTCATTTTTATATATAAAAAGAAAGAAGTATAATACTAAAACGCTAAAAACGGTATGGAGCCAATGTTCTATCTACACTAATATGTTTAAGAGGCAATTGTTTGTTTGCATTAAATAGGCTTCGAAATAACTAAACCGATTTTGATTAAATTTGGCACGAATAAAGATTCGACGACGGGAAAGACATAGGCCGCTTTTAAAAGCAACTTCCACAATTAATTGTGGAAGTCGCGGGCTACATTTAGTACAGAATAATATTATGTAGAGGTTTTTACGACACACATTTGTTATCACAGCAGATTTCAAAATAGTTCAATTTTCGATTTTCAATTTATCTTTCCTAAGCTTCTTTCTATTTTTCTTAAAGATTTTGTAGTTGATTTTGCAAAACGTTAAATTGTTAAGTACTAAATGAAAGAATACTAACTCCAGTACATACAGTACATTTAAGTCTGAAAACATTCAATATCCTACAGACTTATTATTCATTCATAACCACTGGTTATCTCTGGCACTCCGCTCTTTAGTCTCTGGTCCGCTCTTTAGTTTCTGGTGTACTCTGTAGTATAGCACGTCCGAGATAAATTACATAAACGTAAACAAAGCAAAAACACCGAAATTTTCACATATTCACTTATTGTACACACTTATCAACACTTTCACCGGAATGTTAAAGGATTACACTTCATTATCCAATACATTTTATAACAATTAAACAATAATTAATATGTTTAAACATCAAATGATAATCTTTCACAGAAAAAATACGCCATTTTGACACTGCCGATTGTAGAATATAAGCCTATAGTCTATGGATTCATAGCAAACTATAATCATTGTGTTAATATTGGCCAATTAACATCACTGACTAGTCTATGATTGTGTCATAGACGGGTTTGTTTACGTTTGGGTTAAATTTATCTCGGACGTACTATACTGGTCCGCTCTTTAGTCTCTGGTGTACTCTGTAGTAGTGGTAGTGGTCTACTCTTTAGTATCTTTATGCGCCACATCCCCGGAGTCTAGCTGTTTGAGTAGACGGAACAGCGCGGCGGCCTCCCGTATGCGACTGAACTCCACGCAAAACGCTTCCACTTCTATGAAGAGCTCCTGAAATAGTAAATTTGTAAAGTAATATTATGCCAATGATTATAAATGTGAATGTCCGTTTGTTTGTCACGCTTTCGCGCGAAAATTACTTAACCGATCACCATGAAACTTTGTACACATATTCTTGGAAGTATTAGAAGTAACATAATTAGGGTTAACACTAACATGCGTTGGTGAAATCGGGACTTAGTCTTTTGAATATTTTATGGGCGTTCTTATAGCCCCCTTGTGAATAAATAATGTAAAACTAAAATTATTTAAGTACAATTAAAAATTATTAACTTTTAAATATAATGTGCGGACGAGAAGGGAACATAGTGACGTCACTTTATTAAACTTACATAGACATTACACTTACCTGCGTACAAATACTTACTTTATTTAATTGCTTAAAACTCAAATGTTTTAAAACTTATCCTAATTCTTATTTTAGATTTAGCTCATCTTTTTGATTTTCTGTGCAATGAGTCCAAAAGTAAATAAATTTAATATCCATTCAATAGCCCAATTATGATACTTTTAGCCCCGAAGTCAAAAGCTAGTATTTTATATGTACCGTATATTAAATACTAGCTAGTATTTAATATACTGTATACTAAATACTAGCTGTTATACTAAATTAAAGACCAATAATTAGTCCTACAATCCTGAATATTGAAATTTTTTCAGTTTCCTAGTCGTAATTTTTGCGACACGTCATTCAACTTTACTAAGGGCTTGTGATTTGAAACTGGACAAGGTACACGCCGTTAGCCTGTACCGCGGTGCACTCACCTTGACGTTGATGATCTTGTTCCTGATGAGCGACTGCAGGAACACGCACACGAGCCGCACCAGCCGGTTCTGCATGTAGCGGTCGCGGATCGTCTCGCAGGTGCTGATGCAGTTGCTGATGTACAGGTGCACGAACTCCACGGGCAGGTCGACGGACGTCGTCAGTCTGAAAAGGAGATCGATCGTTTTAGGCCCAAAATCAAAGCGTGAGCCGACAAAAAAATGTAGTACGTGCGAAATAAATTTAACCTAAACGTAAACAAACCAAAAACACCAACACCGACATTTTCACATATTTACTTATTGTGCACACTTATCAACATTATATATATATTAATATGTCAAATATTAATATGTCAAATGAAAATCTTTCACAGAAAAAATTACGCCATTTTGACACTGTTGATTGTATAGTACGTCCGAGATAAATTTAACCTAAACGTAAACAAACCAAAAACACCGAAATTTTCACAAATTTACTAATTGTGCACACTTAACAATACTTTCACCGGAATATTGTAAATGACTAGAGCGGTGTAAGTAATAAGTAATTTGAGAAAATTATTCGTCTGATTGATACTCTTATATTAGTCAGTGATGCCAATTGCCCAATAATATTGCAATGATTTTTGGTTGCTACGATTCCATAGACTATAGGCTTAAATTCTACAATCGGCAGTGTCGAAATGGCGTATTTTTTACCCGACTTCGGCGAAGCCAAAAGGATGGGTAATGATTTTGGCAGTCTATATATGTATATATGTATGTAAGTTCCCTCGTATTGGTAATGATGCCGCGAGTAACATAGGCTATATTATATATTTTTTTTTTTTAATTCGGATTTTGAAAATTAAACCTCAAAAACTATCCCAAAAAAATTCAATTAAGATAATTGTCTCGTGTTTGGTATCAAAAGATAGGTCTTGGCAAGCACATTACGAATATGTATTTAAATATTTTATTAATTATTATATTATTTGTTCCGTCTTCGATATCCGGAATCCATCTTGAGTCAAGCACCCGTCTTTATGTCGATATCGGGCTACTTACCTCCTTCCACGTACGACAGGTGGCGCTAGTGTCACGGGTTTGAGACGGTTGCGCGCCTCACTGACTTCCTTCATTATGGCGTCGTTTTTCTTGTCGTGAATATCGGCTAAAATTATTTTATGTAAATTTTGCTAATTGCTACAATTTTATATAATTAAGACTATCCTGAAACAGTTAAAATTGTGATTCATATTCAGTATTTAACAATTAATAATACATTATCGCGATTAAAGTTTTTTGTTTTTGCCAAACACGTGTTCGTAATACTGTGCGGTAAAAAGTGTAGCATCTCCTTCCACTGGAAGACGAAATCATGAGCGAGTCAAAGGATTCCGCTCCGCGTAAAAGGAAGTCTTCCCGTTCGAGAGAATCTACGGACAGTTCGTCAACATCGTCATCGTCGTCTTTGGAGCGGGCGGTAGATTCGGACCCACGCGGAAACGAAAGTTTCCGCGCCGTAAGTAAACGTTCCCGCCATGTGAGTAATGAACAATTTGAACATTTATCGCAACAAGTGTCGTATCTCACGAGTTTAATTACGTGTAGTTATAATGATACGCGAGTTCGCGAGTCGGACATAAATGCCGCGGGCGGTAGTTCCATAAACATTCCCGCAACGTTTTCTAGCAATGTGCTCGAATTGGAACCACCACAAAAGCCAGCGCAAGTGCTAAATTTATCTGATCTGTCCACTACAGTGAAAGACCCTTTGTTTCCAAAATCGAATGACGAACATTACAAAAAAATTTTTGATTTACAAAGATTTAAGAGTAGTGACTGGAATTGTATTCGTTTTTCGGACGTGCAAAAGAAATACGCGACTGTTCCTGGTTTTATCGAGTTGAACGTTAACGACGAGCTTACGCGTTTCGCTCCATCGGCTACGGACGAAAGGTCATCGCGCCTACATTTAACCGAACGTAGTTTTGCTTCAGTTTCAAATGCTATTTTAAAGCAAAAGGATGAGTTACGTTATAATTTACAGTCGTTAATAAATTGGGCCAGGGACAATGAAAAAGATTTAAAGGCTACTTCTTTGTTTGAATGGAACAATTATTTAATAAAGATTCGGGTTATACAAAAGTTTCGGACGATATTCTACAAATGGTTTGCGGTCGACGAGCTGATTTAATTAACGTACGTAGAGAAGCAGTGTTAAGGCAGATATCTGAAGAATATCACTGTAGTGCATTACAAAAAATTTCTCCAGATGGAGAATTTTTATTCGATAAAGACGTTTTGTCGTCGTACCTCCAAAAAATCGGTGGGGCCGATAAGCTGGCTCCCATGGCAGGGTCGTGTCGTGATAATCACTACACGAGACGCGCTGCGCCTGTCCATCGTCCTGCTACGGGTTCTGCGACTCATAAACAACCCGAAACGTTTTTTCGATCACACAATAAAGCACAACCAAATAATCGAAAAACTAAACGACCATCCAATAAACGTCCGAACTATAAAAATAAGTGCGAAAGCAGAAACAAACCGCGAGCAAAAGCACGTTCACAATGACTGGCCCAAATTTCGAGGAGGCTGTCTGGTGCAATATGTGCATGTTTGGAAAAGGTTAGGAGCACCGGATCACATTTGTCAACTTTTAAAAGGGGTTTTAATACCGTTCATTCGAAAACCAACTTTAATTTATCCGGGGAAAACGGTTTTGAAAGCATACGAAACCAAACAGAGCTTCGATATGTCACAACAAATTCAGAGCATGTTGAAGCAAGGAATCTTAGAGAGGGCCGAGATCACTCCCAGCTATATTTCGACTTTCTTTCTGGTACCCAAATCAGACAACAGCTTTCGACCGATTTTCAATCTAAAGACGCTCAACCAGTTCCTGGAAATAAAGCCTTTTCAACTTTTCAGCCACTTCAGAGTACCGAGTTTCTTGCAGAAAGGAGACTGGATGGCAAAGCTAGACTTAAGCCAGGCGTACTTTCATCTGAACATTGCCGAGAAGCACCGTCGATTCTTGAGAATGAGCTACAAAGGCGAACTACTCCAAATGACCTGTCTACCCTTTGGTCTGGCATCAGCACCACGAACGTTTGCAACCTTAACCAATTGGGTCGCCGAGTACCTCAGAGCCCACGGCATCAGATGTGTGGTCTACCTGGACGATTTTCTCCTAGCCCATCAGTCCAGCGAACATCTGTCCGAGCAAGTAGCTTTTACCATCACCACGATGAAGCTACTCGGCTGGATGGTGAACTGGGAGAAAAGTGTGCTGGCTCCGACTCGACGCCTAGAATTTCTGGGCATCACCTGGGACACCACTCACAACACGAGGTCCTTGTCCGAGCCCAAGTGCCTAACGCTACGCAGGGCGCTTCAGCACCAAATTTCTATAGGCAGTTGGTCTCTCAGACAGGCCCAGTCCCTAATGGGAAGACTCAACTTCGCCACGTTCGTCGTTCGCCGAGGTCGTCTACACTGTCGAACACTGCAGTACTACAGCCGACATCTGTCCACCAAACATCCATATCGAAAATCGCTAATACCCGACCCTGCGATTCAGGAGATGGTATGGTGGATAAAGGAAGCAGACGGGACATTACCGATACACTCGAACCCGATAACTCACTTCCTAACGACCGATGCATCCAACATCGGCTGGGGTGCGCAGCTTGGAGAAAAGAAAATGGCGGGAAGGTGGAATCAGGAGCAAAAACATTGGCACGTGAACCTGAAAGAGTTGTATGCCGTCTACGCAGCAGTAGCACAGGAGAGCCATCAACTACAGAATGCTCAGGTACTATTACAGACAGACAATCGCACTGTAGTTGCTTATATAAACAAGGAAGGTGGCACAAAGTCCAAAAAGTTATTGCAACTGACACAACAACTTCTTTCGAAACTGGACCAACTAAATGTCTCTTTAACAGCACAGTACTTCCCGGGAAAATTCAACGGAGACGTAGACGCGCTGTCTCGAGGGAAGAGATGTCCAGAATGGCATTTGACACACGCAGCAACTACGAGGCTCTTTCACAGGTGGGGGACGCCACAAATCGATCTCTTTGCGTCCAAGACAGCCCACGTAGTCCCGAGCTATGCGACACTAGATCTAACGGACCCCGGCGCACAGCTCTACAACGCGTTGAGTCAACAGTGGATGTTCGACCTAGCGTGGCTGTTTCCACCACCGAACTTAATTCCGCAAGTATTAGCTCACTTGAACACAGCAATGGGCCGATACATTCTGATAGTACCCAAGTGGAACAAAGTTTTCTGGCGAGGCGACTTACAACGTCGTGCGCTACAGAAACCATACCTTATTCCAAATCTGCCCTATGTACTGATCGACACAGCGACGGGCAAGCGCCCGCCTGCAGTAGAGTCGATCAACCTGGAGGCCTGGCTGATCTCGGGTGGATTGATGTAATCCAAGATTGGTCTGAACGAGAAAGACAACTACTGTTTTCAAGTTGGAGAACTTCAACAATTAATACATATACACCAGCCTGGAATAAGTGGAAACAATGGTGTAATTTAAAACAAATTTCATTTACAAAACCTTTACCTAAGGAAGTGGCTCAATATTTAGCTTATCTTCACCAAGTAGAAGGCCTTGCTTATCGCACAATATTGGTGCACAAGTCTGTGATTGCTACATTTAGCGCATGTAAAGATTTGTCTTCAAATTTCCTAGTGAAAAGAATCCTCAAAGCGATATCGTTAACAAAAGAAAGGCCGATTAATCCACCTATTTGGGATGCCTCGGTATTGATCAAATATTTACAAGTTAATGCACCAGATAAGCAGAACTTATATCAAGTATCAAGACACGTAGCAGTACTGCTTTTATTAGTTTCTAGCCGTCGAGTGCACGATCTCACACTTTTGAGCGTGGATCCCGATAAAATGATATTTGAAGACAATACTTTGATTTTGAGGCCCTGTTTTGGATCTAAAACCGATAGTTTACATCACAGGCAATCAGGCTGGAAAATTAAAAAACATCCCGATAAGAACTTAGATAGTGTACACTGGGTTCGTAAACTAGTTCATTTATCACAAGAGCGGCGTCAAGATAAATGGTCTAATTTATTTATAACCGCTAGAGGTGACCCGAAACCAGCGTCTGCCACAGTAATCAGAAACTGGGTAAGAGCTCTGCTGAAAGCTGCTGGTATAGACGCTACACCCGGCTCTACGAGAGCAGCTGTAGCCTCATTAAACTGGTTAGAAAACTTTCCAATTGAACAAATTCTTGCCACAGGAAATTGGAAACAAGAACATACTTTCCGGAGATTTTACAAAAAAGAAATATTAAGGTCTCAAAGTAGTGCATGTAGTACATCACTTTCTTATTATTTTGCACCAGAGTAATAGTATATACCTAATATTAAATTGTATAACACATTATGGCACCATTCTCAATTTCTTTAATTTATAATATGTGTACCAGGAGATAACAAACACATCACTCAAGATGGATTCCGGATATCGAAGACGGAACAAATAATGGAGAGTTTTACCTAACAATAAAACTTACCTATTATTTTTCCTGAGATATCCGGAATCCAGGTAATCCCTACCTGGTACATCTCGAGCGTCATAATGAAGGAAGTCAGTGAGGCGCGCAACCGTCTCAAACCCGTGACACTAGCGCCACCTGTCGTACGTGGAAGGAGGTAAGTAGCCCGATATCGACATAAAGACGGGTGCTTGACTCAAGATGGATTCCGGATATCTCAGGAAAAATAATAGGTAAGTTTTATTGTTAGGTAAAACTCTCCATTTTATTGTTAAATTGAAAATAAACGTTTAAAATACGGTCGTAAAGTAGTATCTAGGAGTTGTTTAGTTACTTTCTATGGGTTAATTTAACGTTAATTTAATGAAAATATAATGTTATAATTGATTTGAAAACAGAAAAATATAAAATAAAATAAAAGTTTAAAAACTGTAACCCGACTTCGCAAAAAAGGGGTCTAAAAAAGCTGAAACAAGAAAATAATTCAATTTGAAATCCAGAAATGCATAGGTACAAAAATAGTCAAGGTAGAGCCGAGGTCGGACACGCTCAACAAATCAAAAATCATAGTATTCTTCTGCTGTTGCAATTATCCAATCACAATAGCGGGTACGACCACGGCTCTACCTTGACCATTTTTGTCCTACCTATGCATTTCTGGATAGATTTCTTAAACTTTTATTTCATTCTGTGAAGGATTTTCATTTGATGCCTAGACATATTAATTATTGTTTAATTGTTATAAAATGTATTGCATAATGATGTTTAATCCTTTAATATACCTGTGAAAGTGTTGATAAGTGTGCACATAAGTGAATAATGAAAATTTTCGGTTTGTTTATCTTTAGGTTAAATTTATCAGGCACGAACTATAGAATATAAGCCTATAGTCTATGGATTCATAGCAAACAATGACCATTGTATTAATATTGGCTAATTGGCATCACTGACTAGTCTATGGTTGTGGCATAGACGGGTTTGTTTACTTAGTAATAATACACTAAATACTTGCACTTTTTTCAGACAGTCATCATCACCTGATGATGACTATGTCGAAACCGGTCGTGTATTTTAATAAATAACTTGTGAAAAAACTAATAAAGTGGGAAAAAAGTGCAAGTATTTAGTGTATTATTACTAAATAAAATGTATTTCCATCAAGAACCTACGGTACATTCAATAACATATGGGTTTGTTTACGTTTGGGTTAAATTTATCTCGGACGTACTATAACACAGTGTACATGAGGTCGAACATTTTAGGCCCATAGTCAAAGTGTAGGTCACAAAAAATCTATAATATTGGAATTTGACTTTTCTTGGCGCTTTCTTTATGGAGATCTATAAATAATGTGTACACCTATAATTAACTATTGTGTTAGAACTAAGTACATAGAATTAGATTAAGTTATTATTGTAATTAGCAATAAGTTGTTGGTGTATATACAGGGTGTTTTGGGTATGAGTGTAGGCATTTTGCAGATGGATAGGGTCGGTCTATGCGATCATTTTATAGTATGGGAACTATACTCCGATTTTTTTTTTTTTTAAATACACATTGAAATGTATAAAAGTCACTAAGATTTGATTTTGATTTTTTTTCTTTTCACTACAATTTGATTGTTTTTGCTATCGGAATAGTTGTAAGACTTTTAATTCATCGTGTGTTATGTGTTTAAATCGACAAATAATAATAAAAACTGTATTTAATATGAAACTGTGTCTATTTTTTAGCTTGATAACCCAAAAATTGTAAAGTATTTAAAAAAGCATTTTTTTGCTCTTAACTTAAAAACTAAAGGATATCGGACTATAGTTCCCATACTAGAAAATGATCGCATAGACCGACCCTATCCATTTGCAAAAAGCCTACACACATCCCCAAAACACCCTGTGTATTGAATAAAAAACCAAAAAAAGGGTATGCCCGCTGACCTGTTGACAACTTCCATGGAGTGCAGCGACATCTCCATGTTGACGAGGACGGAGAAGTACTCGGTGATGTGCTGCGAGTTGATCAGCTTCAGCAGCACCGATATCGCCACCATCGGGTTGTTCTCCACAAGGTCTGGTAGCTGGAATGGTAAAAATAATTAGCTATAGTATAAGTTGAGCCATTAACAAATGAAGGGGTTTGGGTGTTATAGCCACTGCAGTTTGTTATACGTGAATACGATCCTTACTTAGCGTCTGCTATGGCACGTTAAACGCTGACTTCAGTGAGGTCTGGGTGAGCTCGCGAGCTTCAGCGTACTTGCTTGTTCCTCATTATCTGCCGTCTCTCTCACCTCATATTGCGTGACGCCTATCTCGTATACCGTCCGGCCGCGCGTCCAGCAGCCGCGTCTGCTGCGGCACCCTAACTGCCGCTTCACTGTGGTCTGGGTTAGCTCGCTAGCTTCAGTGCACTTGCCGTCCTTGTCATCCGTCGTCTGCTGTCTCTCTCACCTCATAGGGCGTGACGCCGATCACGTACACGAGGTCCGGCCGCGCGTCCAGCAGCCGCGTCTACTGCGGCATGCTTAACGCCTACTTCAGTGCGTTCGTGGTTAGCTCGCTATCTTCAGTGCACTTGCCGTCCTTATCGCCCGTCATCTGCCGTCTCTCTCACCTGATAAGGCGTGACGCCGATCACGTACATGAGGTCCGGCTGCGCGTCCAACAACGCCACCAGTCGCGTCTGCTGAGGCAAGGTCTACGCTGACTTCAGTACGGTCTGGGATAGCTTGGGATCTTCAGCGTACTTGCCGTTCGTGTCACCCGTCATCTGCCATCTCTCTCACCTGATAAGGCGTGACGCCGATCTCGTACACGAGGTCCGGCTGCGCGTCCAACAACGCCAGCAGTCGCGTCTGCTGTGGCACGCTCAGCGCTGACTTCAGTGCGGTCTGGGTTAGCTCACGAGCTTCAGCGCTCTTCCCATCCTTGTCTTCTGTCGGCTTTTTATCATCTGCCTTCTCTTTCTTATCCTCCTAATAACATAATAAGTGTTTTACTTTATAAGAAATAGCTACTATTTCCTAGGTATGAAAAATTATTACACAGATACCCCAAGGTTTGTTTTATTGCCTAACATGCATCTTGTACATAAATGAAGTAATTAATGTTTTAAAATTAACCAAATTTTATTAAATAAATAAAAAAACAACTTATTTATTTTGCAATTTAAGCACTAACCTTTACTTTGCTCTCTTTTTGTTGGCTTCTTCTGTCAGTTTTCTCCTGTGCTTTAATACCGGTTAGACCCTCAAAATCAGTGTCATACATGGGTATGTATTCACCTCTGTTTGCTAGATTCTTCCACACCGCCTAGAATTTTTTTTTTGAGTATTGGATATATTTATATAATGATTTCTTGTTGTGTTTACACAAATGAAGACATGAATGGATGAAGGTGATATGTTGCAAAAAAAAGTATTATATTGTGTTTTAAATATTAATACACGAATGCATAAAATATACACACCTCATCAGTAAAAGATATTTCAGTGGGGTCCAGCAAGAATGTTGGTGGTGGTATGGGACCAGATGGCTTTAATGTGCGATGCAATGGCATGTAGTCATTAGACATAAGGGCTTCTAGTAGTTCCTTCATTGCTATTCTGTTTGGTGGACTCCTACAATAGTGGAATAAAAAAATTAATTGATTTTATAAAAGCTTGCAGAATCAGTGAATAGCTTGACTAATTAAAGATTAAGAATAAATTTTATAAAAGCTTGCAGAATCAGTAAATAGCTTGACTAATTAAAGATTAAGAATAAATAGATAAATAATTCTCAAGACTAGCAGCTGTATTGCTGGAGTATGCTCAAACTGCAAAGTTGAGATTAAATCTTAGGAGACTTGGGTTGCCTATACAATGGGCAGATCAATTGTATCCTTTCGGAACCGTTGTCCCCAGAGGCAAGCAAAATATACAGTTTTATGTATCTGTCCCTTGTGTAGGGAACATTGACTGAACCTATGAGGCTGGCATCAACAAGTGTTGAAAGCCTCTGTTAAAAAATAGATTTAAAAAAAAAGACTAGTAGCTAAGATTTAAGATTATTTTAAAATTTGTAGATAGTATTACTTATTTATATTAATAATTATTACTTATTTATGGAATGATTTCATTTATTAATTTACAGGTACATCAGAAATTACATAATAATAAATTGCAAGCTAATTATAGTAAATTATTATCTAAGTATTTATACTTTATATTTTAATACACATTTAAAAGCAAGTTTTACAATCAACTGTTCTTGTACCTAACCTAGGCATAGCCTATACCTTAAATACTAGTGACTTCTAATGCAACAAACAATATAATGGATGTGTATTTCATCTAATATTCACATCCATTTTATATTGTGCAATTCTATGTATTATCTTAAAGCTGGGAAGGGCTCAGCATTTTTTATCAATAAAAAATAAAATAATTACCCATCACCCAAAGGCACCAATGCAGGAGCATTAGCCCGAGCTATTGAGCTAACATCTGTAGACCTATCCGCAATAAGGCCTTGAAGGGACGAGTAATCAAACTCCAGATCTTTTGGTGGAACTTCTGTTAGCATCACCTGCTTAGCAGACTTTTTCATGACCTGAAATTGCATGGTAGTACTTTTATTTACATACAAGTACATCCAGCATGCTTAGAACCATAGGAATAAACCATTAGAATGTAAAAAATCCTATTGTTGGCCATTCTAAGTAAGCTTTTTCTACTTTTTCCACAAATAAAAATATATGCAGGAATAGACTAAATGGAAGATAGATAAAGGAAATCGGTTATTTTATGCCTACAATTCATTGGTTTTATTGTTCATGTGTTGACAAAATGCTTTTCTATGGTAGTCATGCTGCAATGCTCAGCAGGAATAAGTACAATTTGTACTTGGGCTGAAGATAAATTGTTCAAATAAATAAAAACAAATCACATGCATACTTAACATGCATCTCCCTCTGTATTTTAAATGAGTTTATACAGGTCTTGTTGGCTGGAAAGGGCTTGCTGAAGTATCATTTGAAAATAAAATAATTTCATCCTAGATACTTACATCTTTAATATTTGTTGGAACAAAGTTGTGTAATTGCCCAATAAACAATCTTTCCTGTGGTGCAAGAGGTAGTAAGCCCGGTTTCCCTTCTAATAAATGTAAATATAGGGCACTGAAAGGATTATCCATTTTGTAGAAGTCATATATTAAAGCTAGTGCCACCACACGCTGTCCCGGCAAAGTTAAGTCACCCCCAGTAATTAGAGATGATAGAAGAAGACATACTGAAACAGAAATAAATATAATTACATATACATCGAATATTGTGTACACCTGCAGTTGTAATGTATGGCATTTAAGTGTATTACTAACAGTTAAAAGTATCCGTTTTTGGGAATCTTTTTTGTACTTGAGCACATATTGATTCTAAAGTCTGCGAGTCTACTGTCTGCTCTGAAAATAAACTGTAAAACAAACATTAGTATTAATATGATTGAAACAACCACACAAAAACAATCACAACATACTCCAAAATATATTTGCTATTCTCGTTGATTAACTGCTGCGACATTTTTGCTCCAAACTAAACTTAAAGTTTATACATTAAAAATGTTTTAGATTATTGTATTATGTATTTTAAATAGGCAGAATTAAGTTTATATTCAAATTTTATTCATCTCCTATTTTTTTACAACATCACACATTTGACATTTGACAATGTCAATAATGCCTATGTCAATGTCATTACATTTTTTTTTATTTATTTTTATTAAAGCCTATCACCAATGTTGCACCACCGTTTTTCTAAATCACCAAGTCCAAAGTTTATTCAGAAATCAAATGAATCGACCAAACAAGAAATAAGCCAGTCAATAAGTAGTTCATTCATTTCAAAATTTTACTAAAACATCCGAAGTAGTTTTGGAGAGCCCCAAATTAGCACGATTTTTTAATTTATTCCACTTGGCCCATTTATTCTAATTCTTGGCACCTCTTTAGTCTAACGAATACATTAATTTAAGTACACATTGAAAATTTAATTAATACTTTATGAAAGAAATAATACAAAAACAAAATTGTAATAGTACTTAGGTACAACTCGACGAAAGTTTTCAAAAAAATATTTATGTAAAGGTACGATTCCACCAAAATAGTGTTCAGAACATTTTTTTCAGAATTCCAGCTGTGCCAATTTGTATATTGTGTTCTTACCTGTTAATGTTGCGTTAGCGAGTCCACCGGAACAAACATCTGTTACGCACAATGTTCGCAACAGTTCAGAACTCCGGTGGAATCGCACCTTTACAGTAACTTGTCTCAATATGGTCAATTAACACTTATTTTAAAAAGGGTTTTAAGGTATTTATCCCAACTTTGGATAAAGTAATTTGATGTGCATTAGGTAGTTAAGAAGATCGTAGCCCGTAGTTATTGCCTACTTCGTTCCGATTCAGCGTGTTATAAATGTAAACAAAGCTCAGTATGGGCGAATACCAAATTTATTAATTAGCTCACCCGGGCCCACTTCAATGAACGTATAAACAGTATATCTGTGATGAAATTCAATTATACCTACTTAGCGTGGAACCCGCAACGAGGAAACCTCAACGCGGAACCCGCAAACCCGGGACCCACAATAAGGAACCCACCACGCGGAATTATCCCTAATAAAAAAATAATACTTGCTTTTATTATAAGTATTGATTTAAACGTGATTTATTATCCGCGCAATGAAGAAATACAATGGAATGTCCATTTGTTGAATCTTCATTTTTTTCTTTTCATTTTTATACTTAGATTACACAATCTAAGATTTTATATCATAATAGTAATATTATAATAGGTAGGTACACAAAATAAGTTTCTGCTTAGTCTACTGAACCTGAACATGGAGGCCGCGGCGTCACATCGCGACTTGCGTCACGTCGTATTGTTGGCACAGTACCCAACAGTACCTACTTAGCACAGGCCGTGCAGTACGTCATAATTATTTAAATTAGCATAAAAATGTTACACTCAATAATAATAATAATAATATAATATCTATGGACGCTTCACACCACGTCAATCTGGCCCTGTGCTAAGTATCCGAAGAACTTGTGTTACACTTTACAGGTACCAGACAACGGAAATATATCTAATACTTTTATACTATACACATATTTAAGATTTTTATTATATTATACACAAATTTAATACACATCCATGACCCAGGAACATTGATAACTTTTTGTTCCCTCGGCGGGATTCGAACTCGCGACCTTTCGTTCGAGCACCAACGCGCTCAACCAACTGCGCTACGGAGGTCGTCACTTACTTGAACCCTAGCAAAAAACAATAATAAAATATATTATAAGACTAGCTGTGCCCGCGACTTCGTACGCGTGGAAAAGTGATTTAGGGCACTTTAGTATTTTTAAATATATTTTTAGTTTATTGGCGCAACCGCTGAGAACTTTCGCTAATAGGTACTTCCCAGTGCATCCCAGTGTTGATCCCGATCCAGCAAGACACGTACCCGGCAAGCCTCTTGGTATGCAGGGTATAATAATAATATATTACTATCCTTTCGGAGCTCGGCAAAAGAAGTAGGCCTTCGAACAATATGTAGAAGTCAGCAAAGGTATTCGAAGTTAGGATAATATTATTCGAATGCACCGTATAGACCCAGACAATTTTTCACGTTAATTTAGTAAAGTATTTAACTTCGATGTCCGTCTGTCTGTCTGGGTGTCAAAACTTTAACACGTGTAGGTATCAAGCTAAAAATCATATTAAAAACTCAGCTCTACTGTCCCTTCTGGCTGTGAAAAGAAACAGGCATCTTGGCCACATCTACCCAAAGATTCAGCCGTTTATACTTTATATCGCTAATTTTCGCAATTTTCGACACGTCAAAGGGAACCAAAACCTAAAGGGTACTTCCCGGGAATAGAAATTTGATATGAAGCAACATCTTAATGCACTATTAAAATGTTGCTTCATATCAAATTTAAACGACATAGGATAAATTGCGAAACCATAAAAATATTTTCAATTTTTTAAACTTATTTACCGTTTTTGTCATTAATGTTTTGAAGTATTATTAAATTTAAACTTATATTGCAATTACTAAGGTCTTTAAAACGGAACTCTCGGTTAGACATGGGCGCAGCGGCACGCCCCGCCGAGGATCCAGCAGGCACAACTGAGAATCGAATCAGTTCGATCTTAACGGTTTTTGGTGTTTTATTTGGTAGATTACTTTGAAATTAATTAGGTTAAAGAAAACCGTTAGAACGTAACTTTTTGTACACCAGACCATATCAATCGACAGAGAATAAAAATAAACAAATATCTTCAAATCAAAGCGACATCTATACGCCATACGCCGTACTTACACGATTATTACTGGGGGCACAGTTAGCGGCTGTGCGTGGTTAAATTCATACTACCGGTACTGCCTGTTAGCACATTTTAATAGTATTTTTTACCCAGCAGTGGGGTGGAGTTCCTTTGGTTGACCTTCGCCAAAATTCCTACCTACCAGCATCTGATACCTACACTACACCCCGACTCGGATATAAGACGTCACGCATCAGCCTGTATCGCGCGGCGCCGCGATGCGGCGGTCGAATCACGGCGTAACGATTTTAATTTTGCTATATTATCTCCTAAACTATTAATTATACTTGCTAGGTATAAAGGGCAAATATAGTCTTCATGAAATTCTTAAGCCAACTAACGTATTAAAAATGATAAGGATTAATACCGTGATGGTATAAAAAGTTTACCAAAAACCGCTTAATTGCCCGTTTTTTTAGATTATCGCGAAAGGCTTTCTTTTAATAATACAGTTAATTAAGTTGATTTATACAATAAATGATAATTTATTTCAATTTGTGAAGCAAGTTCAAAAATACAATTTTTATATTATTGACACTGTGGAAACACTCTTCTCAGAAAAAAAAATCTGTTAGTTAGGTACTTATTTCAAGTTCTAATCTACTTTAGTGCCACATTCTATTGCTTCGCGTCACTGTGTAAGCGATCCCCCCGCGCCCCCCGCATGAACCGTTCGTCCGCAGCCCGCGCGCGCGAAATTCCTCCGACTTGCTTCCAATTTATCGTCACTGCTCGGCTCCTATGTATCGTAGCGTTATGTTATATAGCCTATAACCTGCCCAGGAATATGGGCTACAATCGTACTAAGTTTGGTTAAAATCCCTTCAGTAGTTTTTGTTCCTATCGCGCACATACAGACAGACAGACAGACAGACAGACAGACAGACAGACAGACAAAAATTTTACTAATTGCATTTTTGGCATCAGTATCGATCGCCAATCATCCTCCAATATGTATTTTGAAAAAATATTCAATGTACAGAATTGACCTCTCTACAGTTTTATTATAAGTATAGATAATATTCTATGTCGTGAGCGCTACCGTTGCAGGTGTGGTAAATAATTTCAAGTTCACATTGACCAGGAAAGGTCAAGGTTTTAAACAAATCAATTTTAAATAACAAAAAAACTTCAAAAGAAATAATCTCTGACGATAGCAAAGGCTCTACATTTTGGGTTAAGTCAACAATGTTATCACGCGAGGCCAGCAGATGTGAGGAAAAAATTGTACAGAACTATTCACTAAAAATAAATTGTTATTCGATAGTAATAATTACTCGCGATACAAATAATTTATAATCGAACGTTGTCACGTAATTAAGTACAAGTAGTAAGTAACAGATTTAAGAAAAAGTTAAGCGGATGTAAAATAGAGATTGTTGATTAGATATACCTAACATTGATTATTACGTGAGACTAGCACCATAGATAATAGGTATTCTATACCTATTAACTAACTTCCTAGTATTTAATAAGGTTTTTCAAGCAAGTAACTTAACGTCTTATGGGTGGCCACGGGCGCCACTATGTTTGCCTACTACGTTTGCGGTTTGCCTCCTAAACAGGGCCCTAATTCTCAGACCTCGAACTTAGTTTTTACTATCGGTCTGTCCCGCTCATGCATATGAGATTTAGCGCCCGTGCGAGCGGGATATACTAATATTCGAACTTTTTTCCACTGCCCGAGAATCGTGCTCCTGGGCCCTAATTCTCAGTCCTCGTACTTAGTTTTTACTATCGGTCTGTCCCGCTCATGCAAATGAGATTTACCGCGCGTGCGAGCGGGATATACTAATATTCGGAAGTAAGTTCGAGGCCTGAGAATTGCCGCCCTGGGCCCTAATTCTCAGGCCTCGAACTTAGTTTTTACTATCGGTCTGTCCCGCTCATGCAAATGAGATTTAGCGCGCGTGCGAGCGGGATATACTAATATTCGAACTTTTTTCCACTGCCCGAGAATCGTGCTCCAGGGCGGCGATTCTCAGGCCTCGAACATAGTTCCGAATATTAGTATATCCCGCTCGCACGCGCGGTAAATCTCGCTTGCATGAGCGGGACAGACCGATAGTAAAAGCTAAGTTCGAGGCCTGAGAATTGCCGCCCAGGGCCCTACGATACGTACGAATACGTATACGAATTCACTCGTCATTTAGCGCAGCATAATATTATGTCAAATTCCATACATTTTGTTTTCGAACTTCGTAAGCGACAAATAGCGATGGCATCTCGAACCAGGGCCCAGGGCTCCATAGACCTATATAATATAATTATCCTCTGTGTTTATTATTATCCCAGACTTACACAAGTGGACATAGGCCGCAGAGGCACATGTAGAACCTATAACCTATATCCAAAATCGGGATCGGCGTAGGTTGGTTGATATAATATACAGTGAAACTTGGTTAAGTGGGACCTGGATAAGTGAGAAACCTCCCTAACTGGAACTCATGTTGAGGTCCCAACACTTTGGCACTGAATTACCTCTATTAGTGGGACGAGGTAAGCCTCTATATCTGGGATTTGTTCTTTCGATTTATCATCATAGTTACCTCTATAACTGAGACAGCGAGTAAATTTTATATGTATAAACCTCTGTAACTGAGATAACATTGTTTGTTTACTCATTCTTATTCTACCCACAAATTCCACACGTAATTCCAAGTACGTAAGTACAAATTTTGAGCTTCAATTACCTTCAGTTTTACTTTCGCTTTACTATCATCATACAGATGTTTATTTGAAAAATGCCAAAACGAAAGCTACAATCGTTATCATTACGTGAAAAACTGAAGTTAATATCCGTTTATGAAAGTGGGAAGACACGCGAAGAAGTTTGTGCCGAATTTAATGTGCCAAAATCTACTCTTTGTAGAATAATTTAGAATAAACATATATTTTTTTTATTAAAACTCATTTACATACATAACACGTTATTTTATTTAATGATCGCACCTGTATAACTGAAATAACCTGTATTCTCACCTCTATTAATGGAACCCTCTGTAAATGAGACAGATATTTATTTATACCTGTATATCTGAGACACTGGGTAAGTGAAATACCTCTATATGTGAAACGACATTGCAGGTCCCTTGATGTCTCACTTTAACCAGGTTTCACTGTATTACTTAATAGATACTATACTTGCCTAATAAGGGGTTGACAATAAGGGGTTTCAATAAGTAGGACGCACCTCTGTGCGTCCCAGTTGCGTTATATAACGTTTTATATATTTTTATAGTTTTATATATCAGAATTTTCAATCACATTCTGCAGGCTTACTCCCGACACAATCGAGAATCGAATCAGTTCGTTCTTAACGGCTTTTGGTATTTTATTTGGTGGATTGCTTTGAAACTAACCACGATAAAGAAAATCGTTAGATGGTAATGAAAATGAAAATGAAAAATCTTTTATTTCCAAATAGGTTAGTTACTAACACTTTTAGAATTGTCCTACATGATGACCTACCACCGGTTCGGGGACTAACCTTTTTGTACCTTTTTGTACTCCCGACCATATCAATCGACTGAGAATCAAAATAAACAAACGTCTATTTATTGAAGATTTGATGAAGAAGATTCTACGAAGAAGGCACGATCGAATCTGAATCATATCCGAATCAGTTTGGGGAGTAAAGCCCCTGTTTTTAACCCTCGTCGCAAAAAGTATAAGTTTGACGTGTCTGTGTAAATGTGTACCTATGTATGTCTGTGGCATCGTAGCTCCCAAACGGATGATACGATTTAATGCGGTTATTTTTGGTTTGAAAGTTTTATCAGTCGAGAGTGTTCTTAGCTATGTTTGGTGGAAATCGGTTCAGGTCTTCAAGGTCATTAGCTCGTTTGTTAGGTGTGATAGGAATGTTACACGCCAAGTCGGGGGTTTTCATTTATTTTTAATTGTTTATTATGTAAGTATGAACCTATGCCGAAAGAAACAGGAATGTGATTAACGTGATAAACGTTAATTCCTTGCAACTACGCTTTTTAGCGATGTCATCTTGGGTAAGGCCCCTGGAATGCTTGTTATTAGAGACTCACAGCTCACGCAGGTATTTAAATAATAATATATGTAGAAACCTAAGTACTAGGTACCTAATATTTTTGGTATCTACTATTATTTGTCCTTGTATTCTTCTCATTGTAGAGAGTAAAGGCAAGAATGAGGTCTGCAGTTATAAAAAAATATTTCAATGACTGATACCGTTATCTCGAAAATTAACACGAACAAAAGCAAATAAACTCCACTTGTATGATGCGACCAAAAAGAAGTTATCACTAGAACGTTAATTTTGTACGGTCTCTTTATCTATTTCTTACTGATAACGCCAGTCATATGGTACTGGCGCGCCATTTTACTTGTTTTTCGAGCTTTTGTCAATTAATTAGAAAAATCGTGGAAAATAATAAGTGATGGTGTGGTGGTGCGGTTTTCGCTTGAAACTGAGTTATGAAAGATTTGCGATCGATGGCCGTCATGCCTAGTGGCCGATTGACCGAGTTCGTGGCGAGAGAAGACCCTCCTCAAAGGAGTCGCTCTTCGTCTTGGACGTGGCGACGAAACACCAACTTTGTTCGCCACGAGCCAAGGTTCTCTTTACAATATGAGGTAAAAAGATATCTAAGTATTCTATTGTATCGTTTAATTTTATCAATTTGTTTACAAATCGTAAATGATAGATCAATCATTGATTGTTGATAAGTTAAGAATTTCTTTTGGCTGTGGTTTGGTATGTGTGAAAATTTCACTTACGTACCTAGTAGGTGCCTACTTACATGTACAAGTTACAACACCTATATAAACAATACATAAGTACCTAGTTTAAGTTAACACACCCATCCATCGTCATTATTATCATCATTAACGTTGCGGATCTCCCTTATTTTTTTAAACATAAAGATTTAATACTTAAAGAATTAAAATATAATATAAGAAATAATAATATTCTTCATAAATGTACGGCTTTCCTTTTCAAGTTATTCATTTTAATTACTCAAAAATAACGAAAATATTTTAAATAATATATATTTTTTTAACTTTTATGAAACGTGCGTGAAACGGAGTGTAATGCGTCAAAAATACAGCTATTGACATGACAAAGGCTGTCAATTATGTCATATTTTGATCCTGTGAAGGTGTAGACGATATTTTTTCAATCACAATTAAATTTTTGTTTGTGTATTTCTAGCAGTGTAGTGATTATAAGTTTAATGATTGATTACTTTAGCTTATTATTACATTGAATCAGTGCTACTGATGGGAACACATCCAAATAACAGCCTGTAAAGAGGCGTCCATAAATTGTGTAGCAAACGTGTCATAACTTAAAGTTACTCCAACCGATGAAATACGAAAAGGATCATCAATTATTTAGCATTCCAATAAGAAATTAGTATAGTTTCACATGGGTGATGGCTTGGCAGTCGGATACACGCGTAAGTGTTTAATCACTAAGAATATGTAAGCAGTGGATTCTAATTTCTAATACAATTGAATCATTGTCCTTGTTTTTTGTTTTTTTTTATTTAAGAGTTTTACTACTCTATGAAATTTACTAGTAGGTAGTATGAAAACATATGGTCATCTTTTTACCTTAAGTATAAAAAATTTAATTGTTATAATTCAAACTATCATTAGCAGTCAACCATATTAACATTCTTACTTTCTTCTGTAATCTATTGACTATTCCATTTTGTATGTCTTATAAGAAATTTCCTCAGTCACATATAAGTATATTGTATTACTAGTAGTTTCAAATAAATATTTCAACTCTATTTCCTCTATCCAAAAAAAATTAAATAATATGGAACATTATGTACGGTCTATCTCGAGCATATGAATATTTTCGTAATATGATAATACTCAAGCAAAATACACACTATGAACACATGTCATACCTTCTCGCATTAAAAGAATAATATGTTGTTTTTGCTTGCATTGACTATTTCTAAAACCTTTAATCATTACTGTCTTCCTGTATTGAAGGTGAAAAGATCTAAGATAAGTTCACTTTCAAATTAAATCATGAACCATGGACTCTTATAAAAATAAAACATTCTGTAAACTGTTAACAAATGCCTTTGGTGTGATATTAAACAGTTTGAAATCAGCTGTGTCTATGAGGTTAATAACCTTAGAGGGCAATAATTGATTGTAGGCACATATCATTATTTTCTACTTCAATGCACCTTTTTTTATTTTGTAAAAGTTGAATAGTTTTAGGACATGTGCTGCGAATTCAATGGTGAAAGTGTGTTAGATTGTTGGTGCTATGACTCAGGAGCATGACTCATATAATTATTCTGACCATTCAATGTCACAAACCTCTTCTGCTTGTTTTGTTTCAGACTGATGAAAACAGCTTCCTTCTTCGATTGAAGATTGTGGGAGCATATTCATTAGCTAAAAAAGATATATTTGGTGCCAGGTATGTTAGTTGACATATTAAATCAATTTAAGACTAAATCTTTGTGAATAATTGTACTTTAATGCATGTTTCAAATCCCAGCTAAACATACATAGTATATGCAATACTATGTATGTTTTTGAGCTACGAAATAACGCCTATTATATACCACTTAACTGATTTTAATGAATTTTGGTTTTTGAATAGAATACATTGGTCATGTTCATTGTTCATATTACTTTAGATTGCGGCAAAATCAATATGACGGATGTAATATGATAAACATGTTTTTTTTTGCAATTTAAGGCTTCAAAACCTCTGCGCCGACTAAATTTGGCATACCACAGACCATTTTTACCATCACAGGGTTATTTGAGTCAAGGTATTAATCTTGTATAATTGTTTCAGTGATCCATACGTCCGCATAGAGTTGCAAACTGTAGAAGGAGATGTGACTGTGGAAACACTTCTCACTAAAACAAAGAAAAAGGTAGGAAAAACAAAAAATACATTCCTTATGTATGATATTATGTAATGCTGAATAAATATTTTTTTTTTACTTCTTTCAGACATTGAATCCAGTATGGAATCAGGAGTTTGTGTTCAGGGTAAGTTATCTGCTATTTTTATAAATAGAAAGATAGGAAATGAATAAGTTTGTATGTGTAGTGACTAAAATTATTAATCACTAGCTGTGCCCGCGACTTTGTACGCGTGGAAAAGTGATTTAGGGCAGTGTTATAATAAATCTGTTTTGAATATAATATGTTTTAAAAGTACGGCATTTGGCGTATAGATAGATTTGTATATATAGAATACTCTATCAATATTATGTATGTTGTATATAGAATACTCTATCAATATTATGATATTTGACAAAAAAACCCATAATAATCACACTGTTAACACATATCCAGGACAGGCCGCAAAAGGCTAGAATTTCAAAAGGTATCTCGATTGGAATCGAGTTGTATCAACAGTTTTCCCCTGTAACACAGTTTAGTAACTATCGGTTTTTTTTAACGTCTATCTTATCAAATAGAAAAAACAAAAAAAAGAGCAATATATTTATGAAAATCTTAAAACTGTTTTTAAGATTCCGTACCTCAAAAGGAAAAAACGAAACACATATTATAAGATAATTTCCATGTCCGTCTGTCTGTCAAGACCCTTTTACTCAGAAACGCGTGTTGTGATGAAAATTATATAAAATACTCAGGAACTACTGTTCCTTGAAGCAATGAACAAATCAGACTTCTTAGCCAATGCAATCAAAAGCAGTCGTTTATGTCGCTAAATTTCGTCATTTTCGACACTCGTAAGGGCATCAAAACCTAAAGGGTACATCCCGTGAACTCAAAATCATAAAATTTGAAACCATGCAACGTCTAAAACCATACGTTTTTAGTAACATTATATAGATAAGTAGTAAAAATATTTTTATTTTTTAAACTTCGTACCGTTTGTCATGAATGTGTTTAACTGAAACTTATAACAAATACTTAGGTCTCTAATATATTCAAGCTGTAACCAAATCAAAATTCTATGTCAATCAGGTTTGTATGGAACTCTCGGTGTGCAAGTCCAACTCGCACTTGGCCGGTTTTTATTTATTTACTTATTACTAACCTACGCTAACAAATATGTATACAGTACCTACTTATCACAAAGGACTTTACAGTAAAAGTACTAACTATTTTTATACAAATAACTTTCGTAATAAACTCAAGAAAAAAAATCTTAGATTGTTCCTACCTATCAAGCCTAAAACTAACAAATAAAAGTCACCCCCGCGGCCCCGGTGCGTTTGCTGCTAATACAATTTGAAGCGACGCGCGCGCGCGGCGGCGCGGCGCACGGCTCCCGGGCCCGGCGCGCGCTTCCTACAAACGTCCAGCAAAAACGACATGATCTTTTAATATTGTCATAACTTTTTTATTTATGAACCGATTTACATAAAACAAACACTAAATGTTAAATGAAACTTGCCGCAATATATTAGTGAAAAGTACATCTTAATCGGATAAGCCGTTTCTGAGATTAGCGTGCACAAACCCACAGACAAACAGACAAAAATTTTAAAAATCATAGTTTTGGGTACTATTGCGTAAATAAAGGTCCCCTATCATATTTTTTTTCAAATATCTTCAATGTACAGACACAACTCCTCTACAGATTTATTATATGTATAGATATAGATATAGATAATCAATTTTTTTGCTTATACATTTGTCATAACTTCGAGTTTGGTAATGCTTACTGGTTCCTTAGAGAATAGTCTCTTGTTACATTCCTAACCTCCTGGCCGTGTGGTGACGGCATTAGAATACAATTATCACCACCCCCGATACTAACCTAGGGGAGTCGTAAGAGGCGACTAAAAGGAAACACACACACATCAACAGCTAGTGTGAGAGAAGGAAAACTCGAAACAAAACCCTGTACCAACCCGTCTAGCCAGCGTGGTACCAGTAGGCTAAACTTCCTTCAAATGATTACGCACCAGAAAACCAGGCCCCTAGTCCCCGGCGGCCCCGCTATTCCTGGCTACGGTAGCGGCCACGGTAACGGCGGGGCGGGGGGTGCTAAGAATCCCCGGAAGAGATCCGGCTACCACCCCCCTTCTAAACGACAACTGGCCCTGGTAACACACAACGTGCGCACTTTGAGGCTAGACGAGAAGCTCGTAGAGCTGGAAGAGGAGATGAACAAGTTGCACTGGGACATTATTGGTTTATCGGAGATCCGAAGAGAGGGCGAGGATACGATAACCTTACAGTCCGGCCACTTGTTCTACTACCGGGAGGGAGAACAGAAGTCCCAAGGTGGTGTTGGGTTTATCGTCCACAAATCTCTCATCAACAACATTGTGTCCATCGAGAGTGTGTCAAATAGGGTTGCATACCTTGTACTGAGAATCTCAAAACGATATTCGTTGAAGATTGTACAGGTATACGCCCCATCGTCAACACATCCAGACGATGAAGTAGAAGCTACGTATGAGGACGTCAGTAGGGCCATACGTAGCCCTAAAACACACTTCATAGTTGTTATAGGAGATTTCAATGCGAGGCTGGGCTGCAGAAGCGATGATGAGCTGAAAGTGGGGCCATTTGGATTTGGGCAGAGGAATCCCAGAGGACAGATGCTGGCGGACTTTATGGAGAAAGAAGGACTCTTCATGATGAATTCTTTCTTCCAAAAGCCGCCGCAGAGGAAATGGACCTGGTTGAGTCCCGACGGTGTAACTAGAAACGAGATTGACTTCATTATGAGCACCAAGCGGCAGATATTCAACGATGTCTCTGTGCTCAACATGGTTAAGACCGGAAGTGATCACCGAATCGTCAGAGGCATGTTGAATATCAACGTCAAACTTGAGAGATCGCGTCTGATGAAGTCTACGCTCCGACCGTCGAATGTCCATATCCAAAAGCCCGAGAGCTTTCAACTTGAACTGTCAAATCGCTTCCAATGGCTAGACAGCTGCGCATCAGTGGACGATATAAATAGCAGGCTGGTAGAAATTGTCCATACGGTGGGGTCCAAATTTTTCAAGACCCACCGTACAAATAGACCTCAGAAACTATCCGACCAAACCCGGAACCTCATGGCTAGTCGACGTTCAATGACGCTCCAAACTTCGAGTGACGCTGAGTCATATAGGCAGCTCAATAGACAGATTACGAAGTCCTTGCGACACGATATCCGTTCTTTTAATACCCAGCGTATTAAAGATACAATAGAGCGGAACCAAGGCTCCAAAGTGTTTGCAAGAGACGTATCTATTGAGCAAAGCCAGTTGACAAAGCTGAAGACCGAAGATGGACGCGTAACGTCAAATAAGTCCGAGGTACTACGGGAGATAGAAAGGTTCTATGGACAGCTGTATACCTCGGTCTCAGCTGAACCTGCTAGTTTAGCTGCAGACCCAAGAGCCAGGCTAACACGACACTATACCGAAGACATCCCGGACATCAGCCTGTACGAGATTAGGGTAGCTCTCAAACAGCTTAAGAACAACAAGGCTCCGGGCGAGGATGGAATCACTACAGAGCTTCTGAAAGCGGGCGGCACGCCGGTACTAAAAGTCCTTCAGAAACTCTTCAATTCCTCCTTACTCGATGGGAAAACGCCAGAGGCATGGAACAGGAGTGTTGTGGTCCTGTTCTTCAAAAAAGGCGACAAAACCTTACTGAAGGCCCATAACACTGCTGAGCCATGTCTACAAGCTGTTTTCGAGAGTTATTACGATGCGTCTCGAACGCAGGCTGGATGACTTTCAGCCTACCGAACAAGCCGGTTTCCGAAAAGGCTATAGTACCATAGACCACATACATACGCTGCGGCAGATTATACAGAAGACCGAAGAGTATAATCGGCCATTTATTACATTATGCTTGGCGTTTGTGGACTATGAGAAAGCCTTTGATTCCGTCGAAATATGGGCGGTCCTTAGATCTCTCCAGCGTTGCCGTATTGACTTTCGGTATATCGAAGTGCTGAAGTGTTTGTATACTAACGCCACCATGTCAGTCCGAATACAGGAGCACTGCACGAAGGATATCCCTTTAAAGGGAGGAGTAAGACAGGGGGATATCATATCCCCGAAACTGTTTACCGCTGCTCTGGAGGATTCTTTCAAGCTCCTGGAATGGCAAGGACTTGGCATCAACATCAATGGCGAATACATCACTCACCTTCGATTTGCCGACGACATAGTAGTCATGGCAGAATCGCTGGAAGATTTGGGGCGCATGCTCGGTGGCCTTAATAGAGTTTCTCAACAAGTGGGTCTTAAAATGAACATGGACAAAACAAAGATCATGCACAATGTCCATGTTGCACCCACCGCACTAACTGTTGGGAGCTCTACTCTTGAAGTTGTTGACGAATATATATACCTAGGGCAGGCTGTCCGATTAGGTAAGTCCAACTTTAAGAGAGAGGTCAGTAGACGGATCCAGCTCGGCTGGGCAGCGTTCGGTAAATTACGCAACGTCTTCTCGTCCAAAATACCTCAGTGCCTTAAGACAAAGGTATACAACCAATGTGTGTTACCAGTGATGACTTACGGTTCTGAGACGTGGTGCTTCACGAAGGATCTTTTCAAAAGGCTCAATGTCGCTCAGCGTGCTATGGAGAGGGCAATGCTCGGTATTTCTCTACGTGATCGAATCAGAAATGAGGAGATCCGTAGAAGAACTAAGGTTGCTGACATTGCCCGTAGGATCAGTCAGCTGAAGTGGCAATGGGCCGGCCACATAGCACGAAGATTGGACGGTCGATGGGGCAAAAAGATCCTAGAGTGGAGGCCACGTACTGGCAAGCGCAGTGTGGGACGGCCACCTACCAGATGGACCGACGACCTGGTGAAAACTGCCGGGTCACGTTGGATGCAGGTGGCAATGGACCGGTCGCACTGGAAATGTATTGGAGAGGCCTATGTCCAGCAGTGGACAGTAAAAGGCTGAAACGACGACATTCCTAACCCAGTGGGATGGATGATGGTCACAAATGGCTGGAGATCAGGCGTGATACCGACATGTAATGTCCATCTGATGCATCCGATCGTCTTTGTTGATTAGCCAGCCAACCTATGATTTTCACACGCTCACCTGGCCAGAGTGGCCGGGAGCGGAGATTAGCCAGTTCAACTTTACCAGACTTATAAACAGTATATTTTGTTGTTCTATGGAAATGGAATTTACGACTAACATTGACACTCAGTAAAGGGTTTAATTATTTTTTTCAGGTGAAGCCTCAAGAACAGAAGCTACTGATCCAAGTGTTCGACGAGAACCGTCTCACCCGCGATGACTTTCTCGGCATGGTCGAGATACCTCTCGCGTCCGCGCCGCACGAGAGCGCCGCAGCCGCGCGCCCGCCCATCGTTAAGTACGCGCTGCGCCCGCGCAGGTCTGTGTAAGTAGGCGCATGCAGTGTTTTTAATTTGACATTTTGTTTTATTTTATTTCTTGTTTTTAATGGTATTGTTTATATGTTATTGAAGGTTTATAAATACACATTATTTTTTTTATCTGTCAGTTGATTGCGTTATTTCTTTTTATTTAGAATTTAGCTAAAATTATACTCTTGTTTTAATTTTAAATTTTTGCACAGCTTAATGTTGTATTGGCTATCATACTTTTTTTGCTTTCAAAGCTGTAAATGTTGTTTGATAAATGTGAATATTGTTAAGTGTTCCTTCATTATTGAGTATTGCATACGATTTTAATAACTCTATACCTATATAAGTGATTCAGGAAACAAATTTTTTGCATGTGACAAAGTATATTGTTTCCTGAATCGTTTATATAGGTATATTTATTTCCTCATACGAGGAAAAATGTACAAAGCTAGACAGTTGAAATTTTCACAAATTATCTAGACTCCTATTCCTACAAAACTTTTGCTCCCCCCCCCCCCCTTTATTTGCCAGTTTACTTCGCCACTCCACTTGTAGGGTAGACTGGGTACGGTTGAAACGGTGGACGGTTGAAACAAATGACATATCTCGTGAACAGTGCTTGATGAGGTGAGGAGTACAAGGGGAGTACGAAGCGGACGACAAGTCGAAACTTGAATTTTAGTATTGCGTCACTCTTCGGGCGCTGTGGTCGTTTGTAGGAGGCCCCATTGTGTTTTTTGACGGAAAAGTAAGTATTTTTCTACCTACATTTTTGCAATTATTAAGATTTCGTTTATAGTGAGATGATTGAGAGTTTTGTTACAGTTGAATTTAAGTTTGTACAATATTGTAGTATGATTAGTTTTTACTTTAATTTACTATCATTCTTACTATGAACCGTTTTATACCAAGACGGGGGGTGGGGACAGTTGCAACATTATTTGTGGGTACGGTTGAAACAGTTTATTAATTAAAATTTCTTGTTTCTCAGATGCCAAGGGTACGCCAAAGACAGTATGTAAGATGTGGGCGCATGAAGAGTGAACAAAAGGTAGCCTTACTTATGTTTGCCACAATTGTGACTCCGAATGATCTCGTAACCATTGAAGTATTTTTGTTTAAAATTTTAATTGATAAAGTTAATGTCTTTCGTTTTTATAGTCTATAATTAAGTGTTGACAGTTGAGAAATATAATAGCATGTTTGCGTGGTAACTTTATTTTAAAAATATTATCGCCACCAACATCTGATTATTATTTAAGTTGTAGGTACTTAATATAAAACTTTGAAGGCTGATTAAAAATAATGTTAGATTATAAATATAACCAATGACTATGACAAATGTTATTAGATGATTAATAAAACATTATAATTGATTATATTTTGTATTATTTGCATGTGTTTCAATTGACCCCAGACACTGTTTCAACCGACCCTGGCATGGGGACGGTTGAAACAAAAGACTGATTTTTTTAAATTTGATTTTACACAAAAAATACTATAGAGTGATCTTAAATAACATTGCCCTATAGTAGACAGATATAAGGTCTTTTATTTAGTATATTTCCGACATCGCTCGCTTAACAAATCCCGATGCTATGCATGATAAATGCTAAAATGTTTCAACCGTACCCAGTCTACCCTACTAATTACTTAAGAGTATATATGACAGCGCGCGGTCCCGGGTTCGCGGCTACATCGAGGTGTATCACGCGCTGGTGGGCCGAGTGGGGGAGGTGAGCGCGGAGCAGCCCGCCGCTGATGACTGGGAGCTGGTGGAGCCCGCCCCACAGGTGGGCAACGTGCAGCCGGTGAGTTGACTACCTGTTGTATAATGGCGTCAAAGAGCTCGTACAGATAGCAATGTGTTGATATATTTTTTGATTAATTTACTTTAATGTGCGTTATAATAGCACACATTCGGAAATTTTAAAGTTAATAAATAAAATATTAAATGGTTGTCCTAGTCTTGGATTCATTGAATTTGTTGGTAAAAATAGAATTAAATAAACGCGCTAGTCATTCAATTAAATAGCGGATCAATCTCAAAAAAGATGACTGCGGCATATCTATATCAGTACTGAATAACCGATCAGTGGACTCATGACTGATCAGTCTCTTGAATCTAAATTCAATGGTTCGACATTGGAGTTCTATTTAAGTTTTTACTCACCATAAGTGGGCCTTGTTTGTTGGCCTACTCTATTTGACAATTCTTTAATCACACGACGCCAGCACCAATGTTGTACTGGATGACGATTTTATGGATATGCACTAAAAAGAAGATCAATGTCTGCTTTTTATAAACACTGAAAACAATTAAAGACATGAATGGATGAAGGTGATATATATAGCAAAATTCTGATTTGGAGAAAATTGAGTTCAAACTGTCACTTAAATATTTTAGAATACGTCGTAATGTATTAAGTACATTAATCTGAAGATCCGCCTTAATCCGAAAGATCCGAATCGATGCACTTTATAATATGTTACTACATATCGTAAAATGTTTAAGTGACAGTTTAAACTCAATTTTCTGGGTTTTCATTCATTCATGTCTTCAGTTATGTATTTAAAAATATTAAAGCTTTTTTTTCTCTTTTTTGAACTATACTACCTACGCTTTTGCGTAACGATAGCATAATAGTAACATGGTGGGTTAGCATACTCATTACGAAAACTAAATTCCAGGTACTAGCCGGGGATCCGCTGCCGCCGGGCTGGGAGGAGCGGCAGGACGCGAACGGCCGCACGTACTTCGTCAACCACGTCGCGCGCTCTACGCAATGGGAGAGGCCCACTTTTATGTGAGTATTGCCAGTACTCGGCTGATCTGGAATCAAAAATATTACTCAGTTAAACTTTTTTCGGAAGGTCAAGAATGATGTGTGCAATCCTAATTCACGGAGAACAATCGTGGTTCTAACTTGCGAATATGCCGCAGTGCGTGCGTGCGTGCGTGCGTGCGTGCGAGCGTGTGTGCGTGCGAGCGTGTGTTATTCGTGCGTACGTGTTAGCCAATCGAAATCAAAAACATTTATTTCGAAATGAAACTTAACAAGGTGTTGTCGAAAAGTCAACTAAATAGGTTTCTACCGGCTCAACCTAACCCCGCAGAAAACAAACGGTGGTGTAAGGCACTCGCAAACGTGGGTCTAACTTGTATCAGAATATGCCGCAGTTGCGGATACAAGCGTGTGATCTATACGTGCGAGCATGTGAACTGCGTGTGCGTACGTGTGAGCAAACGAACTGGGTGTGCATGTTTGTACCTACAGAATTGCACATATGCAACTCTCGTATTTTGCGATGTAAATATGGAGCAAAATTAATATTGTTGTAAAATTAGTAAAAACTGTAGGTTTGACACTTTTTGCCAATCTAAAAAATGTTTCTTCTTTATTTCATTTCTAATTGAAGGGTCTATAGATTTACAATTAATAATTTAATTACGGTTGAATTTCGACCCCAGGACGACCTCCAGTGGAAAGACTAACGCGAACCATTCACAGGCGGAACATGAGCACGGAGTCGCAGGCGGAGCGCATGGAGACCGCCGTCACGGAGTTCCAGCGGCGCTTCCACATCTCCGCGGACGACGAGCTCACCGCCCGCCCCGCCACGCCCTCGCGCCCCGCCCCCGCGCCGCCCGCGCCCGCCAGCCCCGCCCCCGCGCCCGCCAGCCCCGCGTCCGCACCCGCGCCCGCGCCGCAGGTACCACACACACACACACAGGCATCGCGCGTTAATATGCTGACCACTTGCTGACCGCCAGCGCGAACAGGCCAAAATATATGTAATTCTACTAGGGCTGGTTTTGACAGATTTTGTATGAATCAAATGTCAAAGTCACATGTTTATTCCATAGATAAGGTTAGATGACGATTGAAAAATCTGCCCTAAGTGTTTTTTATTCACGCGTACCTTCGGTATATTTCGGTGTCGGCGCTGACGATCAGCGAGCGGGCAGTGTAGAAACCGGCTTAAGAGTCGCTTCTCACCAAATGTCAGCATCACAGTCATAATATAATTATAGTTTAGATTGAAAATTATGCATATTCCCTATTGATTCAAAAGTCGAAAGGAAATGGAACGAACTAAGGGCCGTTACACGCCGAAATCCAGGCCAGCTGAATAACTAATTTAAACTTTATCTTTATTATTTTAAAACACATTTCCGAATTATCATCTCAAGCGATTAAATGTTTTTTCTTAACAAATTAATAAATTTTATTAAAATTATATCATGACTGCGACGCTACTTTTTTGGTTTGAAGCGGCACTATTCTCGAGCTTCTAGTATATTATGTACCGAAAAATGCTGCAGCTGTATGTTACAAGATTTATCAAACTAATTGCTTGTATTAACGACTCAAAATCGCCAAAGCAAAACTTAATTACACAAAAACTGGGAACTTACATTTATATGTTTTAAAATAATGTAAGTACTGTAAATGTTAAAAATATATCCCAAACTTTGATGGTAAATAAAAAGATAAGGAAATAGCACATTGGCACAAAGCCTACAATTTTGAATTAACTTCCAATTTCATTTACTCTAACGAGTACGCCAATTTGGGAATTTTAAGTGTAAGTTTCTTGTTTTTTGTTTTCCAGTATGTAGCTTTAAACTTTATTAAGCTGGTGAACGTAATATGACGCCGACCGTTGCATGATTAAAATTTGCATGGTCTGTGGTAGATATGTATAGTTCGAAATTTAAAACTACCCGGTTCAACGCCATGTTTTTAAAGGTAGTTTTAAATTTAAAAAAAGTATCCACTTCAATGATATGATACTTTATAGTTTCTGGACGTTACGCATAGTTTATATTTCCAATAAAAAATATTCAAATTACTATAGCTCATAAAAAAACTTTTCGGGACGCCTGACAAGTTACAACTTAGCCAGACACTGGTGTCGTAACGCTTAACGTAACGAAACGGTTTACCCTTTAATAGTTATCATTTAAAAACTGAATATAAATTTTTTATCACATAATATATTTTAATAAATAGCATTTACTATGATTCTACTACGCTTCACGTCCCGATGATTTAATAGTACTAAGACTTCTAACTGAATACTGCATGTTTAATGTGTTTTTTTAAATATGAATTGATAACTTTTGAATGCCTTAAAGAATGTTGCATATTTTACAGAGTAGCTGCGGCATGGTTCTCTTATACACATATTAACATTGTTGGATTTTGGCCAAGCTTTTGATTAATATAACCATACGTCGAATACAATGTGCCTTCGGTGTATGAAATAGTTATAATCACCAATTTAAATTTATTTATTTAATTATATCAAATAATTCACATACAGTCGATCGAATCGGTTTATATATTTTTAAATTTAATCAATAATTTATTTTACTCATTGGTATCTGTAAGAGTAGGATATTAATTAATATTATAATTAACACAAAAATTCTCATTTTTTTTTTCAGTAGCAACACACAAATTATTATCATTATACATCTACAAATAACTTTGCAGCATGCGCTTAACAAAACTCAAAGTACTGGGAAAAAGATGTGCACTATTTTGATAGTTATAATTTTTCAATGTTAAAAAATTGTAAAATCAAATCAATATTTGTTGCAAAAGTGAAGTTGAAAGTGAAGAAGAAAAAAAACTTCAGTTTACCACAATAATTATTCAAACAATTATCAAATCCGAATGTCTTGTCAGTCTTACGCAAGGATGTATTCTAGGACCGCATTTCTATATTTAATTTAGATTAAACAATTTAATTTGAAGAATTATCATCAAAATGTAATTCCATTTAATACACATAAATAGCATGAAAAAAAAATGTTTTTGGTTATTACATAAGTAATGCCATATGTTTAGAACAAGCTTATCCTTTACTCACATGCACATTGAAAATGAAGGCAAAGTAATATTTAAAATAGTGTACATCTTTTAATGGTTTGATTACATTAAAACACTAACCCCATATTTCATTTCACTGTCATTTCTCACAAGGGATTGATGGAAAATCTATAGTAATTTACGCAGTTCACACATAAATAGTGTAAACATATTTGGGGAGATACCTAACACCCATTTTTATTTATCATTCCAATTAACTATGTACATACTTTCCTGTTAACAAATGTCCTCTTTCATCATAGACAATTGAGCACCCGAAAATGTAGGTTTTTATTAGGGTTTGCGACTATCCAATTATAATAGATGCATATAACCTATTAGAATATTCTAACTAGTTGTCCAAATTATTATTTTTATAAATATTCATTGGTCTAAATAGTGGGATATGTAAAAAATAAGGAAAATAAAAACAATCTCTAACAGGAGGAACCAAGCGACACTCAAGCTGAGAGTACAACTGAAAACACTGAGAATACACCCGAACCTACCGCTGGCACATCGAATGAAACCGAACAAGTGACAGAAGAGACGACTAATTTAAGCAACGACTGTGATAATAATATTAGTGATAACCGAAATGAAGTATCAAATGATAGCCAAGAGGACAACGATGTAGTATGCGCTCAAGAGGCACGGCCAACCGAACAAGAGGTAGAAAGAACTAATGAGAGTAACGATCAAATAGACGCTGAAGAACGCACTGAAGAAGTTGCTCCAGAAATTAACAATGAAAATACTAGTCAAGAAGATGGAGAAGACACAGAAATAAGACTTGAAATACAAGCTTTGAACGACGAAGCGAATGACGCAGACGACGATAGTAGAACGGAGATTGACGTGTTGAGTCTCGCGGGAGAGAGACTCGACGAAAACGGTGACGATTCGACGGAGTCATTGACGTTCGATGAGAACCATTTTAGTACGCCCACAGGGGGAGCGACCCCCGAGAGGAGAGAGACAAGACGCCGCAGAACGACCACAAGTTCGATGGAAGACTCGGAGGTAAGACGCGGGTTTGCGGGCGTGGCCTGTGATGTGTAAAGTGTGGGTTTTATTTCATTCACCACCCCGAGTGTTCCATGAACGTGCACCTTCTGAAGATTACACAGAGCTTGTCATTGCCTCTGAACTCGCTTTGCTTCGGGCGATTGTCTATGAACTAAGGGTGTGTAGATGCAAGTCTACGCGTCCTCGAGGACACTAAACATGACAGGCTAATGTGATCGTATTTGTAACACGCTTGATACTAACACCGCCATCATATACTACGAAACGAAATAGCAAGTTTGATTTTGAAATTTGTATTATTAAGGTGAGCAGGTATTTGCTAGAATTATGGGGTATTTTTGACCGACTTCTCTAAAAGATGCCTTTCTCAATTGATTACATTAATGTCTTTGAATTATAAAATTGATATAAAGTTATTGATTCGATATCTGATTTTATCCGTTAGATTAGGTACTGAAGTTTCTAGGTAATGTATATTTTTCCTTAGTCTAGCTATCAGTATCATTATTAATCTGTGATTTGTAATTGAATATGTCCAGTATATTCAGTACATCAGTCCCCATATACTCCACTAGAATCCTCTTTTATTTTATCAGTCTTATTTCTTATTACATACTCCCTCTAGATTTTTTATTTGATATAACTGAATTTTCCACTTTTGCGCATGAGCTTGACATGGCTTGACGATAGACTTGAATTCGTTTCACAAATACACTGCCTCGGTTTTCAAATCTAGTATATGTAATATGATTTGATCATATATACAAGGTGTAAAATAAATGAGGAATAATAATTTAGGGTGTGTATACGTGCCTCCGATGTAAATTATACTTTGAAAATACCAGCGCTGAAAGACTTACTATTGACTTTCATGTTTGTATGATAAATGCCCCAACATCATAAATTTTCATACAATAATTTAAAAAATGTACCACTTTCAGTGCTGGTACTTTCTCAGTAAACTCTATATACGGGACCCATACACCCCCTTAAGTATTATCACTCGTTAATATTATAGCCTGTATAATATCATTATTGATCATTGATTCTGTATAGATAATAATTAACCCCCTTACTAATAAAAATATTCACACGCTGGTTGAACGAAACAATACCAGATACAGAACAGTATCAGACATGGAGAAAGCATTGTATAATGTATATCCTATACAGCATATTGTATAATGTATATCCTATACAGTATATTGTATAATGTATTTCCTATACAGTATATTGTATAATGTATATCCTATACAGTATATTGTATAATGTATATCCTATACAGTATATTGTATAATGTATTTCCTATACAGTATATTGTATAATGTATATCCTATACAGTATATTGTATAATGTATATCCTATACAGTATATTGTATAATGTATATCCTATAAAGTATAAATATTTTTATGAGTTAGGGTGTTAGTATCTACATTTCATTGTTATTACCTAATACAGAACGATATTCGTAAAATGCATTGTGTTATGTGTATGTAATATGTATATTTTGCATAGGTATGTTTGTATATTTTATGCTATCTTGTTAGCTTCCATTTATATGCTATGTGGTGTGTTGTATTTTTATGTATGTGATGGTTTTTGGGAGTGAAGGTAACCAACTAACAAGGCTAATAGCTGGTGTTTTATTAGATATAGTTTGATAGGAAATGAGCTTAAAAGGCCCAATATTTATGCGCTATTTCTTTTAAACTAAACCATTAAATTTTACCTTGAAATTAACTAGTTAGAAAGCAGAACTTCCATCACGTTTTAACAAGCTTTTATCTAACATAAACCTCGTTTCTTTTCAGATAAAATATCAGTTCCCAAAAAAATTATAACTCATTTAATTTTAGCTGTTTTTGGCTAGACAACTTAAAGGAAAGTTTAGCTTATTGAATGTTACGTTAACAAAATGAATATTGCTTAACTTTTAGTTCATTTCTTTTCAGCTAGGATAGGCTTAGTAGTGCATGACAATAGATTTTTTAGTTCCCGGCAAGACTACCGAATTACAATATAGAACCATAGATTTATACATAATATGAAGGCGTTTGCTAACAATTTATTATTAAAAAAACCTACGAAGGCATTATAACGAGCGTAAAAAAAAGTCACTATAACTTTGGGATATGATTAATGATTATACTACCTTTTCTCATTCTAGATTTTTTTTTCACATTTTTTTTTTATTTTTAATCAAAAATTAAACATTTCCAAAATGAGGAAAGGTAGTATTATCTTATCTCAAAGTTATAGTGACTGTTCTTTTTACACTTTGTATACCATAATAATCTCATGTGACGAAGGTTAGCTTACATCGAAGTCCGATATCTAACAAATGGCGTCACATCTCTTATATGAGGGATTTAAAGGTTAAATGTAAGCCTATCCTTATGTATAAGTCTATGCTTAGATCACCATAACTGAGGCCCGTATAAATAAAACAATCTCAAACCCAACCTCGCCTTGAGAACCTATTTGACAGATAAAACAACGTTTCGTTTCACTTTTAAAAGTGAACATCATTATTAATGTTACATAGTACTTTAATTTATTTTCTTTTTATACCGTTATATTCATATTATAGATTACAGGAAACAATAAAATAAGTATAATGTATATTTTTATAATCTTTATTTTCACGTTTTAAGAAAGAAAAAAATTAAAGTATCTGACTTATGTAAAATTCTTCATTTTTAAAAGTGAAACGATACGTTTTTTTATCAGTCAAATAGGTTCTCAAGGTGAGGTTGGGTTTGAGATTGTTTTATTTATACGTGCCTTAGATCTAGATTCTTAAGCTAAGTTTCCCCAAAACCTAGAGGTTATGACAAACCACCGCTTACAGCCGAATGCCCGAATACTGAAACGATAGATAAATAATTAAGTGCCGATCAAGACTATGCTGTCTCTATCACTCCTTGGCGGAATAACAAGGATAGCATATGAGAAGGACGGCCCCTTACTTAAATTAGCGTTCAGTAATGACCTCAAGATTTTTTGCAGCTAAAATAAAAAACAAATTGTTGAAAAACAACTCTGTGTGTCGACACAGCTTAGAACTCCGAAACCTTTGGCGTTTTCGGCCTCTAAAACTACGGAGCAGGCGACCTACCCGCAGAAATAGTCGACGTTTAAAACATAATAAATAAAGTACCAGAATATAAGAAAACTATACTGGTGGATTCGGTTTTTGTTTTGTTTCATTTCATCCTTCGACTACATCCGTACACCGGTTTGACCTGCTTCGGTACAGTTTTAGGCCCGTATTAATAAAACGATATCAACCTTAACCTTAATCTCAAGACAACATTTGAGATGACAGTTGAATTAAGCACAAGTCTTAGGAGGCGTTTCTATTGCGTGCTGTTTCCGTGGAAACCCAGCGAAGATTTCGAGCATAGTGATGGGTCAATTTGGGCACCGCTAAGCTCCTCTCCACCCCTCTCTGCGTCAGTGGAAACGTTGCCTTAAGATAGGTGTCTGAACTGAGACAAGCGTAATCTTGGTCATCAACCAAGACCTGCTTTTGAAACCTACTTTGAGACCTCTTTATTAATACGGGCCTTAGACGTCGAAAACGTCGTTACAATTGAAGACATGAATCGATGAAGGAGATATGTCGAAAAAAAATTAACGAGAAAATTTAGTTTAAACTGTCACTAAAACATTTTACGATATGTATTTTAGAGACAGATCCATAGATTAATGTACTTAATACTTTACGACGTATTCTAAAATGTTTAGTGACAGTTTGAACTCAATTTTCTCTAAAATCATAATTTTGCTACATATCACCTACGTCGATTCGTCGTCTTCAATTCCATATCGCGCTAGAATTAAATATAAAATTGCTAAAACACACTTTCCCTAAATGTCTTAATGTATACTGTAAAGACCTAGAGGATAGAACAATAATTCTGTAGATCAACTCAGCGTGTGTTTGCAGGACGACACAGACGGCAGTACGGACACCACCAGAAGCGGTTCCTCCACCAGCAGTCAGAGCCAGAACCTGCCTAATAGTGATGGTGAGTTATAATAGGAGGGGTTTCGTAATTTCTGTGACTAGTGATTGAGCGAGTTGATGTTAAGTCGAAGGTCACGCATTTAAACCTAGGGCCTGTATAAATAAAATAATCTCCGAACCTATTTGTCAGATAAAAAACGTACGTTTCTTTTCACTTTTAAAAGTGAACAACTTTATTAATGGCACACACTTAAATTTTTTGTTTGACAACCTCCGTAGCGCAGTGGTTGACCGCGTGACCCTTGCTAAGTATCCGAAGAACTTGTGTTACAGGTACCAGACAACGGAAATATATTTAATACTTTTATACTATAAACAGATTTAAGATTTTTATTAAATTATACACAAATTTAATACACATCCATGACCCAGGAACATTTGAAAAACCTTTTTTTTCCCTCGGCGGGATTCGAACCAGTGACCTCTCGCTCGAGCACTAACGCGCTCAACCACTACGCCACGGAGGAAAAATGTTTCTTGTGTGCAAGAAATTGTTAATTAAATAAAAATAAAATAAAAGTTTAAAAAAACTATAACCCGACTTCGCAAAAAAGGGGTCTAAAAAGGCTGAAACAAGAAAATAATTCAATTTGAAATCCAGATATGCATAGGTACAGATATGGTCAAGGTAGAGCCGTGGTCGTACCCGCTATTGGGATTGTATATTACAACAGCAGACGAATATTATAGATTTGTTTAGCGGGTATTTATTTAAATACATATTTGTAATGTGCTTGCCAAGACCTATCTTTGGATACCAAACACGATACAATTATCTTAATTTAATTTTTTTTGGAGATAGTTTATGAGCTATATTTTTCAAAATCCAAAATTTTTCGAAAAATTATATAGCATATGTTACTCGCGGGACCACTACAAATCGATTGACACCTTATTTATTAAAATCGGACCAGTAGTTTAACCGCTACGAGGGAACATACATACATACATACAAACATATATACATACATACATAGACTGCCAAAATCATTACCCTTCCTTTTGGCTTCGCCGAAGTCGGGTAATAAATAAAGATGTTGGGTCAGTAAATAATATTTTACCCATTTCAGGATTGCCTCCCGGCTGGAGCATGCAGCGCGCGCCCAACGGCAGGATATTCTTCATCGACCACAACCAGAAGACCACCACGTGGATCGACCCACGGTCGGGTGAGTTAGACCCACAAGAAAAAGAAAATCAAATTAAAAAAAAACAACATCAAATAAAAAACTTCACAGTAAAAATACTCTATTTTTACACTGCCGACTGTAGAATATTGTCTATAGTCTATGGACTCATGGAGCCAACAATTGCGCCTCCGTGGTCTAGTGGTTCAGAGCTTCGCTCTCGACTCGGAGGTCGTGGGTTCGATTCCCGCGTTGGGACAACAAAAAATGTTGCTTTCAAGTTTGGTTAGGACAATGCAGGCTGATCACCTGATTGTCTGACAAGAAAGATGATCCATGCGTCGGATGGGCATGTAAAAAGTCGGTCCTGCGCCCGTACTCTCGCCAGTCGTGTCGGTTTACCGTCCCACTGGGTTATGAGAGTAAAAGGAAGAGTCGTCTTTGTGTATTGCGCACACACTTGGGCAATATAAAATAACTCCTGCGTAGCTGGCCTTTTTTCAATGAAATCGGCTACCGACACCGGAATCGGTGAGGGGAGCTATTATTAACTGCGTTAATATTGGCCAATTGGCATCACTGACTAATCTATGGTTGTTTTCATACATATTTTTTGAGTAACTTAAACCGTTTATACAGCGCACGCAACGAAAGTCCCCAAATGTGAATAATTTTCCCCGTTTTTGCAACATTTCTCACTGACGCTTCGCTCCTATTGGTCGCAGCGTAATGTTATATAGCCTAAAGCCTTCCTCTATAAATGGACTATCCAACAAAAAAAAAACTTTAAAATCGGACCAGTAGTTCCTGAGATTAGCGCGTTTAAACAAACAAACTCTTCCGCTTTATAATATTAGTATAGATTTAAATTTAATGCTATGTATTTTCGCAAAGTAACGCCTGATTCCATCAACTATGTAGTTAACTTCCTCACCGTGAGCAGTGACATAAACTCGCACTAAGCACACTGAAGTGAATAAAACGTGTTTCAGGTTGCGCGTCGAGTCTGCCGACCGCCGCGGTGGCGGCGCCGCCGGCGGAGACGGATGAGCTGGGCGCGCTCCCGGAGGGCTGGGAGGAGCGAGTGCACACGGACGGACGGATATTCTTCATCGACCACAGTGAGTGACGTCACACAGAGACGGCTTACATGTATGCCGGCATACAGATACAGGGGTCTACGGGATCCCTGTTTAATTTTTAAATTGTGTGTCACTGCGAAGTAAATCTCGTACATGTTTCCGAAATTCGTAAGTCGCAACAGTGATGGCAACTTGACTACAGCATCCTAATTTTAGATACATGTTTTTGAAATTCGTAAGTCATAATAGTGATTAAGAGGAAACACAGCTGCCGTTTTTCTATACAGAAACAGGGGTCTGCAGAGACGGCTTACATGTATACCGGCGTACAGATACAGGGGTCTGCGATCTCTGTTTCCTTTTTAATTGAGAGTCACTGCGAAGTAAATCTCATACATGTTTCCGAAATTCGTAAGTCGCAATAGTGATGGCAACTTGACTACAGCATCCTAATTTTAGATACATGTTTTTTAAATTCGTTAGTCATAATAGTGATGGCAACTTGACTACAGCATCCTAATTTTAGATACATGTTTTTTAAATTCGTTAGTCATAATAGTGAAAGCAACTTCACGTCACCGTATGCCGGCGTTTAAGAGGAAACACAACGGCCGTTTTTCTATACAGAAACAGGGGTCTGCGCGATCTCTGTTTCCTTTTTTATTGTGTGTCACTTTGCGCAGCCAATCTCGTACACGTTTTCGAAATTCTTAAGTGATAGTAGCGATGGCAACTTGACTACAGGATCCTTGTTCAAGATGCCATCGCTATTATGACGAAAATGTATGGGATAAGGTTCGCTAAATGACACGCGAAAACGTATGTCACTTACAGTGTGTTACTTTAAGCGCTTCTTTTACTCTGAACGCTCAGATCATTCATAACGCACACAGTCGTTTCTTTAGCACAATATTGAAAATTATGAAATTTTCGATCTGATCGTTTGTAGCAAATTTTACTGCTAGTGGAACGATTGACAGATATCAAAATTTAACATTTCCTTTTTATCTCATAAATTCTGTTTATATTTTAAATTAACAATAATAACTACATTATAAAAGAATCTAGAATAAATTAGCTCGATCCAAAACTTAAAAATAACATCGAGATCTGTTAAATCTAAGTCAACGTCAAAAACAAGATGGGTAAAATTATGCAAAATGGCGTGATCATTCTGAGCGTTTTGAACAGTTTTTGACAGCTGACAGCTGCGTGTGGAACACTAGTCAAAACAGTTCAAAACGATCATAATCTTGCTATAAAGTGGTAATGGAACGCTTATCTGAACGAAAAAAACGTTATTTTCGTTTACTATCAGGTACTGGAACACAGGGTTAGCGAAGCCTCTGTCAAATCCTATACATTTTGTTTTCAAACTTCGTAGTGATAATAGCGATGGCAACTTGACTACAGGATCCTAATTCAAGATGCCATCGCTATTACGCCTTTCGAATTTCGAAAACCAAATTTATGGGATTTGACAGAAGCTTCGCTAAGTGACATACGTTTTCGCGTGTCATTTAGCGAACCTTGTGTCAAATAATAGCGAACCCAGTGGGTCGGTAAACCGACACGACTGGCGAGAGAACAGGCGCAGGACCGACTTTTTACATGCCCATCCGACGCATGGATCATCTTTCTTGTCAGACAATTAGGTGATTGTCATTGTCCTGACCAAACTTGAAAACGATATTTTTTTGTTGTTCCAACGCGGGAATCGCACCTCCCCTCCCCCTCCGGGTCGAGAGCGAAGCTCCGAACCACTAGACCACGGAGGCGTACGTTTACTATAAATACGATACTATTTGTAATATAAGAATATATAAGGATATATTTTGTCTCTGCATCACCCTACGGTTGACTGGTAGAGAATGCCTCTCGGCATTAAGTCCGCCATTGTACGTTGTGCAAAAAGTGTAAATAAATAAATAGTTAGTACAGTAAAGTACCCTCCACACAGACACGCGGACGACGCAGTGGGAGGACCCGCGGCTGTCCAACCCGCAGATCGCCGGCCCCGCCGTGCCCTACTCGCGCGACTACAAGCGCAAGTACGAGTACCTCAAGAGCCAGCTGCGCAAGCCGGTGAGTGGGGGGCGGGCTCGGGTACACGGTGATACATGGCTCATGTAGGTAGCAGAATATAGTGTGAAGAGAATGACGCGTAGAGCATATACAATTCATGGGTCATATAGGAAGCAGAATATAGTGAGAAGAGAATGACGCGTGGAGCGTATACAGTGTGTAAAAAGAACAGTCACTATAACTTTGAGATACGATTCTACTACTTTTCCTCATTTTGGAAATGTATTTTTTGTCAAAATGTATTTTTTTTTACCCTTTCTTATTTTTTTGTCGCAAGAATAACGAAAGAGCAGAAACAATTTAACAAAATTATAAAAATAAAAAAGAAATACATTTATAGAATGAGAAAAGGTAGTAAAAACATAATATAAAATTTTTCGCGGGATATCCCACGAAATAATTGTAACCACAACCTGCAAGCAAATGGGTGAGTGTACGCTTAGGCATGCGTTTAAAGCACCTTCTTCCCACACTGCTTATGCGTACACTCGCAAGCAAAAACGTGAAAACACCACAACCATACAAGCAATAATGTTAACACGATCGTGCAAAACCCCACACCACCATGCAGATTGCAAAACTCGACGCGCGTTTCTCCGACCCCGGAGCATCCTCAGGATGTAGACTCTGCTAACTAACTTAAGAACGAACTGAAACTTAACGAACACTGTTCGCAGAGTCTACATCCTGAGGATGCTCCGGGTCGGCTCACAGTAAACTCTATACACGGGACCCAATACACACCCTAAAGCATTATCACTCAATAATATTAGAGCCTGTATAATATGCATGTAAGATATATTTTGTTAAAGCAATATATATGTCGCAGTCATCTAATTGATATTCATATTATTTATGTGTGAATTATTTATAGTTGAATTTGCAAAGTTACATTTATCGATAAAATATCGGTAGTATGAACACAAATTAGAAAAAAAATTCACCTAACTAGGTGTTCCATAGGTAGGTAATTCAACGACTACGCTAAATGACTAAATGACGTTCAGTCCAGACGTTCGACGTTACAATAAACAACTTGACTAGTTGTCCTTTAGTCTTTCAATTAAATGTCGTCATTCGATAAAAACGCTAGTCACTCAATGAAATAGCGATTTCAATTAGACGACTGCGACATATACTGCATGCGCTCATGGTGTAATAGCTCCCCTCACCGATTTCGATGTCGGTAGCCGATTTCATTGAAACCAGGCCAGCTACGCAGGAGTTATTTTTATAGTGCCCAAGTGTGTGCGCAATACACAGAAGCACTCTCTCTTCCTTTTACTCTCATAACCCAGTGGGACGGTAAACCGACACGACTAGCGAGAGATCAGGCACAGGACCGACTTTTTACATGCCCATCCGACGCATGGATCATCTTTCTTGTCAGACAATCAGGTGATCAGCCTGAATTGTCCTAACCAAACTTGAAAACAACATTATTTGTTGTTCCAACGCGGGAATCGAACCCACGACCTCCGGGTCGAGAGCGAAGCTCTGAACCACTAGACCACGGAGGCGCTCATGGTGTATAATTTATGTCACCCCGACACTCGTCATTACAGCCTCCTTACCTCGTATTCGACCATGACTACTCTAGTCGCTAAAGCCACTTATATCCCACAGAGCAACGTGCCCAACAAGTTCGAGATCAAGGTCCGCCGCAGCTCCATCCTGGAGGACTCGTATCGCATCATCAGCTCCGTCAGCCGCATCGACCTGCTCAAGACCAAGCTGTGGGTGGAGTTTGAGTCGGAGGTCGGCCTGGGTGAGTTTGTCCCCGACTTTTTCACCCGACTGCCCAGAGTATTTTTTTTTAAGTCTTTATTCAAAACAAAAATTATTGTTACATAAAAGCAAATGACAATAATTATCCCCATTCCAAAACCATTTAGGTTTACCTGTATGGGGGACACGTTCTTATAAATAGGTATTAGTTTAAATTAAGATGGTTTATAACTAAACCATCTTAATTAACTATTACTAACTTAATTAACTATTTTTATTAGCGGTTATTCAAGCTTGGATTGGTTAAGAAGAACTTTTTATATTTACCATTATAATTAATTGATTTTGCAATCATGTTTTGTAGATCAGCTGGCAATTCATTTAAGTAATTAGTTATTCATTTAAGTAAGCTCTGGCGCCATACATGTTTGTTATTTTTGGTATGTATAGTACGTCCGAGATAAATTTAACCCAAACGTAAATAGAGCCGTCTATGACACAACCATAGATTAGTCAGTGATGCCAATTGGCCAATATCATTGCGTTAGCAATGATTTTATTGTTGGCTTCATGAATCCATAGACTAGAATACAGTCGGCAGTGTCAAAATAGCGTATTTTTACTATATAGGTTTTTCATTTGATGTTTAAATAGGTTAATAATTATTTAATTGATACAAAATGTATTGGCTAATGAAGTATAATCCTTTGATATACCTGTGAAAGTGTTGATGAGTGTTCACAATAAGTGAATATGTGAAAATTTCGATGTTTTCGGTTTGTTAACCTTTAGGTTAAATTTATCAGGGACGAACTATATGTATATTTGTGTATTATTGTTTTCCACGTAGTCTGTACTGCTCGACGGCTTTTATGGTAACATAGGCTACAGCCTATGTTACCATAAAAGCATAACACAGGATGATTCATGGTTCATATATCTAGCCGAATATAGCCGAAAACTACTTAACCGATCGTCATGAAACTGTGTACACATATTCTTGGCGGTATTAGAAGTAGCATAGGATATTCTTTATTGCAACAAGGCAAAACCTAGTATGTAATATTTTTTAATATCTTCAGACTACGGCGGCCTCGCCCGGGAATGGTTCTTCCTACTCTCCAAGGAGATGTTCAACCCCTACTACGGCCTGTTCGAGTACTCCGCGATGGACAACTACACGCTGCAGATCAACCCCAACAGCGGCGTGTGCAACGAGGAGCACCTGCACTACTTCAAGTTCATCGGCCGCGTCGCCGGCATGGCCGTGTACCATGGGAAACTGCTTGACGGTGAGTTCCGCTGATAGAATGTAACTCTTCATTGTAGCGTCGGCGTGAGACGATAAGTTTGCGTGTATGAACGCGCGCCCGTGCGCGTGTGTGTGTCGTATGTACGTGAACGCATTGTGTACGTGTACGCATGCGTGTACGTGAACGCATATGTGTACGTGTACGCATTTGTGTACGTGAACGCATATGTGTACGTGTACGCATGTGTGTACGTGTACGCATGCGTGTACGTGTACGTGAACGCATATGTGTACGTGTACGCATTTGTGTACGTGAACGCATATGTGTACGTGTACGCATGTGTGTACGTGTACGCATGCGTGTACGTGTACGCATTTGTGTACGTGAACGCGTACGTGTACGCATGTGTGTACGTGTACGCATGCGTGTACGTGTACGCATGCGTGTACGTGTACGCATTTGTGTACGTGAACGCATATGTGTACGTGTACGCATGCGTGTACGTGTACGCATGCGTGTACGTGTACGCATGCGTGTACGTGAACGCATATGTGTACGTGTACGCATGTGTGTACGTGTACGCATGCGTGTACGTGTACGTGAACGCATATGTGTACGTGTACGCATTTGTGTACGTGAACGCATATGTGTACGTGTACGCATGTGTGTACGTCTACGCATGCGTGTACGTGTACGCATTTGTGTACGTGAATGCGTACGTGTACGCATGTGTGTACGTGTACGCATGTGTGTACGTGTACGCATGCGTGTACGTGTACGCATGCGTGTACGTGAACGCATATGTGTACGTGTACGCATGTGTGTACGTTTGCGTGCGTGTGCTTTTGCGTGCGTGCGGGCGCGTACGCTGCAGATTAACCCAAACTGCCTCACCTGTCCTTACACTTATTTTAGATTTTTCTCATCTTTTTAATTTCCTGCCTAATAAATCCAAAAGTAAATAAATTTAATGTCCATTAAATATTCTTCTTCTAACTTGTCGGTTGAGTGTTCTCCATTCCTCTCTGCACTCCGCCCTTCTCTTGACCTCCTGATACGACACGACCATCACTTTCTTCTTCACCTGGTCCAAAATATCTTCTCGGCCTTCCACGTTTTCTTCTACCTTCAATCTTTCCTTCAACTATTCCTCTAATATAGTTTCGTTAACTAATTTACAGCATTCTTCATCCGTCCATTTTACAAGATGATGCTGGGCAAGCAGATCGAACTGCAAGACATGGAGTCGGTCGACCTGGAGTACTATAACTCGCTGATGTGGATCAAGGTATGGCATTAACTTGAACCTTATGCTGTTGTATTAAAGTTCGATTTAATTTTATGTCTTGAGACTCGATCATTTTTAATTCGAGTACAAAATACAGTTTTAACTAATTTAAAGAAAGATTGGCTAGGTATGGTATTGATTTGAACCTTACCCACTTGTATTAGAGTTTGATTTAATTCGTATCGTTTGAGAAAAAATATCATTAACAACAAAATTGTACCTAGTAGTAGAAGGGAATTGTTGTCATTGTAAAAAATATATGATTCCATTTAAACGTATTATTAAACTAGTGGTACTAGAGAATTGTTAAAAAAAATATTCAGTTTGACTTCTTCTACAAACTGTATTTCAAGTTTTTTTTTGTTTACTTGATTTCGAGACCCATACCCGTAAAACTAACCTAACCTAACCTTATCTTTCTTCCTCTTATCTTATATATATAAATGAATTGCTGTTCGTTAGTCTCGCTAAAACTCGAGAACGGCTGAACCGATTCGGCTATTTTTAGTCTTTAAATATTCGTGAAGGTCCAGGGAAAGTTTAAACGGTTCGTATGCTCGACAAAGTGGGCACGGGTCAGCTAGTCTTATATATAAAATTCAATTGCTGTTCATTAGTCTCGCTAAAACTCGACAACGCCTGAACCGATTGGGCTTTTTTGGTCTGGAAATATTCGTGCAAGTCCAGGGAATGTTTAAACGCTTTTTTTTATTTTTTTATGCTCAACGAAGTGAGCACGGGTCAGCTAGACTTATATATAAAAATGAATTGCTGTTCGTTACTCTCGCTAAAACTCGAGAACGGCTTTACCGATTCAGCTATTTTTAGTCTTGATATATTCGTGAAGGTCCAGGGAAGGCTTAAACGGTTCGTATTCTCGACAAAGTGGGCACGGGGAGCTAGTGTGTTATATAAATAAAGTGGCATTTCAGGAGAACGATCCGTCCGAGCTGTACTTGACGTTCGCGGTGGACGAGGAACAGTTCGGGAAGACGATACAGCGCGAGTTGAAACCCAACGGCGCGAACATATCTGTAGACAATGAGAACAAAGATGAATACATCAAGTGAGTATACCCTTAGCATAATCTGTTTAACGTAATTACTTATTTAGGTGAGTATATCTTAAGGTATAAAGACAGACAAGGAATCGTCTTACGAAATAAATTGATGGCCCTAAAGTAAAAAGAGTGTGCGCTAAAGACCGCACGGCAGAAGTCAAAAATACAGCGATTCAACTGCGAAGAGCAGCTAACTGTATCTTTCTCGCTCGGGTACTCTCGGCTGTCCCGAGTTTACCCGAGTGAGCGTTTCACCTCAGAGCGTGACAGATTAGCCTAACTTACTACCCGCAAAACAATATGTGCGCCTAAAGAAGTTGTCGCTTCAAAAAGGCAATAAATAATATACAGGCTGTAATATTAATGAGTGATAATGCTTTAGGGTGTGTATTGGTCCCGTATATTTAATTTACTGTGAAAGTACCAGCGCTAAAAGAGGTATTTTTTTTTATATTATTGTATGGGAAAATTTACTATGTTTGGGTTTTTCTCATACAAACACGACTCTACCAGCACCATGTGCTGGATCCAGCATGTTTAAAAAGGCGCTGGATACATCGGGATTGTTGTATGCTGGATCCAGCAATGGCAATTACTAGTACATACTGACCCTAAAATATTATCACTCATTTATTTTACACCTCGTATTAGGCGTCTCATTAGCATTCTTTTCATATATTTTCCTCCGCAGGCTCGTCATTGCGTGGCGGTTCGTCTCCCGAGTGCAAGAGCAGATGGTGGCCTTCCTCGAGGGTCTGGGGGCGCTCGTGCCGCCGCCGCTGCTGAAAATATTCGACGAGAACGAACTAGAACTGCTACTGTGCGGCATACAGCATATAGACGTGCGGGACTGGCGGGCCAACACCCTGTATAAGGGAGACTATCACGCGAATCACCTGGTCGTGCAATGGTTTTGGAGGGTAAGTCAAGATACTGTTATCAGAATGTTAATTAAGTATATCAAAAAACATCCGAAAACGAGCTAGTACTTCTACTGTGCAGCATACAGTTATCAATGTGCGAGACTGGCGCGCCAACGTGTATAAAGGGGGGGGGGGGGGGGAGAGAGAGACACTATACGCGAATCACCTGGTTCCTGATTAACTAACTTTGGTGGCCTTGTCCATGCGTGGATTCGCCCATCGGATGGGCTTGTAAAAATCGGCCCTGCACCTGATCTCCCGCCAGTCGTGTCGGTTATCCGCCTCACTGGGCTATTTTTTTTTAACGGGCATTGGCCCACCTCACATTCCCACCACTGCAACTCCTGTGAGTCAGGATCAACAGCGGTAACCAACCACGACTAACCCTTTGATATGATCTCAGGGGAGCCCGAGGGACAAGCTAAATCTGTCTTGGGACCCACAACGAAATTAATTAGAAGAAACAAAAGGAGGAGTAGGAAGTATTCCAGATTCCCTCCCCAAGCAAAGTGGGAGACAGTACAAAATTGCAATGACACTGGGCTATGAGAGTGAAGGAAGAGAGAGTGCTTCTGTGTATTGGGAACGAACTTCTCCTGCGTAGCTGGCCTGGGGGCCTATTACAAGCTCTTAATTACTGCCAGTTTACGCCATACAACATGGCTGCCTGGAATTTTCGTATTACGATCACATAATAACTGCATGATGACAGCTACTCAGCGGACACGTGATACTTGACTTGCTTCCGTATGTCACTTTCAGACAACCAAACTAGGGTGGATCCATTCAGAATAACATGTCGCTGTAATATGAAAAAGAACAAGACAGTTTAAGACCGTATTATTCAATTGCCTGGTACCAGGCTGGTATTGTAAAAGATCATAATACGGCCCCTGGTTTCGATGAAACCGGCCGTCAGTCCCGTCACCAAAATCGGTGTGGGAGGCATTATTAGTATTATTTATTAATATGTTTTTACCCCGCAGGTGGTGCTGTCCTTCTCCAACGAGATGCGGTCCCGTCTGCTGCAGTTCGTGACGGGCACCTCGCGCGTGCCCATGAACGGGTTCAAGGAGCTGTACGGCTCCAACGGACCCCAGCTGTTCACCATCGAGAAGTGGGGCGCGCCCGACAACTACCCGCGCGCACATACATGGTGAGTACTGGTGGGATATTGGCACAATTTATTTTTTAGCCGTTTATATATCACGGGTGTAAAAAAACAGTAACTATAACTTTGGGATATGAATATACTACCTTTTCTCATTCTAGAAATTGTTTTCCAAAAAAATTTTTTTTTTTCGCATCTTGGTTATTCTTTCGACAAAAAAATATAAAATGGCAAAAGGTTAAAAAAAATGTTTTTTAGTTTTTAACAAGTAATATTTTATATTTATCTATTAAAAAATATATTTCCAAAATGAGGAAAAGTAATATAATCGTATCTCAAAGATATAGTGACTGTTCTTCTTGACATGTTTGATGAAAATCTGTTCAGCCGTTTAAAAGTTGTGCATTTAAAAGTCAAATGAAAGCACATAACGTACAGAATAATATGTTCAATAAAAATTGGTTGACAATAAACAAAGTAATAATAATAAGAATATTTATTTGACACATTACAAACATTACTACACTACACAAGAAACTTAGATAATACAATACATTACAATGACAGGACAGAAAAAATTACACAAAAACAATAATTATATATTTAAAAAGAAGAACTTAAAGATAGCAATGTATGGATCGGATGGTAGGGAGTGTAATGCCTAACTGTCAATGCCAAAGCTGCGTTTAATAAAAAAAATCGATATTAAATAATTGAATATTGAAATTTGTTTTCAGTTTCAACCGCATCGATCTGCCGCCGTACGAGAGCTACCAGCAGCTGCGCGAGAAGCTGATCAAGGCCATCGAGGGCTCCCAGGGCTTCGCTGGGGTCGACTGAAACTTGCAACTGTACTTTGGTTGCCTCTTACTGTAGATGGGCCGCTGGACCGACAGGGCGCCTACTACTATAGGGATCATTCATTTATTGCATAAGGATATTGTTCTGCACCTCCCCCATCTCTGAAAATAGAACTCTCCACCAACACAATAGAGTCGAAACTCAAACGCGGGCGTCGAGTCAAATGTCAATGTCAAATTTGACAACTTGGCACTCGTGTGTTCGATTTTCAACTGTATTGTATTAGCCTAGATTTCTATTTTCAGTGCTCAGATTGTTTACGGACAGGGAGATTTAGTATGATATAGTCTGAGCCTTAGACGATTTTCACGAGTATTCGACCGCCTTTCATCCCCTAAAAACGACCAAATAACACATGGTCTAAGCCCTCCCCTTCTAAATCTTGCGTAATAAATGAGTGGCCCCTTATTCATAATATGCATGCCTATTTTAGTTTAAATTGGTTTTGTCACGACCGATATCAAACGCTGCTAAGTTAGGGACAGGTTGTCACTGCTTAGCGGAACAACATGGATTGAGAAGGACTCGTTTAAGTGGCGTTTGACTATTTTAACTAAAATAGGTTGTTGTTGTTATGATGTAAATAGCGCCATCTTTGATCAGCCATGAAAACTTATTTTTCAAGTATACTTAAAATAGATTATAAGAGATTAAATATTATTATTCATCCCTGTCGGAAAAGCGTCCGTCAGCATTTTAAACTCTGTTGCGAAAACTATACGCTAAGGTTGCTTTCCGCCAATGAGCGAGAGTGCGTTGCGTGATGTGTTTTTCAAGACCCAATGGAATCGCTTTTCTGAGCGGAGCTTGTTAAATGAAGCGTTTGTATTGGTTCTTGAACACGTTCCTCGCTTTACTGGTGGTAAAACACCCTAACGGTATAATTTCTCTGTTTAATGTCATTTGCTTCTGAGTTACACAATCGTTACCTAATCTTAATGTGAAATTGATTAACGACCTGTTTGAATAACCTATCTTTCTAGAACTAAAAGTTAAGTTCGATCTTGACAGCGGTTCACAACGGTTTTTAAGTTTTAGTTGTAGATAGATAAGGTATTATAACGGCCCGTAAGATATTGTGATCAAGTGTCTCACTTTTCAACGCTCTCGGGCAGATTTATTGATTTAATTTTAACGACCCAATACTGAAACTTAGCGTCTTAGCTTTAAAGTTAATAGGTGATATTCACTGTCACTCTCACTAGCACGTGACTTGAGCGCCGCAGTTTAGTTTCAGTATTCGGTCATAAGTAAACTAAAAATCTGCAATAATGTATTGCTCAATTTCAAACAATTAAATTTAAATATTTTCAATTTTACTAAATTCATAAAAGAGGCTTTGTATGAAAATGATTCATTTCAGATCTAGTACGTAGCGTGTAGTAAACAAAAAGATTTTTCACTTAAACTTTCAATAACCTATAAAAAAAATATAGGTTCCCATACAATTTGATAGCTTTCCGCTGTTACTTTGTATGGCAATCTATCCTTTCTTAAAGATAGATAGGTTATTGAAACGCGCCGTTAGACCGCGCGGTGCGTCGACGCCCGCATTCGGGCTACATTCGCATTCGGGTTATGGCGGTGACTATATTATGACGAGAGGTGCACAGTGTTGCCAGCTCAGGGGTTTTCCCCTAAATCTGGGGAAAAAAACTATGAAATTTTCTATTGGGAAGGATTTATTTAAATTAAGGTAAAGTTATGTCAACCAGCGATTTTTTAGCTATGTAAAATAGACTTTTGAGTTTTCATACTTGTAATATAAAAATGACGGAATGATAATAATATAGAAATTTATTATTAATTGATTAATTTAGTATCTATAGTATCATAAAAATGTGGTATTTTCAAGATAAACTGATTTTCTGAGATTCGTAGGCTTTTGACTCATTAGTGCAGGAAATATTGTAGTTGGTAACATTGCGTGCGCCGTCGCACCGCTCGCCGCTAACTTCAAGGCAGAGGACAAACAAATGTTTTTGTAAGAGAGTTTAAACATTATATAATTTCATATAAATTTGTATATAGCTTAGTATATAAATAATGTACAAAATTGATTCCATGTAATGGATTGAAAATGGTCTGTGGAGGTTTGGTAAAGGAACTTGTTAATTTATACTATAGATAGGATATTTCAAATTCTAAACTATATTAATATCACCGCTTTATAAAGTTATTGTTTTTATTGTGAATTTTATAGTGCAATAATATTGTACACTTACGGTCGAATACTGAAACGGTATTTAAAATTATCTATATCCACCGGCTGTCGCTGTCACCGCTTAGCGGAATGGCAAGGGCAACAAGTTACTTGAGCGCCACTTAATTTGATGACCGTTTCAGTTTCGGTCGTTTGACCCCAAAGAACTTTTATAAGTATAGTCATGGCAACTCAATGGTGAGAGAGAAAAAATTCTTACATACATTTTTCTTGGATTTTTTCATTAATTCAAAGTTGTGTACCCCGAAAATATTTGGATTTTATTATTAATTGACATATTTTTGTTTGAAATAATTTGTGTTTTTTTTTACTTTACGTTGATTAAATTATCAGTACTTATGACTGTAAAGCAAGATAGTATTGCACTATGATATTAATTTAATTTAACTAAGGTAACAGCACGGCTACACCAAATCGTTAAATGTAATTTGGTAGCAAAAAGGTCCAGTATCATATAAACTAAGCAGCGTTGGTATTAATACTCGTATTAACATAAAAGGTGCGTGTATTTAAATGATATAAATAATATATTTTAGCTTGTCATATAGTGGTCGTCAATTTATAATAAGTGCCCTAAACGGCGCCGTTACATAAGTGCCTATAATGCGATTGTGTTAATGTACGATTATAAAGTCAAATTATTTTTAAGTGTTGCAATACAAAATGTATAATGTCCATTCCAGTTCATTGAAAATAAATATAAAAGTAATCCATTCCGTGAAAGAAGTCCCCTAGACACGGCTCACATCCACAAATAAAAAGGCTAAAACGCTAATATTTACTGAGATTGGGTGTATTTATTAACGGGTTATTCCTGCAAATAGATAAATCTATAGTCATAATTAATGTGGTTAAGACATAGAAGACATGAATGGATGAAGGTGATATGACGCAATATTTTTTAAACTAGAAAATTGACTTTAAACCGTCACTTACAGATTTTAGGATGTATAGTAACGTATTAAGTACATTGATTCTAGACAGTTCTTTAGATTAATGTACATAATACGTAACGACGTATTGTAAAATGTTTAAGCGGCATTTTGAACTCAATTTTCACGAAATCAGAATTTTGATACATATCACCTTCATCCATTAACGTCTTCATTTGTCACGGGACTTCTTTCATGGGGGACTCTATATTCTTTGCTAATACGAAGGTACTTTGTAAATAAACTACCTTGTTAGACGGAAGTAGTGTATACATTATACATCTTGTAGATATTTGGAAATGTCTGCATTCAAATGATCGTGAGTTTTGCTAGACAAGCCATCTATGTCAATACAACGAATATAAAAACAATCTTTAAATATGTGATAATGCCCTTAAATACTGACATACTTATAACATGTGGACATGAATTACAATTTACAATAAAAAAAAGTGATTTTTAAACTTTGTAATTAATGACCACTTAAATGGTTCTATTCCTTTTTTTATTTAATGTTATTGAACTCTTTTTGTGTATGTTGTATTCCAGTATTCAAATGCAATGAAAGCAATTCATATATTGCTTACTTGATGATTCAAAGTCGACATTTTAGTAATAAGTTAATGGACATTTTGATGGACAGCCGAGAAAAGTGGACTTCGAGTCCTTATAAATATTGAGACTTGACTGGATATTGGGAATACGTGACATATTAAGCTGTAAAGTTCAAAATCTAATATTTAGACTTAGCTCCTGATGAAATAAGCTTATTCCATAGGACAAAGACGTAAAATAATTTATATTTTCAACTATACAGCTTAGTATAAATTTTTGTGATGGGCAGTGAAATGAAATTTTGAAATCTATTGTATTTGTATTACACTTATTGCATTGAACAAGCTTCGAAACTACTCTACAAAGTTTGATGAAGAACAGTTTTTTAAGAACTATGAACACGAAAGTCACAGGCAACATCTAGTTTGACATAAAATTAATATATCAAAAGTATTCAAAGTTCCTAAACTGCAAATGTATACTAAATCAATGGATTTCAACAGAAATGATTTGTTTTAATTGATTGGAAAGAGAAATATTGGTTCGTTATTATAAGTATGTTTAATTATTAAATCATTAATATTTATTTTGTTGAACACCATATAATTGTAAAGGAAAATAAAACTAATGATATTGATTTTAGTTTGTTTCTATACTACTGCATTTTCAAGTTATTTACCCATATTGATATCAAAAAATAAGTCCACAATAGAAACATCCCCTTGAAGTTACAATATCAATCTTAGTAAGTAATGAGATTATGAGGTTATATCAAAATAATGAAGAATTTTCATGTTATGTTTTATTATAAATACAAACTACATAATATATCCAAAGCTATAAAACTAAATTCACACTAAATTAAGGGAGGGGCACGTTCCAGGATAGTTCTAACTTCCTCTTCTGTAGTCAAGTCTAAGGGTGTACAACCATCATTATCAGAAACCAGTAAAGCTTGAGCATCTACAAGCATTTTTGTTGACTTAACATGTCCACACAGAGCTGCATAATGTAAAGCCGTTTGTCCACTTTCATCGGGAGTATTTACCTCACTGCCTGCATTTATTAAACATGCTAGTGCATCTGTAGAATCTCTGTCTGCAGCCCAATGCAATGCTGTTAAACCTTCCTCGTCTTTTTGGACTAGGACCCCAGGATTCGCCTTTATTAAATCTGCTATTCTATCAGGCAGATTCTCACGGGCAGCCTCAAAAATATCTAGCTTGTCATGTACTAATTCTGGTTCAGAGTCTCGACGCAGGATTGATACAGCCGCCCATGTTTCCTTGCTTCCTTTTTTAGCATCGACAGTCTCAAACTCTGAATCAAATTTTTTCACAGATTCTACATATTTCATTTTGGCTTCATCCTGAGGCATTTCTTCAAGAGCCTTCCATGCCTCCCATTTGCGTCGCCCTTTTTGATCAAACCAACTTGGTTTTGGTGTTTCACATTTACCTTCAGTGCTCTGTTTAAATAAACCATACAACTCTAGTAGTTGATTGTTGTCTAACTTAGAAGTTATTTTCCTAACATGGTCTGATGCCTTATTGAAAGATACATCTAATGGAGATTGGTCATCATCTGAGAAATCAGAACATGAATTGGACAATGCCTCAGCCATTTTTGTTTTACTGGTTTTGTAGTTGGACTATCAGATTTAAGCCTTCTAATGTATGGATTTGTTTGTTTGTAGCATCAGCTGCATCAGAGGAGCTGACATACTCTATAAAACCATAACCTTTACTCAAACCTGTTGAGCGGTCAAACACAACTCTTGCACTTTGCACGGGACCAAACTGAGAAAAGTATTCTCTGAGTTGTTTGTGTCCAATGGTCCAAGGCAGATTGCCAATGTACAGGCGAGCCGCTCTTGCTGCGCTAGCCATAACCTAAGCAGATATGATTTCTAGTAAATGCAAAGACCTGTCACCGACTATTGTCTTGAAATCGACACCTGTTGTTTCACTCAAAGAGTCCAAGTCCAGTACTGCACCTTTCAAAGCCCACTTCTTAAGGAGAGCTTCAATAGACCAGTCTGTACTCCGCTCCTGGTAAGCACACAAAAATTTTGCGTCAGATCCTTCTAGAAAATAAGCTACTGTAGACAAAACTTCCTCGAATTGTGACGGCTCGTAAAAGCAATCTGAGGCTATTAGCAAATTTACTGGACGCAAATCATGTATTTCAGATAAGAATAGGCCCCAAGTGAGGCCTAAAATTTGTACGTCCTGGCCTGGGACTAGGCCGTTAGCTTCACAACAAGCTGTCAAGTGTCTCAAAGATCGTGGCAGAGAAACACTGTCTGTGAGGGTTACTTTGGCACCACACTTGGCAGCCACTATTCCCGGCAGCCCGGTTCCACAACCTAGCTCTATAACCCGGAGGCCGCGCAAGTGTTTTCTCTGTGTCCACAAGTACCAGGCTAAGAGCGGTGCAGAAGGCCACGTGTAGAAGGAATAACCAGCCGACAGAAGCTCCGGTATTACAACTTCTAAATAATCACCTCTAGAATCAACGAAACTTGTAGATTTTCCTCGGAAAACAAACTTCTTCAATTGACCACTTATTGGGCGACCATCGCTCATTGCATAAGATAAAAATTCTCAAATAGACAAAAAATGATAAAATTTTCAACAATTTTCAAGTGACATGACACCTCGATAACACTGACAAGTGACAGTATACTTCTTCTTCTTTTGTCATATGCCCCTTCTATTAACAAATTACTCTAATCTATGTTATGGCCCCTATCCTCAGATTAATAACTAAAGCATAGATACCGGGTAAAAAGCAAGAGCAGAGGCATATTTCTGTTCTTGTCTCACTATATGACACATGCTAATGGGAAGGAAAGGGAAGTCTAGCTGTCCGTTACTTTATTTTTTTAGGGTTGTCACCACTTTGGGCGATTACCTCTGTACGAAGTTGGTCACAAGTTGCATGACTGATAGCTTGTGCTAATTTCATGTCTTTATTCAAGGGACGTCCGCAGTCGACATCACATGTCGATAAAAATCAAAATAAAGAAGAAGATATTATGTTTATACTATCTACCACCTAGTATAAATTACTTTCCTCTTTATCTCCACCTATGTCTTTTAAACTGAAGGGATTTTAGTTTGCCCCAACAAATATGTGTTAGCCCGCTAGCACTTCATGAAAAAGTTACTGAACTGTTTTCACAAGGTGAGTTCCATAAGGTCTCATCAGACTTGCTTCAGCTTTTATGTGGACATAGAGCGGAAGTGATTCAGATGAGGCGGGATAGGATCACGAATCATGTCCGCGACCCCCTGGTGAAAGCCGCCCTCCGCAAGATCCCGCCATCGGATCGACATCTCTTTGGAGCAGATAATTTGAAATCAAAATGGTTTTTTAGCATCTACCCTCAAATTTGTTTTTTTGCGTCTACCCTCAAATTTGTTTTTTTTGCATGTACCCTCAAATTGGTTTTTTTTGCATCTACCCTCAAATTTGTTTTTTTTTGCATTTACCCTCAAATTTGTTTATTTGCATCTACTCTTCAAATTTGTTTTTTTTTTCATCTACCCTCAAATACGTTTTTTTTTGCATCTACCCTCAAATTTGTTATTTTTTGCACGTACCCTCAAATTTGATCTTTTGCATCTACCCTCTAATTGTTTTTTTTTGCATCTACCCTCAAATTTGTTTTTTTTGCATCTACCCTCAAATTTGTTTTTTTTTGCATCTACCCTCAAATTTGTTTTTTTTTGCGTTTATCCTCAAATTTGTTTTTTTGCATCTACCCTCAAATTGGTTTTTTTTTGCACCTACCCTCAAATTTGTTTTTTTTGCGTTTACCCTCAAATTTGTTTTTTGCATCTACCCTCAAATTGGTTTTTTTTGCATCTACCCTCAAATTTGTTTTTTTTGCATCTACCCTCAAATTTGTTTTTTTGCATCTACCCTCAAATTGGTTTTTTTTGCATTTACCCTCAAATTTGTTTTTTTTTGCGTCTACCCACAATTTTTTTTTTTTGCATCTACCCTCAAATTTGTTTTCTTTTTGCATCTACCCTTAAATTTGCTTTTTTTTTGCATCTAACCTCAATTTTTTTTTTGCATCAACCCTCAAATTTGTTCCTTTTTTTGCGTCTACCCTCAAATTTGTTTTTTTTTTGCATCACCCTCAAATTTGATCTTTTGCATCTACCCTCAAATTTGTTTTGTTTGCATCTACTTTTGCATATACCCTCAACTTGATAATTTGCATCTACCCTCAAACTTGATCATTTGCATTTTGTATCTTTCACCCCCTTGGGGATTGAATTTTGATCCGTCGCTGTAACTCGCCACTTCCGGTTAGAGCGCCGACGCTTACCACTGATACATAAGCCAAAGGATAATTATCATCATCAATCGACTTCGATGTTGGTGAACGATTTCGTTGAAGCCAGACGCAGGAGTAATTTTTATAGTGCCCAAGTGTGTGCGCAGTGCACAAAGACGCTCTCTTTTCCTTTTACTCTCGTAATCTTACTCCCGACACAATCGAGAATCGAATGAGTTCAATCTCACCAGCTTTTGTTATTTTATTTTGTAGATTACTTTGAAACTAATCAGGATAAAGAAAATCGTTAGATCGTAACTTTTTGTACTCTCGGCCATCGACTCAGAATTAAATTTTTAATTTAATAAACATTCGAGAATTTGAGAATTACATAAATATACGAGGGAGATTGCTTTTAATAAAGCATGTTGATACTTATTAAAAATAAATCTATAATAATATCGTGATGTAGACGCCGGTCACCGCCATCTGTTGGTCACTAGAAGTACTAATTCTTGTACGGCTCTTATAAACTTATGCTAAGTGCATATACCTAAGTGCAACTTAGCATTTTTGAAGGAAAAAAAAATGTACTTATTTTTATTTTTGAAAAATTGCTTTAAGGTTTTCTTTTCATTATGTCCATCTTTAAACATGACGTGAGGTGTTAAAAATCATATTAATATTATGTTAATAGTCATAAGATTAAACACTAAAATTATTTATACATTGATCGTGTAATATTTTCATTTATTGTTATCATTATAACGTTACCGACTGATAAATGTGTGTTTAGATGTTTCACAGTTCTAAACATAGATTGCGCTGTTAGCTATTAAGTATTAACCGATTACTTTTTTTAATAAGATCTTTGTGTCATTGTAAAATTTATTTTAAAAACAGTTATTAAATTTATTATTTAAGGCGAGGAATAACCGCAACTATGGCGCTAGTTGTGGTTATTCCTTGCCTTAAATAGATAAAATGCTTTGGGAAGTAGGGGTTGCACTGCGGCTGTGAGGATATATTGGGTACCTGGGTACCTTGTTACTTTGTAAGCAAACATAATATGAGTTCTGTTATCATATCGCATACTATTTTCGAAATACCCACCCCATACCCAGTAACATTCTCCTTTCACAGAAGTCAGACTAATGACTAGGCACTCTAGGCAGTATAGTCTACGACCTTAGCCTGTTCATAATGAACGAACATATAAAAAAAATCACAGAAGTCAGCTGTCACCAGATGTCAAAGTCAGCTGTCTTTCAGCTGTCTTATCCATAGATAATACAGTATAAATAGACTAGAGGTCTTATCATTTGTTGGACTTGTACAGTTAATTCCAAAGTTCACGCTTTCTTAATTATTTTACGTTGAGTTCGTGTGGCCTGAGAAACTTTGTTGCCGAATTGCCGCAGTCTTTGCTTAAATAAAGTAAATGACCGTATATGTATAAAGTAAAAACCGACGCAGCCTAACTTTTATAACTTTTTAGTGTCTAAAGTGTATCAGTAAATAAAATGTCTGCAGCAGTAAAGGGTTTGTGTATTTATAGCTAATATAATAAGTGTACTGGGTTCAAATTCCAATTTTCACATAGATGGCTTTTATAAGCCGCCCTTATTAAAATGATAAATAAGTACATACCTATGTCCATCAATCAAATAAATAATTCACACTGGAACTTTACACCACATCAATATGGGCATATATAGGTTTAGTGACTATTGTTTTATTTTATTTAAAAAGTTGCAAGAATAACATGAGTATATAATAAATTTTGTCTTAAATATATTTTTTTATACAATGCAAATTTAAACAGTCAACTTTGTGTATTATATCATAAAAGTGACAGAATTATTAAACTTTTGCTATATTTATGTTTTATGAGTATTTGGATTCTTTAATTAAGTAACTGCTGAAATATTATTTTAAGCAGTAAACTCCTTAAATGCAAATTTTTTGTTATTTTAAGTACTGCAGGTGATATTCATTTTTATAAAAACCTGGGAAAGATTTATGCATAATAAACTATGCTGGATTTATGCTTAATATGTAATCTGAGAATAAAAGTTTTTTTTAAATGTAACTGTAAAGATTTTGCTGTCTGTTTTTTGCTTATGCAAACCTTAATTTTTGTAGGTATTTTCATTGTGGGTGCCAAGCGCACACCATTTGGCACTTTTGGTGGTGTGTTCCGGAACACGTCTGCGAGTGAACTACAAGCAATAGCTGCTAACGCTGCTATCAAGGAAGCCGGTGTTTCACCAGCTGAAATTGACTCTGTTGTCATTGGACAGGTTATGCCGGTATGTAGAGATTTTAGTTACATTCTTATTTCATTCCATCCATCCATAACCAAATTTAATAAAAAAATTATAACAATAATTACTGCTACTACTTTTAAATAAATAAAAGAGATGTAGCTGTGTTGTGGATATGGCCGTTTGTTGTATGCGCATATGATCGTTATGTAGCGTAATTAATTATTTCGGTCTTTAGGGGGTGTCTCACCAAGCAATGTTAACGTTAATGCCATATTAAATAGCATGTTATCCCTCTCGTATTTCCTGTCAATTAATGAGATGGCATGGTATTTTAACATGGTGTTAACTTTAACATTGCTTGGTGAAACACGGCCTAAGCTATCCAGCGGTGTAATTGAAATTGTAAAGGGGCTGTATCCCCCGATTATATTAGGTATGCTGTTGCTTTGCATTTTTTAATCTACGGAGATTGTAGAATATTCATTACCCTTCCTTTAAGTAAGTCGTGAAAAAGATGTAAACAGTTCTATTTTTTAGGTCTCCTCAGTAGACGGCGCCTACTGCCCCCGACATGCTGCCCTTAAAGTGGGAATCCCACAGGAGAAGCCTGCGCTCGGAGTGAACAGACTGTGTGGCTCTGGCTTCCAGTCAGTTGTGAATAGTGCTCAGGTAATTTTTTTTTGCTGTAAAGTTTCCGTATATTCTATTGCTTTTATTATTGTGTGAAGGTGGTAAAGGCTTTTGAAAGATGTTATTATGACAAATATTCTATAACTCATCATGGCAAAACACTAAGTTAAAGTAGGGCCATCTTCAAAATAAAAAAACTAAGAAATAACGCCTCAAAATCCAGACTCTGAAGCTTAAAACCAACAAATATAGGCCTCACCAAATTATAAAAAATCTCAATACTAAAAAAATTTAAATTCAGATATCGGCCGTCCGGTCCGGACACTCCCCGGACGCCCTCAAAAGTAGGACAAATCCGGGGAAAACCGGACGCATAGCAACCCTAAGTTAAAGACATCTTCATCTTCTTTTGTTTACATCACACACTAATACTAGTTATTTTATTTATTAGGATATATTAGTGGGATCTGCGAAAATTTCACTAGCTGGTGGAGTAGAGAACATGTCTCAAGCACCTTTCGCTGTGAGAAACATCAGATTCGGCACAGCCCTTGGCACGAGCTACCAGTTTGAGGACACCCTGTGGACTGGTCTCACAGACACCTACTGCGGTCTCCCCATGGGTATGACGGCGGAGAAACTCGGCGCGAAGTACGGCATCACCAGAGATGAGGTGGACAACTTCGCGATAAGATCACAGCAGAAGTGGAAGGCTGGTAAGTTTAGAAACTAATAGATATATTACATAACTAGCCATAACTAGCTGTCCCCGCGACTTAGTTCGCGTGGTTTTTGAGCGGACCGTTTATGCAGCGCACCCAACGAAAGTCTCCCCGTTTTTACAACATTTCTCACTGACGCTTCGCTCCTATTGGTCGTAGCGTAATGTTATATAGCCTAAAGCCTTCCTCTATAAATGGACTATCCAACAAAAAAATAATTTTTCAAATCAGACCAGTAGTTCCTGAGATTAGCACGTTTAAACAAACAAACAAACTCTTCCTCTTTATAATATTAGTATAGATAAGCTTTAGCTTGCAGCTCCGCCCGCGTAAGGATAGTACCCCAAAGAACACTTTACATTTCATTCTCGGAATAAAAGACATGTCTCATGCTTATAAGGTCATCTAGGACCGTAAGTGTCTCGAAGATCGGTTCGATTGTTTGTCTGTCCCAGGGATGAAATGGATATGAAATGTCGATATTAAATTTTGTTTCCTTTTACAGTAGCACAACTCTTATTTCGGATTCGGTTACGGTTACAGATAATATTTTATATCGGATATCCGATAGTTTCGGTTACGGTCTACGGAGATCCCTAACATTTCGACGACCTCCGTAGCGCAGTGGTTGAGCGCGTTGGTGCTCGAGCGAAAGGTCGCGGGTTCGAATCCCGCCGAGGGAACAAAAAGTTTTCAATGTTCCTGGGTCATGGATGTGTATTAAATGTGTGTATAATATAATAAAAATCTTAAATATATGTATAGTATAAAAGTATTAAATATATTTCCGTTGTCTGGCACCTGTAACACAAGTTCTTCGGGTACTTAGCACGGGGCCAGATTGACGTGGTGTGAAGCGTCCATAGATATTATATTATTATAACATCCCTGGTCTGTCCCGCGTCAACTGACGCGCGCGAGCTGGCAGACTGACAATTTAACCGATACTCAAAGAAATTGGGGTCCAAATCCTTACTTGTACATACCAAATTTCATGAACATTCGATCAGTAGTTTATTGCGTACAAGAAGCATTCTTCTATACATCCTCACACTGCAATAAATTCCTTCCTTAACACCCACCATGCTTTTAGCGCAAGACGCCGGTGTGTTCAAGGCGGAAATGGAGCCTGTGACCATCACGGTCAAGCGTAAAGAAGTGAAGGTGGACACCGACGAGCACCCTCGCCCGCAGACCACCCTCGAGGGCCTGAAGAAGCTTTCTCCAGTGTTCCAGAAGAATGGACTCGTTACTGCTGGTACTGCCTCGGTAAGACATTTTTCATAAGATAACTTCAAGTGGCTAAGTCTGGTCCTTCTAAAGAAAGCCTTAGTTCTTCTCTTCTCCTTAAACTGTTGCGTAACGAAAAGGTTTTTTTCTTTTTTTCACGCATACGGCAGCGGTAGGTACATTTCTAAAGTGATAACTACTTATAGGGGGGATAACCTGATGCGTTACGTAACGCGTTACGGCGCTAGTCTGTCTTGCTTCCCTTTCTCTGACGCATACGGCAGCGGTAGACAGGCTCTTACTCTAACCTACAGCGTAAACCCACCCGAGACAAACACCTTTTATATAACCTCTGTGGCTCGGTGGTAATAGCACGCCGTACCCGTCAAGGTGCGTCATGTCATATGGTGAATTAAATATACCTATTTACATTTATATTCAATATATATGGATGTAAACAAAGCCTTCACTCACGCGCGTACTAGCTTCTGGCCTAGGGGCAAGTTAGGGTTTTTTCGTCAGATTGTCCGAAATCTTGACTAAAAAAACCCTTACTACATAACCCTATTTTATTTTATTTTTTTATTTATTGAAAAGATACACCAACAACATATTGTGATAACATGCATAGTTAAAAAATCTATTACAATTTGCTTAATACTAACACAATTGTCAATTATAGGTGTATGCAGCTATTACAGAGGTTCTCCATACATAAGAAAAATAAGTTTAAAAAAGTTATAATACATTAAATTAAAAAAATGGATACATTAACTAAATTACTAACTCAGTTTTTATAACAATATTTTTAGAGATATTAATAGAAATTATATAATATTTACAATCTAAATAAGGTTCTTAAACTAGGTATATATATATTTTTATAAATTGTCATTTCTTTTATAATGTCATTAAAGATAAATATAAATTAAATTGCATTAAATATTCCGTGTTACATAACAATTAATATTTAAAAACATGGGTTTATAATATTCTCCCAAATATACAATTACACTACATTTTATACATTACAGATTTGAGGCTATGTCATATAGTTTTTTTTTAAAGTTTACAAGGGAGTCATGGAAAATGTCAATGTTGTGATGGGCAAGACTATTGTATGAGTCTGTGAGTCGGTTAATAAAAGAGTATTTACCTAGGTTTGTTTTGGCGGGACTGGATAAAAATATCTATCATACACACTAGGTATTATATGTAGTGTAGTAACCGTTTAGGGCAAGTAACCGCAAATTATCCTGTTTTATATGTAGTCAGGGGGTGATGTTATATGTAGAAGGGTGTTACCAGGGGGGTTACCAGCGAAGGCATGACCTTCGCTAGTAATCCATTTTTTCAGATTATATTTTTGCTATTGTATAATATTACGTGTAGATAAGCTTGCCAGGGGAGTTTAGTTATGATCTTATTGATCGTACTTTGGTCAGATAACATATCAAAACTACGATAAAATATCATGTTATTTATAATTGAAGTGGCTTGTTGCCAAATATTTTTGTATAATTTATTCCGAAATATAATTAAGTAAATGTATATAAACTAAAAACACATACTTAATATTAATCACCTTTTTTTATTAATTTTATGAAAGTAGTTTTATTGAGTTACTGCGTCAAACTTAACATAAATATTTTTATCGTTGTTAGTATTTTTTGCAGTGTAAAGGTAATCTTATCGCGTGTAATGACTTACGAAGTATATTGTACCTCACCCAACAATAAACAAAATGTAGGTACTTATGCACTGTTACTATTTAAAGTTCCGTGCCCTAAGATTTGGCAGTTAGTCCGTTCTGTCACCAACTCAGAACAAAGATCATATGGAACTGTACTAATAGTTCAATTTCACACGGCAATAATAGTAGACTACCTGTCTCTTTCTTACAACAAGAGTTTTAAGTAAGAAATAAGTATCTACACTCTTTTTATCAACGCCCCCTTTATTGGCTGTGATATACTTCTGCTGCCACCGACGCCATTTTACATGTCACTTTGTTTACATGTCAAACGTTGTTATTGTGAGATTTTTAGGGTTTTTGAGTGATTTTCGATTTAATTACTGCGCAAAACTGTAAAATAATTCTGAATTCATTATATTCGGTAACACGAAGTCCTCTGTAGTAAGTTGTGGCCTATGCAAAATCACCGGTAAGTAGCTAACATTTATTTAAATTGTTGTATATTGTTTAGTTTATTTGATATAAAGTGTTTAAAAATCAATTTCTTTGAGTTAGCTCAGTTGTGGGGTATAAAATCCGCAATATTCTTAAAAAAAAGAAAGTGGGCAACCCTAATCCGCCATGTTTGTATTCAGTTTTGTTTATTTAGGTATGCAGGCAAAGTACATGCTTATGCCAGTTCCATATGATTCTTTATTCTGAGGTCACCAAGCTGTGTCTGCTGTCGACCACAGATTAAGAATTAGTTACTACGTAACAGATGCGACAGCTATATTTTACCGAGTTTCCAGTTGTTACGTTTTGGCAGCACTGTAGCATCTGTCATTTTGACCGCACACCACAGACCATAGCACATCACAGACTACAAACACACATTGTATAAGTGGTTGAATAATCGAGTCCAGCTATCGATACTTTAGTGAGGTATCGATTTTTTTTGTAGATAGGTTTTTGTAGTTCAGGTAATTTATTTTTATAATAAGTAATACAAAATAAAAACAGGTTACATTTATCATTTATTTATTGATTTTTTTTCTGAATTTCTAATAAGCCCTGATTGATATAGCAAGAACATTAATATTTAACAGAATATTTTTTTAATAATATTTTAATAATTATCCTAATAAAACTCTCTAATGTCGTAATCCAACCATCTAGTGATGGTAACACACAAGTCCAAGTTTTCCTGTTTCTAAGGCCACTTGCCTTACTTGAAGTGTGCTCATATTTCAATTGTTTTCATTTCTTTGATGACACAAAAGTTGATCAGTCACTTCTGTAAATAAATAACACAATATTTAAGATGAAAAAACAATACATATGTTGGCCGGTCACTTAGTCCGGCCATCAACAACAACAAAACAAGGAGGGTTTCTAGTAAAAACTATAGTTAATTAGCAAAAATAGATTAACTAGTTTTGTCCTTCAGCACTATAAGTTGATTACCCTAAATAAAACTGCAATAATATTCTGCTATAAAATATGCTTAAACTGCCATAACACTTGTTTAACATTTATGAAAATACCATCTTTTCATAAATGTTAAACAAGTGTTACATAAATTTTTTGTTGTTTCAGTGAAGTTATTGATACCCACAACCTCCAATTCCTGAGCCAAGTTCCAAACCACTAAACCTTGGTATTTCACAAAAATAAAACAATTTCAGTATCTTTTGATATGTTAAAATATCATATAGAATGAGTGTCAAAATGCCATAGTACTTAATACATACCCGCTCTTCCAATGACCAACATTTCATCAGAAGCATTTACATCCTCATTGGAGTTCTCTTTGTAATAATTGTTATCACTAAGGCCTAGGGGTATTTCTGTCTGAAACAAATGAGTACAGTTTAAGATTAATATTGATATACAAAAGCAAAAAACATTGGCAAACTTAATGAGTCAAAGATTAAGTATAATTATATTATATTGTTCATACTTTATATTACACTAGCTCTAACTATAACGTGTTAAAAGTAAAACTCACCTGTGAACTAATAGTTGCGTTGCAACCGCCGACACAAGACTTAAATAGTCCCTTAAAACGAAAAATGAACAATATTTACACTAAATTAATTAACATACTATAAAAGATTGATATAATGTATCAATAATCTGCGGAGTAATTGAATATTTTGGATCAAATCAAGCAAGAAACGAGGATAAACAAAACACTAACAAACTACACGCGGCCATATTTGAGTTTTGACAACAAAATTACTCTAATCTATGTTTGACAACATAGATCATATTTTGACACTACAAACAGGAAACAGGAACTTTACGTGTGTGACGTCACAAAACGACGCCATTTTGCTTTCGACCGCAGCGCCAAAACGTAACAAATGGAACTACACTGTCAGCCCCCTGCTGTCGACATCTGTAAACCACATTTAAAGTTTTTTTTTAATATTTTGACATATGGGTACAAGTCCTTCAGCCGTATATTTTTTTTTTCCAAAATTACAAGTCACCTTTTTTTAAAAAACAACAATTAATTATAACATTTACAGATGATGTATTTGTATTGCCGTTATAACAACAAATACTAATAAGTAAAAAGAAAATAAAATTAATATTTTAATAGGGCTCAAACGACAAACATGATTTTTATGAGTTTGTACAGAACTTCGTTCGCGAGTCTTATTCGCACTTGACCGGCTTTTTCTGTTTGTTTTGGGGTAGGTACTATTGAAAACTCTTGTTCTTCACATTAACTTAGTATACAATTTGTACATGCACTGTAGGTAGGTATATCCGTTGTCTATTGTCTTATACGTTTCATATGTCTGTCCGTGGCATGTAAAACGTAAATGAAATAAGCTCCCGAACGGCTGAACTGATTTTTATTGAAAGCTGACGTTATCGAAAGAGAGATTTGTTTTTTTTTTTACTATAGCATCAAATAATGTGTAGGGCATCAACGACGGCGCCGGAGCTCTAGTGCTGGCCAGCGAGGAGGCGGCGAAGAACCTCAAACCCCTGGCCCGCCTGGTGGGCTGGTCCTACGTGGGCGTGGACCCCAGCATCATGGGCATCGGCCCTGTGCCCGCCATCGAGAACCTCCTCAAGGTCACCAAGATGACACTGAATGATGTTGATCTTGTTGAGGTATGTGAGAAAATTCCACCCAAAAGTTTACAAACGGTATTTTTACGTGTACTAAACTGTTTATGTGGCTGTTGTATCTCTTCTACTCGGATGCATCTCGCTCGCTCGCTCAGCTCAGGCGGAACGTGATAACGAGTCATGCTTTTTCGTACATGCAGCCGGCGTTCATTGATTTATAAGACGTTATCCCGTCAAAACATATTGTAATAAATAAAAATAAAAAATAAAAAAAACGAAAACATGAAGAACAGGTTGAATACATAATGCCACCATAATTGAAACATCTGATATATAAAATTATAAAAAGTCCTAAGAATTTTATTCAGTTTTTGACAAAAAAAATACATTTCCAGAATGACAAAAAGTAGTACCTATAATCATATACTAAAAAACTATGCAATGCTGACTTACTGATCTATTAATTACCAGGGCAGTATTCTTGATTCCCAACTAACTTGAAAAAGTAATTTAATCTATTTTTGTGTGTACAGATCAACGAAGCGTTCTGCGCCCAGACTCTGGCCTGTGCGAAGGCTCTCAACCTGGACATGGAGAAGCTCAACGTGAACGGCGGCGCCACGGCCATCGGACACCCCCTGGGAGCCTCCGGGGCGCGCATCACCGCGCACTTGGCTCATGAATTGAAGTAAGTAGCTGATGTATAACCGTATGCTTATTACGTGTCTCGCAACAGCAATTCGTACATTGTACAATTACGTACAATGTACGAACTGTACATGCCAAATTTCTGTTGCGAGATATATAATCAGCCTGCCGGTGTTAAAAGAACAGGGGGTTTCAAGATGCCATCGCTAATCATCGCTTACAAAGTTCGGTAACAAATTGTAGGAGATTTGACATCTAGGTAAGCTACGCTAAATGATCGCGATTGAATCAGCCCCCACTCACTATAACTTTGGGATATGATTATACTACCTTTTCTCATTCTAGAAATGTTTTTTTTTTTAATTTTTTTTTACAAAAATTTAAAATATATTTTTTTGCTTTTTCGTTATTATTGCTCCAAAAAAAAAAAAGAAATGGTAAAAAGTAAAAAAACATTTTTTTTGACTTTAGCAAAAAAAATATTAGGAAAGGTAGGATAATCGTATCTCAAAGTTATAATGACTGTTCTTTTTACACGCTGTATAGCGTTTTTAGGGTTCCGTAGCGGTTTCAAGAAACCCTATTTTTCACCAGCTGAGCGCATCACCGCGTAGGTACCTCGCTCATGAGGTAGGTCGCAGAAGAAACTGCTATTTTTCTTCCTGATAGGTCATGTTTATGACCTACCTACTCTTAAGGATTTTTAAAAGCAAATTGAACTAATGTAAGTTTTGAAGTAATTATAAAAACCCTATGTGCGATTATGGAAAAAAAATAAAGTTCCAAAAATCCTCCCATCCTTTTTACCCGATTACGTCGAAATTAACTGGAAGGGTTATCGGAAGTCTACGTACGTCACACCGTAGCGCTTAAACTACTGATCCGATTATAATAAAAGAGACTATAGATTAATCAAAATAGCAGGTAACTTTGCCATAAAGTTAGGTAACTTTGCCATAAAGTTAGGTAACTTTGCCATAAAGTTACCCAGTCGGCAAATTATTTAATTGTGGTTATTAATCGTATTTTTTTTTCAGGCGTCGCGGCTTGAAGAGAGCTATTGGATCCGCCTGCATCGGCGGAGGCCAAGGCATCGCAGTTATGTTGGAAGCTGTTTAACTTATTACCTAGATCTTAAGCTCATCGTGGATTGGTCGTGGGTATCACATGTCAAAGCACAATATTTTTATATATTTCATATACAGTAACTGAGTATTCATTGGGACATTATTTGGCCTATTCCTAAATCTAATTTCAATATTGGACAAAAAAATCAGAGTATGCCCGCTGATTTCATTTAGTTCCATAAAACTGACACTATTTCAAATCAACATGGCGCTAGCGTCGGGTGCAACTGTCAAATTCCAGTGTCGGTCTATTGAAATAAGATTCAATGGTATGCCTGAATGTTTACAAATGTGAAACTGCAGTTTTTGAATAGCGATTCAATATTGAACTTCACTATATAATTTTAGGCCTACCTAAAAATAAACCTATTTAAATGCAATGGTTCGAATTTCAAGCTGCTTTGGGCATTATAGCGCGGCACTGCTCTTAAAAGTTCAATTTTGAATACCTATCATAAAAGTACGGCGCCGATAAAATGCAGAAAACGAAAATAATAATTAATGATTATATAATGTCAAAAAATGTTTTATTTAACTGCTTTTGACGGTTAAATAAAAGTGGTTTCTAAGCCAAGTTTTAAGTTTAGCCTTATAATGCAAAGATAAGACTTTATGGTGTGTTATTATCTATTTTATATTCCAAACATAGAGTTAAGTGCAGAATCATGTATTAATTAAACATAAATTTTTGAGAATTTATATATATTATTTGTTAAAAGAACTGCCGTTGTAATTATAAGAAAATACTAATTATATTAACATAACAATTTGTAAAAAATGTGTAAAGGAATTATATTTAAAAAATGTATATTTTTTATAATGTGTAATAAGAAAATATCATGGTTGTCATACAAATGTTTGTTTTATTTAAATATTAATTTACAGCTTAGCTATAGTATATTTTACATCCTCATAATATTATATAGATTAGTAAGAGTCTACTTAATTCATGATAGAATTAAAATATTATTAAGATGAAAATACGTGACTGATTTCTATGAAATTAATCAGAATAGACAACGGATAGATAAGCTACTTTTTATCGCATCAAAATGTTCGGTTTCCTCAGAATTTCCCTGTACCCTTCCGAAATTAGGCACGCTAGTTCCTGACGACGAATATAATGCGATGTCGTTACTCTACTAAATATTTTCCCTGACAGTACACATTATGTTCAAATTGCATAGTTACACCAAAACACAAAACTCCAGGAATGGTATGAGAATCTTTTCTTGAATTATTAATATGTTAAAACTATAAATATTTAGATACCTACCGATATTTTTACCCGACTTCGGCGAAGCAAAAAGGAAGGGTAATTGCTATGTACCCAAGTACTCGTAGATTATTTATATTGACGGTAATTGCGGTTTCGTTTTTCTGTAAAAAAAGATAACCATACCTACTTGTCTTAAGAATTCAATTATGACGTCATGAATTTTTTCCAACAATACTTTAAATATTTTGCCATAAGAACTCTCCCTTTTAAGCTCGTAGCAACATTAAAAATAATATACACACACCGGCATATTTAGCGGAACACAAAAAAAAGGTCTATAATTTGAAAAATATGCTTTATTTTTAAAATCTACTTACTATACTTTTTTTGTAAGTTTAAAGTTTCATTTGTTTTATTTAAAATCAGATCATATTAAGAACAGATTTTGCGAGTAAAGGCTATTTGTGAGAAAAGGTACATTTTTGAACTTTTCATTATAACCGGGAAAAGTAAAAATTAATATTAAAATATCAATTAATTAAATTAGAAAAATGGTCATTAATATCGCGTATTTCCTCCACGTGCTCTTATTAAAGTTTCTACCCGTCTAGGCATACTGAGAATTATGTTATCGATGGTCTCCTGGGATAGTCTCTGCCATTCCCCAACTACGGCGATTCGCAGCTCATCCACGTTGGCAGGAACTGGAATTCTGGACTTAACTTTTCTTTTCAGCAAGTCCCAAACGTGCTCTATTTGGTTCATATCTGGTGATCTCGCCGGCCACTCCATAACAGTTATATTCATATCATTAAGATAAGCTTGGGTTACCCGAGCGGTATGCGGCCGAGCATTATCCTGCATAAAAACAAAATCGTCACCGATATATGGGGCAAACGGTACGACATTTTCTTCTAAAACTTCTCTGATATAGCGATCTGCAGTCAGACTCCCTCTGTCAATCACAACCAAGTCTGTGCGAGCTCCCAAACAAATGCCCGCCCAAACCATTATTGATCTATGCAACTGTAGTTTCAAAATTTGTCTGAATGTATCGTTCTCCTTTGTGTCTGTATATTCTTTGCCTGCCGTCAATTTGATTTAAGAGAATTCTGCACTCATCACTAAACAATACCTTACTCCATTGGTCCGCGTTCCAAAGTCGATGTTCCTGAGCAAAAGTTAACCTGTTTCTACGACGATTTACCTCGAGCCTTGGAGCCTTTGCGGGCACAAATGAACCCAAACCAGCTTCTTCGAACCTTCTTTGTGCCGTACGCTCACTTACGGTTACACCCCGCACCGTTTCTAACTCATGTCGGGCTTGGACGGCCGTCAAACGGGGGTTTCTACGTACAAGAAGCCGAATGAAACGATCATCCCTACTCGAAGTGCGTCTTTTTCTGCCTTGTCCTGATCTTCTCACATAAGTACCGGTCTCCCTGAACCGTTGGATACTGCGATGGATCGTTGAAACTGGTCTACGAAGATCTCTGGATATCACTCAGTATGTTTGACCATTTCTTCGCATTTCGAGTTCCCTAGCAATCTCCGTTGGGGCTAAGTCAGGCATTATTCAGTCCTCAACTCCAAAAAGATACGCGATTAAAAAAAAACTAACAAAAAACAATAGGTATTTCAATGAAATTTTAAATCAAACTCAAAAGGATAAAATGTTCGAAGTACGCTCCAAATAAGGTGTATTTGAATATAATTTAAACAATTGCATAAAATGTGATGTTCAGTTGTTTTCTTAATTTGAAATTATTTATTTTTAAATTAAATGACGTATAAACCAGCCAGCAACATTACATGATACTAAAATCAAACCTTTTCTTTATGTTCCGCTAAATATGCCGGTGTGTGTAGATATAATAAACGTAATAAACAAATCATATTTGAACATTTATTTACATTGCATTATCATCCTCGCTTTGTTGTTTCCACTGATATGAGTGACAATGAGCTCTGGCAAAGGTATGTTGAATTCATACATTTTTTTGTGTCATTGCATGTAAATTAATGTGATTATTGGATTAAATTACGTGTAGTTCATTAAAATTCATTCATTTACAACTCATTTTTAAATGTGATGCAAGCAAATAGGTTATAATAATATTTTATGGTACATACCTAATATCTTAAATTCCACTTAAATCTATTGCCAACAAAACCATAGCAGATATATTATAAAGTGCACAGGGACCTTATAGATACCTATAGGTAGATACAAAAACCTCACGACAGAGAAATCGTAAATTATAAAATACTGAAATAATTTGCAATGAAATATTAAATTACCAACCTAGTCATTACATTCGAATTTCTTATCTGAAACATTGCTATTATTTTTGACTTGTTAAAATATACAACTTGTCTACCTACCTCAACTACTTATACTATACCTACTTATAGACTATTGTATTATTTTAATTATTATCTTTGACTTATAGCATTCATTCCAATATATCTACAATGTAATAGTTATAATATAGAACTTCTAGAAGACATTTTGATTATAATCAGCTATACCCACATACATTACAATATGTTTCGAAGGACCAAATAGACTGTACATTCTACTATGTGGTCCTTCGAACGGACATTTTTCTTGATAATAATCCGATGTTATTATTTACAGGAATATTTATAGTAGGAGCCAAAAGAACGCCATTTTGCAAATATGGCGGCTTTCTTAAACAACTGCCATCGTCGCAAATTTTTGCCACTGCGGCAAGGGATGCTTTGAAATCTGCTAATTTAGATGCCTCCACCGTTGATTGTACAATTGTAGGAAATGTTCACTATGTATGTGTTTTTTTTTCGACTTAAGTGATCAATATTAAGAACTTGAATGAATGAAATAAATGAATGAAAAATGAATGTACTAATGAATGAAATAAAAGAAAGTAAATAAATACATTTAAACATTATTCTAACGTTAATTAATTAGGCAACATGTGTTATTAAGGTTATTGCCGATAAAATGATATATGTACATCAATCAATAACATTTAATGAATGTTAACCATTTTAGTTAAGTCAATGCGATGGTGGCAAATCTCCAAGATATTGCGGAATATACTCAGGCGTGCCTATTGATCGCCCCGCTCTGGGGGTCAGCAAAACCTGCGGCTCCGGTTTGCAGGCAATTATAAGTGCTGCGAAGGTATTATATAACACATTAGGTGTGCACTAACAGCACTATCTAATAATAAGTGTCACATAGCATTGCATGTTTTTGTTTCTATTGCTCGATATAATGTAAGCAGCGACAAAACTATCTAACACCTACTAGAAGGTTGTAAGAGACCCTAAGTGATATTAAACTTGATTATATTACAGGTACTCAAGTGATAGTTAAGTCGTGTTAAAGTAATATGCTATCCATGAATTAGCATTTTATAATTCGACCGTGACTCTGGCAATTAGTTTTGCCAGGCCAATCGTTTTCACGCTTATGGACCTCCTTGCAGGATATTCTGGTGGGCACGGCGAATATATGCCTCGTTGGTGGCACAGAAATAATGTCATCTTTACCACTTTACGCTCGGGACGTTCGTTTTGGGTCGAAACTGGGAAGTGAATATACGTTACAAGACCCATTGAGTATAGAAATAGAAGCTACTGCAGAATTGGTACGTGTGGCAGAATATATTGCCGAAAATTGGAAGATAAAACGCGAGGACTGCGATCGTTATTCTATAGAAAGCAAATTGAAATTTAAGAAGGGTATTTAGCTTTTTCGTATAACTAATTTAGTTTTAATTTTTACTAGCTTAGGGCGTGTTTCACCAAGCAATGTAAAAGTTAATACTTCGTTAAATATCATGTTATCCCTCTCATATTTCCTGTCAATTAATGAGAAGGCATGGTAATTTAACATGGCGTGAACTTTAACATTGCTTGGTGAAACACGACCTAAAGGTTGTAAATAGTTAGCCGGAAGACTACTTGAAATCTTAGAATTGAGTTGAGTACTGACATCAGCGTGACGACCACAGAAATATATCAAGATAGAACGGTTACGATGTCGACAGGTCTCTAGTTACTGGGTGGTCAAAACTGTTCTCAAAATATTTGGATCTAGTTTGCATCCTAAAATAGTAGCCTAGCTATGGCTTATATGATATGCTATGGCTTTGGCTATTTATTCCATTCGACAGCGTTCCCGTGTGACTTGAAATAAAACATCAGACACTATGAAACGTGGTAAAAGTTGAATTTCATCAAATACTGTTTTTATGCTCAACGAAGTAGGCAAGGGTCAGCTAGTCGTCAAATAAAAGTATAAAAAAGACATGTGTGGGGCACCGTCCGCTTGATAGCAGACGAGCCTAGATTGCCAAGGACAGGTTTGTGAATCAAGGGTGAAGCCGGGATGGTGATATTAAGGTGTGAAAGGTGAAGGGTGAAAGGTAAAGGGTGAAAGGTAAAGGGTGAAAGGTGAAAGGTGAAAGGTAAAGGGTGAAAGGTGAAAGGTGCAGGGTGAGGGGTAATGGAAACACTATTTTTCTTCTTACCGTTGTTCAGGGTGAGGAATCTTCAAGTTCTTTCCGGTCGACGGTTGAGGAGCGAATGAATTGTACTGGCGGCCGGTCCTTTATTTATACCGGTCGCGACCGAAACCTTCTAGAACTTTCCATTCCTCACCCCCTCAAACAAACTTTCGTTTATTATTCTCAAAATATACAATTTTTACATATACAGTTTTTTCATTCTTATCCCTATACATAATTTACATCATTATTACATAACAATAAGTTTGTGGCGTCGCCTAAGGCTGAATAATCGACAAAAACCTGTTTCGGTTCTATTTATATTTCCTCTCCCTCCCCCGATATAACGGTCGCCTCATTCCCTCTCTATCTGCCGGTGATCCTTGTCGGCGACAAGGACTACCGAGACAGACAGAAGAGTGCGTCCGATACCTCGAGCGGGATTGGTCGGTTTCGGCCTGTTAGTGCCGCAGGTGATTCCACAAACTAAGTTAATCACTATCATTTTACATTAACATAATTTACAAGTTATATTCATTTTTTACCATTTATTCGTTCATCGTGCACATTTCTCCCGCCGGTCGCGTAGGCGACTCCCTTGGTAGCACGATGATCTTCTTACACGGGCGGCGCAGAACATGACCATTCTTCATGGCTACGTCCACCACTCGTACCACGCCGTCCTTCCCTGGGTAGGTCTTGGTTATTCTTCCTCGTGGCCAGACGTTCCGGGGCAAGTTTGAATCACCAATGATCACGATGTCGCCGACTGCGGGGGCGGAGCCTCGAGTGTGAGGCTCCCGCCGGTGATGGAGGAGGGGGAGGTATTCCTTCACCCACCTTCTCCAAAAGGTATCTGCGAGGTGTTGTGCGCGCTTCCACAGCTGGCGCACAGGGGTCTTCTGTTCCTCGAAGGTGCCCGGGGCTGGAACGTGGCTGTTGGCTCCCAGCAGTATGTGGTTGGGTGTCAGCGCTTCTTGTTCTTCCGGGTCGACTGTCACGTGGGTAAGCGGTCTCGAATTGACGATGTTTTCTGCTTCTACCAGCAGCGTGTAGAGTGTCTCGTCGCTGGGATGCTTCTCGTGCAGCGTTATTTTCAATGATTCCTTCACGCTTCGTACTAGGCGCTCCCATGCCCCGCCCATGAAGGGAGCGGACGGGGGGATGTAGCGCCAGGCGATACGACGTGCACTCGCCTCATGTTCTATGCTCTTCCATGCTTCTTTCAGCTCCTTTTCCGCGGCTTTAAAGCAGGTAGCGTTGTCCGTCCAGAGCTCGGTCGGTTGCCCCCTTCTTGCTATGAATCTTCTTAGAGCGGCTACGGCGGAGTCGGCGCTCAGTGACGTCACCACTTCCAAGTGGACTGCTCTCATGGTGAGGCAAGTAAATAGAGCTACCCACCTTTTTTCTCGATGTCTTCCCACCGTTACTTCTATTGGTCCGAAGTAGTCTAGACCAGTGAAGGAGAACGGACGTGTGTGATGTGTGAGTCGCGCCGCCGGCAGGTCACCTGTAGCTGGCACCATCGGTTTTGCTCTTCTTATTTTACAGGTTAAGCAGCTTCTGATGACACCTTTCACTGTTGGGCGTATGCGCGTCACCCACATCCTTTGGCGGAGCTCGTTCACTGTTGTCTCTACTCCTCCGTGATGCATTTGTTCGTGTACGTGTTGTATGTACATTTTCGTGTATCGGTGACCGCCATCCAGTATAATCGGGTTGTTTGTTTCCCTACTTACTCCCTCTGCGGCTCCGATTCTTCCTTTGAGTTTTATTATCTCGTTTTCCATGTGCACACTCAGCGTCGCTAGTCGATCTCCCGCCGCTGGCGTTTTGTTTTCTCTTATTCGCTTCTTCTCGTTAGCGTAGCAGTCATTTTGTACTTTTCGTACCCATAACTCTTCGGCACGAGCTATATAGGATGCTTCAAGGATTATGTATTTTCGTGCTGTGCTGTTGGTTCTAGGCACAACGCTTTCACGTTGCCGGTGTGTGTTCCACCTTACATCGGCTTCTTGGTTTTTTCTTGTTCTCTTCTTAGTAACTGCTACTGTGTCCTTTCTTCTGCGACACAGGTCGATGAACTGTAGAGCTCGTCCTGTGGCGCGTATGAGCATATTCCATTTTTCTATGCGATTGATGTCCGGAAGGCTTTCCTCGACCGTGACGACTCGGGCTGCGAGACACTTTTCTTCCCCAGTAGTTATCTTTTCATCGTGTTTCTCCTCTCGAGGCCAGCAATCCTCTTCCTTGATGAGGAAATCGGGTCCGTGGAACCACCGGTGCGCGGCACCAAAATCTGTTGGTGTTGACCTGGTGGCGTCGTCGGCTACGTTTTCTTTCGTCGGTACCCAGCGCCACTCGTTGACTTTCGTCGTTTCCTCGATCTCGGCCAGTCGGTGAGCGACGAATGTTTTAAATGTTCGTGGCTCCGACCGTATCCAGGCCAGTACTGTGCGCGAATCACTCCAGTACGTCTTCTTTACGCCGTCAAGTTTTAGTTCTTTTTTCACTGTTTCCGCCAGGCGGGTGCCTAGCAGCGCCGCCTGGAGTTCGAGCCTGGGTACAGATGTAGGCTTCAATGGCGCTACTCTGCTCTTCGCTGCCACTAATGCTGCGTGTACCGTGCCGTCCTGGAGCTTCATGCGGAGGTACACTGCTGCTGCGTATGCTTCTTCACTCGCATCGACGAACGTGTGAAGTTGTTTTTCTTTCTTGCCCCGCCGATCATCGTAACAGCGGGGGATCCTCAAATTTTCTACTTTTTTCAGCTCTTCTGTCCACGATGACCACTTCGGTATGAGTTGTGAGGGTATGGGTTCATCCCATCCTGTTCCATATCGCCACGTTTCTTGCATAAATCTCTTTGCAGGCATCGTGAGGGGCGACAGAAGTCCCAATGGGTCGAACAGCGACATTACCACGCTAAGGGCTTCTCTCTTCGTCGGGACTCTGGATTCGTTCATGATGGCGGGCGGCATCTTATGCTGGTTGAGGTTGAATCGCAGCAGATCTTCTCTTGCTTCCCACCACATTCCCAGCGTTTTGTCGGCGCATTCTTCTCCCATAGGTATACCAGAAGGTTCTTGGTGGTTCTTAAAGTGTTGTCGTAGGGTTTCTGTGTTCGACGCCCAGCCGCGTAGCTCGAAGCCGGCGTGTCGGTGTATCAGGTCTACTTGCCTCGATACAGTGAGTGCTTCTTCTTCGTTCGCGAAGCTCGTTATGAAGTCGTCCATGTAATGGTTCTTAATGATCTCTTCTACTGCTTGCGGGTACTTTTCTGTAAACTTTTCTGCGTTCTTATTTTTTACGTACAGTGCTGTACATGGTGACGACGTCGCTCCGAATATAAGTGAAGTCATTTGATATTCTTGAGGTTTTTTCTCTCTCTCTCTTCCTCTCCATAGGAAACGTAGTGCGTCTCTGTCCTTCTCTCTTATGTGTATGCGCATAAACATTTCTTTGATGTCTGCAGTGACCGCAACCGGATGTTCTCGGAATCGCATAATTATTCCCGGCAGGGACTGCAGTAGGTCAGGACCGGAGAGCAACATGTCGTTGAGGCTGCGTCCGTGTGATCTGGCTGCTGCATCGTGCACTAGGCGGATCTTGGGCTTCGCTGGATTGCATACGCCGAAGTGTGGTAGATACCAAGTACGACCTGATGTGGGCGGGGTTACAGCTGGTGTAGCATACTTGGATTCCAGTAAGTTCGTTATTCTTTCCTCATATTTTCTTTTTAGTTCTTCGTCTCGATCTAGTTTTTTCTCTAACGACTTCAAGCGTTTCATGGCGTCTTGATAGTTACACGGGATCGTTTCTGTTTCGTCCTTCCAGAGTAGTGCCGTTTCGTACCTGCCATCTAGCGTTTTCCTAGTTTCTTTCTTCAATATTTCCATCGCACGTTCTTCAGGATCGTTCTTCGGCTTCTTGGCTTCGATTCCGAGGGCTTCTAACTCGAAGAACTTCTTCATCATGTTTTCCATGTTCACTTGTTCTTTTTCTTCTGTTGCGGTTGTCGTGTGGCCGCAGAAAGCTATCGTCTTCATCTGAGATGATCGATAGCCGTGTAGCACCCAGCCTAGTCGCGTGTGCGATGCGACTGGTTGGTCTTTTCTTCCTGTACGTACCTCGAGTGCTATTAACAGTTCCCAGTTGTCCTGTCCTATTAGAATTCTGGGTCGCGCGCTGTCGTACGTCAGTTGGTCTTTGATGTCTTCTAAATGTGCGCAGTCTCTTAAATCTTCTTTCTGTATTTTCTGCTTGGTAGACAGTAGTTTTGGTACTGTTCTTGCGCTGCCAACGGCGTATTCTTGTTTGCTGTTTTTTCCTCGTATTCTGAATTCTACCTTTTTGCAATTTTCGTACTTCATTGTCTCGTTGAGGCCTTGTATCCAAATGTTCTGCTGTGGTCCGTCCAGTTCCAGGAGATCAGCTAGGCCTTCGTCCATGAGGGTCACTGTGCTACCGTCGTCCATGAGGGCGTAGGTGTCGATTCGGGTGCTGTTCTTACCGATGATAGTGACTGGAGCAATCTTCAGGTATGCTTGCCTATCTCTCGCGAAGCTCACTACTTCAACCGAAGCCGGACTTTCTTCTGCTTCTTGCTGCTGCGGCGGTGGCTGTTGTGTTGCTGGCGGCTTGTTGTGATGTAGTAAGCGATGGTGTGCTAAGTTGCATCCGCTTATGCCGCATCTTCTGGCGCCGCAGCCTCCTCGACGATGTGTACTTTTCAGGCACTGGTAGCAGAGGCGGTTTCTCTTGGCGATCTCCCACCTTTCGTTGACCGAGGCGTGCATGAACCGTCTGCACTCGGTCACGTAGTGCTCTTGGCGACAGCTAGGGCATTGTCGTTTGGTACTTACGTCGGCAGCAGTGGAGTAGGTTCGTTCTATTCTTCTCTTTTGTGGCCTCTCGTGATAGTTGTCTATTTCTTCAGGTAGTGCGTATGCGCCGCACTTATCTGCTTCTTCGTTCAAGAACGCTGATATTTTCTTCAGGTCTGATGCATCTTCTTTGTTGTTCTTTGCTGCGTAGTCGTACCATTTGTTCCTTAATATGGGCGACAGTTTTTCCACCATGTGTTTCACCAGTTCTGGGTTAAACATGTAATGTACCTTTTTCAGAGCTTCCAGAGTAGCGATCACGTTCGCTACCTTGTTGGCGAATATGCATAGTTCACGAGGGCTGTCGCTCAGCTTGCCTAGTGTTTTGATTTTCTGTATCTCGTTTGCAGCGAGTGTGTCGGGGCGGCCGAATCTTCTTTCTAGGGCTTCCATTATCAACCGTGGTTCTGGCTGACTTATCAGGAGGCTGTTGACTGCTTCCAATGCCGCTCCCCTGATGCTTCTTCTTATTCTTGAAATATTTTCTGTGTCTGAGAACATACCTTCTGTTTCGTGATATGCTGCTCTGTACCCGAGCCATCCCGTTGAGTGTCCAGCGAACGGGGGTAGCTCTTGGAGGAACTTGGGCGCGTCTCTTGTCATGCGGACAGCTTGGGTGAGTGCTGCCGCCAGTGACGCTATTTCGCTCGTTTTTCTTTCTTTTCTGTGTTCCGGTTCCTCTTCTATTTTCCTTAAATTTTCTTCCTTATCCTTTTTCTTTTCTTCATTTTCTTTCTTCTTTTTACTTTCTTCTTTTTTCTTTTCTTCTTCGGCTGACGAAATTGTGTTCTGTTCGTGCAGCCACTCTTCCACCTTGTCCGTTTCATTTTCTTTTTCTTCTTCCTCCGAGACCATTACGCGTTCTCTGGCGAGTCTGGCCTCGGCGAGTGCGAGGGATGCACGTACCTCTTGTAGTTTCAATTCTGCCAGCTTTTCTTCTGCTTCTAGTATACTTTTTCTTCCTTTTTTCTTCTGAAGCGCACGCTTTTTTCTCTGCGTGTCCTCTTCATTCCTTATTGTCTCTTCGCTGGCAGAGGTTTCTTCCGTGGAGGTTCGTTCCGTCGCGGTTTCGGACGTTGCGGTGGTAGAGCTTGTGTTTTCTTCTTCTTCTGCAGGTGGAGCCGCGGCGAGTGCTTGTGCAGCGCTCCGCGTTATGACTGCAGGAGGATTCGCTCGCTCTGTTCCGTCTGCGATGCTCGATGGCTTCGATCTTGACATTTTCTCTTCTTTTACTTCTGTCCGCGCTGATTCTTCTTTCTTCAGGAGAGATGGATTCAAGCAGGAATCCGGCTCGAAGTGGACCAGACAATGTGGGGCACCGTCCGCTTGATAGCAGACGAGCCTAGATTGCCAAGGACAGGTTTGTGAATCAAGGGTGAAGCCGGGATGGTGATATTAAGGTGTGAAAGGTGAAGGGTGAAAGGTAAAGGGTGAAAGGTAAAGGGTGAAAGGTGAAAGGTGAAAGGTAAAGGGTGAAAGGTGAAAGGTGCAGGGTGAGGGGTAATGGAAACACTATTTTTCTTCTTACCGTTGTTCAGGGTGAGGAATCTTCAAGTTCTTTCCGGTCGACGGTTGAGGAGCGAATGAATTGTACTGGCGGCCGGTCCTTTATTTATACCGGTCGCGACCGAAACCTTCTAGAACTTTCCATTCCTCACCCCCTCAAACAAACTTTCGTTTATTATTCTCAAAATATACAATTTTTACATATACAGTTTTTTCATTCTTATCCCTATACATAATTTACATCATTATTACATAACAATAAGTTTGTGGCGTCGCCTAAGGCTGAATAATCGACAAAAACCTGTTTCGGTTCTATTTATATTTCCTCTCCCTCCCCCGATATAACGGTCGCCTCATTCCCTCTCTATCTGCCGGTGATCCTTGTCGGCGACAAGGACTACCGAGACAGACAGAAGAGTGCGTCCGATACCTCGAGCGGGATTGGTCGGTTTCGGCCTGTTAGTGCCGCAGGTGATTCCACAAACTAAGTTAATCACTATCATTTTACATTAACATAATTTACAAGTTATATTCATTTTTTACCATTTATTCGTTCATCGTGCACAACATGCAATATATATGTAGGCATATACGAACAAAAGTCTTTAAAACATTGCATACATTTATTTTTACTAATTATTACAATTAATTTAATTTTCGTACAAATAATAATTTATTTGTAGGAAAATTAAATTAATTTATCGATAAGTCCTAAAAGTAATCGATACACGGTAGTGTCAATCACTATCCCATTCGATGACCAATCACAGCACTTTATCTGACCTATGACCGCTACGATATTACCGATGCAGGTGATAATATTTTTTCGTACAGTTCGTTGTACACTGCGCGCGCATATTACGCTTTTGAATACGAGCATTGTATATGAACAGCAATGGATATTAATTTCAACGGAAGACAATATAATTTATGTTCCTATTTAATGATCATGGTATAAGTAGAACAATTATTTGGTTTCTCAATTAATATAATTTTTAATGAATTTCAATACTGACTGGTGATAAGAAATGTTTCCTTTCTGCATATTAACGTCGCTACTTTTGTTTTTGCAGTTGGAAACAGCACAATAAGGCATATTTTAGAATAATTTTTAATGTTTTTACGGCGCGAACGCAGGTGCACGAGTCCCGTTGCGTAATGAAGCAAAAATAATTACTCTAATCTATGATGAAGCAGTTAAAATAATTACTCTAATCTATGTGAAGCAGTCAGTGGTCTCGAACGTCAACGAGTGAAATCGGTAGAAGTTGCCAACAAAAATCGGTATATTTGTACCTAAAATCGGTATATGACCAAAAAATACAATTTTCAATCAAATTCGTTTATTTAACAAAAATCCACTGATTATTAATAACATAAAAGTCAACTTGCAACATAAAAATAATATAATAATGTAAAAATCAGTGTACTTATTAACTTACATCTTACACACTTAATAAAGGTGAACTTAGAAAAGAGCCTATTATGGATAATAGGCATAGTACCCCAGGCTCTTTTCTGAATCAGAGCTCTTTTGAGAAGCAGTTTTGCCACTTTTAACATATTTTGTGTTTTGTCAAACATTAAAAAAATATTTTACCATTTCTTTTTTTTGTCGCAAGAAAAATGAAAAAGCAAAAAAAAATATATTTTCTAGTATGAGAAAAGGTAGAATCACCTTAAACAAAAATCCTGCTTACACCTGTTATATAGATATGATCTAAGCAGTAGGATGCCGCAGTACCATACGTCGATATTATCCCCAAAATTCCTAGGATTTGTAAAATCAATATTTTTGATTGGACTGAAAGATAATTTTGACATTTAAACATACTTAAATGTGAAAAAAACCCCCAAAAATGTGAAATCGGTAGGAAAATCGGGAGAATTTCCATGTATTCTCTAAATTCGTGGAAAAATCATTGCGTTTCGGTATTTCGGTAGTACAGAGTCCATTTCGGAAGAAATACCGAAAAATCGGTAGGTTCGAGACCACTGGAAGCAGTTTTTTGATAAGCATGCAATATAGTGCATAGTTTTGACACGGGTGCCACGCCTACTTCGCCGTTCTATCTTGATTTATTTCTGTGGTGACGACTACCGGGTCCAATTGTGCATCAAATTTTTAGATTCTAAACCATTCTCGAATCCTTTGGAATAGATACAAACAACTAAAATCGGTTTATCCGTTTAGGAAGAGTTTTGTCACATTCACTAACGTACGCACAGAAGATTTTTATAGGTAAAGGTTACTTTATTATAAAATATATCAATGAAAATAATTAATTTTTAGCTCAACAGGCAGGTGCATTTAATAACGAAATTGCCACTTTAAGAGTGACCAATAAAAAGAAAGAATTAGACGTCGACGCAGATGAGACATTACTAGATCTATCCCTGGAAGAACTTGGAAAAATACCAACATTATTGAAAAACGGAAAATGTATTACGCAAGCCAACTCATCGGTAGGTACTTAGTATTTTATGTAAAATAAATATCTCTTAGACATAATAATTATGTACCTACATAAAACCATAGCAAAGTTCGAAAGTAATACCAAACATGTATTACATGTATGATGCTGACATAATATTCCGTCACTGACTCCTACATTGATTAAGAACTTCGGTATCGTTCTAACAATTGCACTTAGTCGACCTCAGTATTCTAAATATAAGCTATGGTATTGGAAAATAAAAATGAATAAACTTTCAGGGACCAGCCGACGGCGCAGCAGTATTGGTATTAGCTGACGAAGAATCTGTTCGTCGTCATAAGCTTACACCCCTCGCCAGAGTAGCTGGCTGGTCTACCGTGGGATGTTCAGAATCAGATTACGGTCTGGAGGATACTGTGGCTATCAATAAGCTTTTGGAATCAATGAATATGACCACGGAGCAAGTTAATTGTTTTGAGGTATTTTTTAATTTAGTTGCCTATTCAGTACCACAGCCTCAGATACTGCCGTCCTCAAACTAAAAGGCGGCTAAGTGACAAAATCAGTTTTTGAGAAGGAATCATTTTCAAATTCAAACCAAATATTGATTTTCTATAAACAATTATTAATATTATCTTATGTTTAAAGATATATATATGTATTTTTTTAACTTTAATATTAATTCGGTTGTTTTTGTTATTTAACCGCTTTTCAGTGTTGTCAATTAATTTTATTTGGTAAATAACCGCTTTTTTAATATTTTCGAAACGGTAAAAGATAGAAAAACTGTTCCTAGACATATCGATGGATATTTTAATGTCATCCTCTTTTTAGTTTGAGGACGGCAGGATAGCTAACCCTATAGCCAAGTTGCTTTCGCTATTAGGGCCCTCATCCACGGCGACTTTTTGCAGTCATGCTGTCGCGCGGTCACATCGATATCATCACGATGCCCCCACTATCTTCATCCAAACGCGATTTAATAGCCTTCATTCCGTTATTTCCCCAATGTGTGCACCGTGCTGTCAAGCGCTTACAAAACGCGTGACAGCGTCGCTATAAAAACTGTCCGTGGGTGAGGACCCTTAGCACATGCGAGGTTCAAAATCAAAAACGTATGGGATTTGAATCAAACTGGAATCAAACTGAACGTATATTTACAGATTAACGAAAGGTATGCCTCTCAAGCGCTGGCAGCTATACAAAAGTTGAAGATAGATCCAAGTGTCGTCAACATGCATGGCGGAGGTCTTGCTATAGGTAATCCTACTGCTGCAACGGGATCCAAAATGGCTGTACATATATCACACCAAATTAGGTAAATATTTTATAGACATCAAAAAAAGTTATATATTGAAGTTGATGGAAGTGGAATTTTGCTAAAGCTGCACTGACTGAGTCAACTTGTAACTACAAATTAGGTAACGTAACACCACTTGCCAATTGGCTGTTTAATTAAAAATATGTACAAGAAAAAACTACGGGGCCAAACTACGTAAATTATATATGGGAACAAATAGTAACTATTCTGCGTCAAACAGAAAAAGAAACACGCAAATATTGGATCACAAATCTCAGAGCAATCTGATGATAAATGCATTGAAAACAAGTAAATAACTCAGAAGCTATCCTTCTAATTTGTGATACTTCTGAGATATGTCGTGATACGCGAAACCGACAAACAGTCGCGGACCTATTGCTTAGTATGATTTTATTTATAGCACTACAGACCTGAGTTAGCAACAGCTCACCGAATTCGAACATCGAAACATCGACCTTAGTGGCTAACTATGGTAACTAATTCGTTGCCAGACAAACTAGTTTCAAGTCAAGATAACTTCTTCACGATGGGCAGTGGCAAAAACTCGCACTTAACACACTGTAGACGTGACGACAGAACCTTTTTCGCGGCTTTACTTATTGCACTCACTCGAGGGTTTAATACACGCCTTTTTCGATAATATTTTATTCTATTGATCTACATTTTGTATGATTTCAGTCGAGATACATTGGGCAAAGCAATAGCCGCTACAAGCTGTGGCGTTGGGCAGGGGATTGCAGTTCTCTTTGAGAAACCATAGAAAATGGAAGACCACTTCAAGACTGAAAACGCAAGGGAAAATACATTATAAGAAATGTGTTATGTTATAACCTCCTTCATTATAATAAAAATATTCAAAGATCAACATTCAATCGCTATTAGTTGTGCAAATATTTTTTTTGGGAAGGATTGTAGGTATATAATTATGTAAAATTTGAGCATAACATTTACTATGTTATTTTAATATTATAATCATGGTCCTACTATTTTAATTTTAATTACTCAACATAATTTTTATTATTATGATAATAAGATAATTATAAAATAAAAAAGGGAAATGCAGTCGCTAATTATGTTAATTTTGACACATCTAATGAAAAATTTTAATACCTACCTAATATTTTATTTTGAAACGTTTTTTGTAACTGTACTTACCTATACTTAATTAAAATTTTTACACTTTATTTTAAGTAAACAATCAACAGCACTGACTTTGATAATACATGATGTTTTTTTTTTTTTTTTTTTTTATTTTATTTAAGGACCAATAAACAGCTGATACATACATTTTTTAAATGCTAAATTTGTTAAATTTTTACAATTTTGTATAGCCAACGACATTGGTCTCAGCTTAAAACAATACTTTAATAATAAGAACATCGAGAGTCATGATGTCCAAAAAGAAAACATTTAAACCCTGAACAACAGCAACATGATATAAACAAATAACAATACCAATATGCCATAAATTATTATGAAAATTGTTATTAAGAAGATTGACTAAAGAAATATAGTGAGTAGGATATTAATCTTACTCACTATATTTCTTCAGACACATTTCAAAGACATTATTTCTAAAGGAACCAGATTGATTACAGAAAATATCTATTTCGTTGAAGTTTAGATCATAATTATTCATAATTTTAAATATAGGCCCTCGCTTTCCAGCATTTGTTCTGCATCGCGGCAAAGCAAATGTATGGCGGGCACGTGTCGCTCTCATCTGAGGCCTGATGGGCACATTGAACATAAGTTTGTCTATAATATTTTTACAGTCATATTTATCTTTACAAAGGTCAAAAAGTAACATCGCTTGCAATTGTTGACGTCTGTGCTTTAAAGTCAACATTTTGTATTTAAGTAAACACTGATAATACGATATATATTTAATATTGAATTTATAGCAAAATCTTTTAAAAAATTTAATTTGTACTCTCTCTACCAGGTCACTATAAATATTATAAAAGGGATCCCAGATTGAAACCGCATATTCTACTTGAGAGCGTATTAAGGATTTATATAAGTAAATATAACAAGATGGATCGGTAAAATCTTTTGTAGCTCTCATAACAAATCCAAACATTTTAAAAGCTTTATTACAAATATTATTTATATGAGAATCCAAAGTCAATTTACTGTCAATTTGAATGCCGAGGTCACGGATGGAATTAGTATTTTCAAGGAAAGAATTGCAGAGTTTGTAACGATAATCAAGATTATGTCTTTTTCTAGTGATAGTTATAGTTTTACATTTATTTATGCTTAGGTTTAATTTATTGTTGTAACAGTAACGTGACAGACGATCTAAATCTTCCTGAAGTTTATGGTGGTCCTCCGCACAATTAATGGTACGGTAAATCTTAAGGTCATCAGCGTATAAAAGAAAGTTGCTGTGTTGGAAGCAATTACTGATGTCGTTTATAAAAATAATAAATAATAGGGGCCCAAGAATTGAACCTTGTGGAACCCCTGAAGTAACGGAAACTGTGTCAGAATGGAATCCATTGATGACCACCCTTTGAGTACGGTTTGACACATATGATAAAAACCAACGCCAGAGATTTCCCCGAATTCCGTTAAAGGCTAATTTTTCCAATAAAATTTTATGATCAACTCTGTCGAAAGCTTTTTGGAAGTCAGTGTAGATACAATCAGTTTGCATATTAGCATCTAAATTATTAAAGAGGTCTGTAAAATAATGCATCATATTAGTCTGAGTAGAACGCCTTCTTACAAAACCATGCTGTTGATCTATAATAATGTTATGAATAGCCAAATATATATTGTTAAAAATAAGCCTTTCAAAAAGTTTCGACAGAGTTGACAGTATGGAGATGGGACGGTAGTTCTCAACGCTTTTCTTAGAGCCCCCCTTGTGTACTGGAATGATTCTAGCGGATTTCCAAATTTTAGGACAAACTCCTTCAGAGAGACATTTATTAAATAGGTAAGATAAAGGTTTATATATATTGCTAGCTGTGTTTTTAAGGAATATGGGTGGTATATTATCCGGACCCATACCCTTAGATATATTTAATGTTTTCAACTCTTTTAAGACGCCTTCTTCATTAATTTTTAAATTATTCAAGATTATTGCTGAAGGATGTATGTTAAGAGGATCAAGGCTATTCGTGTCATAGTTATTTTCTATAGAGGACGGTTCGTAGACTGAGAAGAAAAAAGAAGAGAATAGGTTACATATTTCAGTAGGTTCATTAGCAGACTTATCCCTGTATATAACTGACTCAGGAATATTACCAGAAGTTTTACGATTAGATAAGAATGTCCAAAAATATTTTGTGTCCTTTTTAATATTGTCCTGAATAGAAGAGATATAATTTTTATAACTTTTAGTACATTCTTTATTAAAGTAGTGTCTTAGTCTGGAGAATTCTAAATAGTCGTATGAGTTGTTATATTTTTTAAATTTAATCCAGAGACGCGATTTACGTTTAAAAATACGAATTAGGTCAGCATTAAACCAAACTGGATAGCTTGAATGTTTTTTGAATTTTGTTGGTATATATTTCTTTATGAGACCATACAACGATTCGTAAAAAATATTAATAGCTTCTTCTGCCGGTTTATTTAGTAACACTTCCTCCCAATGTATCTCCGAAAGTTCTTGATTAATTATTGAAAAGTCTGCCCTAGAATAGCATAGTTGAGAACGTTTATTACGCGGCATATATTTTTCACTAAACCCGAAGCTGACCATTGCGTAAAAAGCCGGGTGCATTACATCTATCGGTAATAGAGTGGATGTAGCTTCCCATAATTTACAATCACAAATGTTGGATAGTAATAAGTCTAAACTCCTATTATTTGAGTTTTTAAGGTGATTAAATTGATGACAGTATGCTGATGACATAAAGTTAATTAGATGTGTGGCAGGTAAGTAGGTCGAGGTAGGTAAAGTAGGTTTTAGTATACAGCTGTCCGTAGGAGTCCATTGAATATGAGGTAAATTAAAATCACCGAACATCAAAAATTTTTCACAGTTACAACAATCTATTAAATAACTCACATAATCAAAATAGACATTGTATACTTCGTCATTGGTATCGGGTGGAATATATGCCGCAAAAACTAATAAATTGTTTGCGCCTGAGTTAACGCGCAGTGCTAAGTGATCGACGATAGGCGCGGGGAACGGCGGGGCGGACGGCGCGAGGGGCGCGGGGCGCGCGGACGGTGGACTGCACGGCGACACGGCCAGCGCGCTGCGGATGGCAACGAGCACGCCGCCGCCGTCCCTGCGCCCCGCGCGCTCGCGGTCCCGATCGCAGCGAAACACTCGATACCGGGAATCAATAAATTCGTTATCGAATATATCACTATGCAGCCAGGTCTCTGTCAGTATAATAATATCATAGTCATGTAATAATATGTTCATGTATAACGTATGCAGTTTAGTTCTAATGCCTCGACAGTTTTGATAGTAAAAAGATAATTTATTATTATTAGCAGAATCCATTTATGAGCAAAATTTAAAGATAAAATAGTTAATAATCAGATTTATTTTATTGACCAAGTTTAGTGAGAGAGTAAAAAATATTTTATAATCGTGTAAATAAGGACGGTTTTTGTATACTATGATACGTAAATATTTAATAATTACTGGGTAAATACTGCAAGTCTTCGAAGGGTTTACAAGAACAAAGAAAGTAATATAGTGTAATATTAAGTGTAATAACTTACGGAATAGATTAAAGCACAAGCGATAAACAGCCATACTTCTTTCACAGGTTGAGATGAGAGCGACATAAACACAACATAACAATAATATTATGCACTTACAACCAATATAACTGAGATCAAGAGAATAAGCAATATTAACAAATATGACATAATAGTATGCTACTAACATTCTAAGGTTTAATTTTTTTAACATCATCCATAGAACGTATTGGCAGTACAGGTGAGGTGTCGGTCTTACGCACCATGATTGTGCCGTTTTTGTACCATACATATTTATAACTATAATTCTTAGCCTTATCACGACATTCACGAAAAATTTGTTTATTTTTTAATGTTAAGTGTTCATTTATGTAAATTCTGGCTGGCTCACCCGCGATGGATAGGTGATCAGTAGAGAGGTTTTTTTTGACACGATATGAAGCCACAAAATTGTCGCGTAGAATTTTAGACGTGAATCGTATGATTACATTTTTCGGGCGTTTGTCAAAAGAGCCTCCGTGTGGGACCCGGTGTGCCGCGGTTATGTCTGTCGGTTGAACTCGCTGGTTAATCAGCTGGCCTATGTTTACCACCAACGAGACGAGGTTTTCATTTCGGCGCTCAGGTAGGTTAGAAATTTCTACGTTGCAGTCCCTCGCCTGCTGCTCCATGACGGCCATCTTGTACTCCATAACAGCCAAGAGATCGAGGGTTTCATTATCCTTTGTGTGGTGATTTTCTAAATCCTTTAAGCGAGTGTCAAAAGCAGTCGATTGGTCGCTAAATATGGACAGCGCCGTATCTATGTCAGAGAGACGGTTGTTTACTGATGTAATACCATGTTTTAGGCTGGAGTTCTCCTGTCGTAGTTCAGAAATAGTTAAATTCAAGGACGATAATGAGTCAGATATCTTTGACAGCTCACTGGAAATAAGAGTAGTAACGGTGTTAGTTATCGTGTTCATTAATTTCTTCTCAAGGGCTTCGAAAAGCTGTGTAAGATTATTATTATTGTCATTCGATGACATCCCCGGATTCAAATGCTGTTGAGTAGAAACCACCGACGTAGAAATCGTACCGCGCTTGCGAGTATTGACGTAATCGTCGCTATCGCAGGTGGCGCTAGGAGGCGTTTGCGCAGATTTCGACATAATTACAAGCCACTTAGAGTTGTTTATCGTAAACACACAATAGTGTTTAATAAAGTTGTAGTCTTTAAGCTCGGAGGAGGTGAGGTAGGGGCTCCCTTCAGGTGCGGCCACACGATGCGGTGCGAGTACGAGATAGCACTATCACTATTATTGTCACTCACTATGAAATTTGCAGAATACACTTAATTAATTATCGCGCTTATTAGCAACTACTTTAAGTTCAAATTGGTTTGGAACTGATATTATAATTTTTAAATGAAATAAGTACACGTCCACCTTCTATAACTCTCGACGACGGAATCTGATGATGTTGAAAATACATGATTTTACATCATGTATTTTTTATTATATTAATGTTATAAAACAGGAATTACGTATATTAGGTCCAAGTATGCATTTGAGTATTAAAGGAATCTAGATATTTAATGAAACTCTGAAATTTATTCTATAATTTAAATATAATAATGGAAAAAGTAAAAAACATTGGATATCTTAATACAATAAATTAATTTTATCATAAAACATTTCATTCTTATAAACTGACAACATAATATTTTGGCAGCATTTTGTATTGAGACATTGTTTAGGACTGCTAGCTAACATATAATATTAAAATTTTAATGGGCTATTAGTTAGTACTAGTTGTACAATGTTACAATTTTATGTATTTTTCAAATATTAATGATGAGTGTTAAAGTCTGAAATAAATCAATACAAATATTTTAATTCTGATTTATGTGTCCTCTACTTCATTATAATATACATCCACTGATACTTTTCAAAATATCTTACCATATTTACGTCAGAGTTTCACCTTTGGTTACCTGCAATTATTAGCAAATCTATTAATATTCAATTATTGAAAAATATGTACATTTTTCATATATAAATTATTAAAATATTTAAAAAAAGGACATAAAATCTTTCTATTGAGCTGTGGCTTATAAAAAAGGAATAAAAATATATCTGTCGCTTAGAAGATTTTTTTGCGTTTTACTAAGAAAATACAAGATGTATTAGGTATGTTGTTTACGATTTAATAAAAACAAGATGTATTAGGTATGTTGTTTGATATTTATATTTACTACATTACACAAACAAGGTTATTTAAAAAGTATAAGAATACATACACAAGCTTCCAAGTAGTCAATCTTTCGTTCTAAGGATGTCAATTTCTCATTTAATGTAGCCAAGCGGGATCTGCAGGACATATCTATAGAAATATATTTACTACATTACACAAATAATTTATGATAAATAACTCTAATCCCGGTTTTAAAAGGTTGATTAAATCGTCAATCAGCTAAATCAAACTCAATTAGTTAACAAGTCATTCTGTAAGCTCATTAGTTAATAACATATTCACTCGCAACAACTTTGCTCACTTGCTATGTTCACCAATGAGCATACAGAACGGCTTGTTAACTCAAATGTTAGCCGAATGACGATTTGTGAATGATGATTTGATCAGGCTTTCAGAAACCTGAGGTAAGCATTAGAAAGTGCAAACTGTTTCAATCTAGTTTAGTAAAAAAAAAAATTGATAATATATTGTGTTCAAAGTCACTATGATAAAATATTGTATTTCTTTAATGCATGGTCAATAAGTAACATTTTAATTGGTAGCCTCATATTAAATTACAAAGTGAAGTCTGAAGTAACCATGTTCTTCTGAAGTTATGAGTCACAACTTCAGAACATTTAAAAAAATTCAGGTTTTGAACTGATAAAAGTAATTTTATAGATAGATTTTATTATAAATGTTGAAAATAAAAGTTGAAATACCTATACTATGGTTATTTATTAAAAATATAGTTTTTTAACAGTTTTTGTTTTGTTAAGCAATAGGTGAGTTTTATTCTACATGTTACGAGACTGAACGTGGCTTACAATCATCTAACTTACCAAAAGAATTTAGAAAGTCTGTAATCTTCTTTATACTGCCTGTAATAACTTCAATGTATTCTCTGTTAGCCCAGTCTTGCTGAATTTGTTTTTGTATAGTTTCCCTAGGCGGTGTGGACATTTTATTAGTTTTTATAGTAAAACTGAACTGTTCAGTGCCTTTAATAGCTATTTTCACTTTTGTATAGTTTACTAGATACTTCTTGTAACAATTTATTTATAAAATTTCAGATGCAGATTCAGAAAACATAAAAGTTTAATAAAGAAGACATCAATACAACTTCTTATTCGTCTTTCAGATAAATATGATAAAGCATTATTTTCACCCTACTATGTGACACATTTTTTTTAAAAAACGTATTTAGCCGGTAATAAATCCACGAGAAGAAGAAGTAATATTTCTTCTTCTTCTTCTTTTATTTTTGGCAACAGGGGCCCGATTACGCAACTTGCGTGGCTTTCACGGCCGTGGAAATCAACCGTCATTGTGACGCTAAATCTTTTTAAAATACGTTTTAATATCATATAATCATTTAAAAAACCGGACACCTATGTCAAAAAATTGATTCCCACTTTGCCACTCAAAGAACGAACGAAATGCATAATTGACATTAATTTGGCATATTATTGTTATTTAATGTTATTTCCTTGCAAAAATGGACCTATGGAAAGTCCAAAACCTATTTTGATAACTCAGAAAATAAGTAAGTATTGACTATGTAACGTGTTACGTGCAGCGTATGCAGATATGCACATACGCATTTGTATGCATGTGTGATGTAGCCTGTAATGAAATGCCCCGCTTAGTCTTTAAGACTAATATTTTTATTGTTCAGTTTATAATTTAGTATCCGTAAGGGTATGTTGCCCTGTCGGCACCTATGTACCAATACCTATGTGTACTTATGTAGATAATATGTATACGTGATAATATATTATGAAGTCTGAAGTGTAACTTTTATTTAACGACCAAAAATAGGGCACACCCTTACAACTATAATATGTAGGTAATTGATCCTTTTCGTTGTTTGAATCTTTTATATTTCATGATTGAATTGCTTCATAGCATTTTACGAAAACGTAAGACTAGCTGACATGTGCCCACTTCGTTGAGCATACAATAGTTTGTGATGAAATTCAGTTTAAAGAAAAACAAAAACCCGAACCCGCAACGTGAAGCCTACAACGTAGAACTCTAAACGTGGAACCCGCAACGCGAAAACCGTTATGCGGAACTCGCATCTAGAGTACCTACTACAGTTATTCCTCTTAATGTAGGCCAACCGGGAACATTTGACAGCAAGGTAAAGTAACATAGAAGGATGTCGACGAATGATAATAACAATTACATGAAAAGCGTAATAGCGCTTATTTCATTCACATTCGATAACATTACCATGGCGGAGAGTATAATTCAAAGGTTCATGTTTGTTTTGTAGTATTACGTATTCCTACTTTTGTTGTAACTGTCGAAGTTTTTGTAAGTTTTCTTATAGGCGTTGTTGGCTTTTCTGGATTTCAAATCAAATCACATTTGGCTGTATACCGTTTTTTTTTTAAATTTTTTTTATCGATTTGGAACGCCTCGGCTCGATCTTGGCCAGTCTTTAACGTCTTTAACGTCTAATGGTTGTCATGGTAACAATACTGTTTACAAATAAAAAATAAAAATTATGAAATGCTATAAATACTGTATTTAAATCAGCTTAAACTATTTGGATTAATATTTTTGTAAATCCAAATAGTTTTAATAGTTTAAACAATTAAATTCCTAAATAATTATTAATTATCCAAATTTTTTTAAAAGGTCTTTCATGATGCACAGGCTAAGGTCATAGACCACACTGCCTAGTCATTAGTTTTCTATCAAACGAACCATCACCTTACGGCTGCATTCACCATGTGCTTGTCTTGCCAGTCATCTTATAAAATAAAAAATCGTCATAAGTGGGGCTTATTTTACCCAGCTTAGGAAATTAAATTCGCCAAAGTCATAGATTAGAGTTATGTATGTATATGTATTACTCGAATATCACACACACAGTCCGCTGTCAAAACACTCGCCGTTAAACATGTGTTTGGCGAGATAATAGTGTATATTTAAGAGTAATTTTAGATGAATAAATGATAAAAAAAACATAATAGATAATACTACTTTAATCTATGAAATATAAAATATTAATCTGTGGTTGGAATTCAACCGAGAAGAAGAAGAAAGTCATGAAATATCCAAGCCATAGATCCAAGCCGCGAGCTCGCTAGCTGCCGCTTACATTTGACAGTTCAAAGCTGTGTTCTTATGTCAAAATGCACTGTTTACAAGCATTTCGTTCCTTCTTTGAGTGGTAAAATGGACATCAATTTTTAGACATTAGTGTCCGGTTTTTTTTGATATTTTAACTTTTTAAATCGTGTTTTAAGAAGACGAAGATTGATAAGAGAAGATTTTCGCGTTTGCGGTGTCCACATTTCGGGTTCCGCTTTGAAAGTTCCGCGTTGCGAGTTCCGGGTTCTTATTTACTGGCAATTACTGGCAATCATTTTATAAGTTACAATTTACTCACACTTATTTAGGGAAACTACACAAAACAGTAACTTAATAATGATAAATACCTATTGTTTGTAAATTATTGTAAAATTTCCAATCATGGAATCTCATAGGCCCTTTACAACTTATTTATTGTATATTATTTATTGTAAATAGTTATTTATATTCTGGTATCTGTATTTAAAAGTACATAGTATATAGTGCTAAAATGCTGTTAATATGTACTTATTATGTATTGTAATTGGTTAATAGCATAGAATTAAGTTACCATTACGAGACGCATATATAACTACAACCACATTAATACTATTTTAATCTGTGACTACAACAATAGTTCATATTTCAGTTCACTTGTCCGGTTTTGTGACAGCCGGACACGTAAGAAGAAGAAGTAGATATCCACGGAGAATTGATGCCCACGGAGTTGCGTAATCAGGCCGCAGAGGTTGCAAGAGTTTTGCACCATTCTGCCAGTGTCGAGTATTTATAGATTTTTATGGCATAGCCAAATTTTGTGTAATGAAGTAATATTTATAATGAGGGCTTTTCGAAGTGTCACTTTTAGGTACAGAGACTACCGTAAGATGGCGCTTGCATAAAGTAATATGTCAAAAAAATATGTATTGATAATATGTAGCCTGAACTGCAGTTGGATTAAACATTGGCTCTTACTGCTGCTGGAGCTGGTTAGCTTGCTGACAAGCTTCATTCCATGGGAATATAGAAGGAACAGCTTTTCTTTTAAGTATTTTTAGGCGATGAGCTGCAAACAAAAGTTTGGTTTTTTAGGTATGAACTCCTAAGGTAGGTACTTACTGTAGTACGTTTCCATTAAGTTATGATACCCAAGATAGGTAACAAACATTAAGATATACATATATTTAGGTTAAGAAATTAAAAAAATGTAACTAATTTAAGTCTAATGTCAATAAACTTTATTATTATTTCTTATTGCACACTAAGATAAATATTTTACCTCTTGGGGCTCTTGCCAAATGTGATGACGGAGAGATGAAATCTGCTGGCGTAAAGTGAGTTGAACATAATATGAAGAAATTTTTTCTTATAGTTAATCCTGTTTTTACATGTTTGATAGGCTCTATCCATCTTGATCTCCGAGTTTCATCTTGAGGAAAGCGGTGGTTACCTATATTTTTACAAAATTGTACTACGCATGGACTAGCCATGTTAAGTATAGTTCTCAGGGCACAATTAATAAATAATAAACTATTGCAAGTGAAAGAAAGAAAGTTGAAAGGTAAACAAACAAAAAACAAAGCGAAAATTGACATTTTACACAGGACTTGACATATTACTTAGGCTTAATGCCATCTATCAGCATTTTTCTTAAACTAGTAGAACTGTCAAAATAAAAACCGCTCATTGGCCGTACTGACATCTGTCCGCTGTCACTTGAAAATTTGAAATTGCCAATTTTACAAAAACAATCCATGCCGGTTTGACACAAATTATACAAATAACATTTTATTACGAATTTTTTACATATTTTCCATAAATTATTTCTGCGATGGATGAAATTGAATACAAATTAAAAACTAACAACAGCGTTCTCATCGTGAATGCTATAGATAAGTTAATTTTGACTATAAAATCCAAGTATGTACCTACAGAGAGACAAAAATTTGTATTGGAGAACGAGGAATTAAAATATTTAAGAGAAAAATGTTCGTCGAAAGATTTCTTGGTGAGTCTTACGGCTTGCCAAGGCTTGCTGGCTCTAGTAGAACTCGGTGTGTTGGAAATAGCCCATACCATGTCTACAGTAGTCACCTTGTTACCTGCTACACAGTAAGTATACTAAACTGCTGAATTAGCATACACACAATAAGTTGTGTAAACATATTCTGTAATAGTTGTTTTAATTAAGCCTTTCGAACTGTCTCATGACATGCTGCATGCTATATTATATACTATACTCAGTTTTAATTCTAATGTGATTATGATTTAAAGAAAAACAATGATAAATTAATTTGGTCTACTCACTTTGAATTGGAACAGAGTATACATAGAACAAAAAATATTTCATCATTTAGTAGTACTAAAACGTCACTGGTAAAAACTATAAGTACCTTTAATAACCAAAATGTGAGGGCATAACTTAATATATATATGACATTTCCTTGCATGCTTCTCCATGCCAGAGCTCTGAAACATCCATGTCTGTCTGTCCCTTACCAAATCCCTTAAAGAGCAATTAGCAAAATGGTAGATTCTAGAGATCTATAGAGCAAGCAAGCATAATGGAATGTTACGAAAATTTAAATAAAAATTATATATATTTTATTTGCAAATAGGTTAGAAACTTACACTTTTGGAATTGTCCTACATACAACCTACCACCGCAAGACTTACAGATTATATGTACACATAATTTGTGACTGATTTTTATCTATTTTTACAAGAGTATATAAAAGTACTTATCAGACTTGGTATGCCTATTAATAGGCACACAAAACAGTAAAGTACACAAAAATAGTTATAAAAACTTTAGAATAGATAAGTATGTTAGCTATCCTTAAAACCAATATTGTTTATTTCAGAAACTACACAGCAATTATTTCCACAATGGCTGGACTACTGGTTTTGGATCTGAAGTCTAGATTAATACCGGGAGAGCCATACAAGTGTCAATTTACATTGAGGTCTCCGCAGCATCCATTTATAACTGTTCTGGAGAAAACTAAAGATGTTGAGGAGGATATTCTCGTTCAGATGCAAGCATTGTGCACACATCCTGAATATACGTAAGTTCCATTAACAAATGAACTGGTTAATCTTACTACTGAATAGAACAATAAATATGTAATATGTATTATGAAGATATGTGAAAAAGATAAGACATTGCAATATTCAGAATCTTACATTAAACTGAGGCCTTACTCTCCAAACTTATTCTGATTCAAAAGTGCCTCGTACTCCCTAATAAATTGATGTTTATTAATTTTGTGTCTAACTCAATTGATATGGCCAGGAGTACAAAAAGTTATGATCTAACAATTTTCTTTATCCCAGTTAGTTTCAAAGTAATCTACCAAATAATATACCATAAGTCATTGAGATTGAACTGATTCGATTCTCGATTGTGTCGGGAGCTAGCCTGCTGTAGACTCAGGATGTAGTGCATAGTATGTAAAAAATCTTAATATAAAAAATATATTTGCAGAGTATCATCAAATAGTTTAGAACTGTTACGTCCGGTGTTCCTATGGTTGACTTACAATCCTCAGAGGAGTAACCGAGGAGTGCGACCTTGGCAGTTGCTGCTGAGTCTTCCACAGACACCCACACAGTCGTCCCTGCTGCTAGCTTGTATCAGTTGTCAACAGGTGAGAATTTTTATTACAAAATTTTTATTTTTAAACTGAAAATAATAATATCTATGGAAGATTTACAGCTATCAGTCAGGCCCTTTGCTAAGTATCCCAAAACATATTGTGTTATGTAAGTAATTATTGTTATTTAACTAAATGATGAAATGTTATGCTATTATAATTCATGTTATTAAAATTAGACTTCTTAAAGTTAAAATAAGAATATTTTGCTAATACTAATGTTTAGCTAAAAGTGCCAGCTCTTAATGTAATCTATGTATTGAACATCTTCTGTACCACTTTTATAGCAAATAAATAATTGATTGATGGATTGATATGCCGCTGCCCTGTAAAGCAGTAACAATCAGGGTGTTGCATTTGCCACCATAGTTGGCATTTGAGAGGAGAGCAGTATGTGCATTTGACTGTGGTGCTAATTATAAAAATAACAAGAATATTTCTGTAGTCGTATTCAAGATTTTATTATAATGCATAGAAAACTTATTTGTTCCTATGGTGGGATTCAAACTAGCTCGCTTCAACGCGCTATAACCTCTGAGCCACAAAGGTTAGCAAAAATGTTTCTACTGTCTGATTTTATTTAACTTACTATAAACCTATGTTTCCAAAAGCTTATATGTATGGAAATTTTGCGTCATATGGGTATATGACGTAATGACAAGTTAATATATTTATTGTGTTTTTCCTCAGATGTATGATCCAAAGTTAATAGAATGTACCTTCGCGGCGTACTCAGCTGTTGTAGACTCAGCCATTTACCAGCAGAGGAGGGACTTTGTAGTTGCCTTCCTACCGCAGTTAGCTAGGTTGTGTGGTGCGTTAGTTGGTCATGGGTAAGTTGTTAACAGATTAAAGGCTCCTTATATTTATTTACTATATGTATCCTGACTTTTATTATATTAACATAGGTTAAGTTATATTGTAAAAGAGCCCCATGAAACTCGTTTCTTACGCCAGTTAGGCTAGGCTAGGGATGAAATGGTGGTAGCAATTAAATTGTTGACTTTTCGAAAAAGACTTCTTAACTTTTACAGGGAAATAAAATATATCTTGTATAATTATGCAAAAACTCTGTGCATAATCTTAAGATTATATACAAAAGTTTTTGCCTGCCTGTAATAAAATAGTCTTAAGAGTATTATACAACCAGGGGGAGTCTGAAAAATATATATTATGTAAAATAAGGTGTGTAAAAGGCTAATTATTGAGCTTAGAAATTCAAAATACTAATATTATAATTTACTTATATTAGTACTATGAATTTCTAAACTCAAGCTGTCGTTACATATTTAAATATAAGTAAATATATAACAACAGAACTATTTACATACCATGCATCACTACTCATATTATAAATGTTAATGTCCGTTTGTTTGTTACGCTTTCACGCTAAAAATAGTTAACCAATCGTCATGTAACTTTGTGCACATATTTTTGGAGGTATTAGAAGAAACGTACGTACGCGGGCGAAGCCGCGACCAAAAGCTAGTTTCATATGATATTTATTATTAGTTTTCTATTCAAGAGGCAAATTAAACGTTATATAATTATCTTTTTTATTTTAGTATTATTTTATTCATCCTCAAGTGGTTTTCCAGGCGCGATCCCCGTGGCTGTTACAATCTGATCGAGCGGTGTTTCTCCATCGACGCGCCCGAGTTGAAGAATGTGGCCGGCTACACCATCATCCTGCTGGCGGAGAACCTCTCCAACACGTCAGCGTTATACTTACACGAGTTATTTAATTTATGTAAGTACTAGCTGTTCCCGCTTCGTCGCGTGGTTTTTGAGTAAACTTAAGCCGTTTATGCAGCGCACTCAACGAAAGTCCCCAAATGTGAATAATTTTCTCCGTTTTTGCAACATTTCTCACTGACGCTTCACTCCTATTAGTCGCAGCGTAATGTTATATAGCCTCAAGCCTTCCTCTATAAATGGACTATCCAACAAAAAAATATTTTTTAAAATCGGACCAGTAGTTCCTGAGATTAGCGCGTTTAAACAAACGAACAAACTATTCCGCTTTATAATATTAGTATAGATAATAATTCAGTGTGCACAAAACAAATCAAAGAAACTTGAAGGCCAGGGTCCTTATTGAAGAAAAAAGAAAAAGATTGAAAAAAAATTAAGATGCTATATCTATTATCACTAACAAAGTTCGAAATCAAAAATGTATGATTCGACATTTAATCGTGGCGTTAAATATTTAAATTTTATTTAATTGTTGCTAAAAGATACATAAAATCGTATGTCACTTATCGATTATATACGAATCATCGTTAATGACATTGAATAAGGGCCAATACATTTAATCAGACATGACCACAACGGTAGTTTTATTTGAATGGCGCGATTAAATAAACGGATTGATCGAATCAGAACACATTATATTTTTAGTATGATTAGTTAAGTTAGTGCACAATCGAAACTCAATCGAACAAGGAAAAAAGTGCGTATATTCTCATTAATTTATTTAGATTAAATAATAGATTTATTGCAAATTTTATTATAGATTATGTGACTGGTTTTTGCTGTTTCAGGCCTAAACATTATAAGCAAATACGAATACTCGGCTGTATGCCTTAACGCTTTTGCCGGACTGTCGCTACAGTGGCTCCACCTACCCTCCTACCTCACGAATAACGCACTAAAAGCGGCTTCGAAAGTTCTGGACATTCACCAGGCGGAGAAAGAAAACACCAACCTGTATATGGCCAATCTCAAAGCGAACAGGGTCTTCCAAACTTTAGTCCACGTAGACGGCCACTTGTATTTCCATTTCAAAGTTTTGGAAACGTGGGAGCGTTTGAGCGATAACCCGACAAAATTGAAAAGCTGGTTCGATGACTTGGTTCGTTCGAACGATGAGCTAAAATTGAAACTGCTCCCGTTTTTCGTTGGGGTTGTACTCTACCGACAGGCTGATTTGGACCTTGTGGCTAAGGCGTTAAGGGCGATAATCGATTTATCGAGGGACAAGAAGGAGGTGTCGGTGGCGGTTTTGCCGATTTTGGTGTTCACCATTGCGAATGACACAAGACCGGAAGTGAAGTTGGAATGCTTGAAGGGACTTCCGTTGATGGCGGCCAGAAAGGTGAGTTAAGGAGAAATGTAGATTGTGCGACATAGACGGCTTTATTCTTTTTCAGTGTTCTGTACTCCAAGAGTAAAATATGACCCTATTAATGAGACTTCGCTGTCTGTCCGTCCATTCGTCTGTCTATCTGAAAGTTGTACTTTGGGATGTTAAAGTAAAACGTCTACTTTCTTCCAATCCATCATAAATAATAATGAAGCCTGAAATACATTGGCTAAGAAACTTACGCTAATGGGTGGTCCTCCTTATTTGGGGGACACACGAGATCATAAGATGTAAAGTTAATTACATACTAATGCTATGATATATTACTATTCTAATACTATGCTATAATATATTACTATTTTATTATTTTAATTAACACCCTTCATATCTATCTCAGGTCTGTATCACATGTATGTCTTTAATAGTGATAACTATACAGTTGAAATATTCACAGATTTGTCGTCAAAAAACACTAGAAACAGAATAAAATAAATATTGATGGATGGATACAGCAAACGTAATTCTATCGCCGTTACATAAGTACGGAATCCTTGCTCGAGTTCGACTCACTCTTGGCCGTTCTATTCACAGGAACAGTACGTCCCAGATAAATTTAACCCAAACGTAAACAAACCCGTCTATTACACTACCATAGACTAGTCAGTGATGCCAATTAGCCAAAATAATACAATGATTATTGTTTGCTACTGTGACTCCATAGACTATATACTATATTCTACAGATTCCGTAAAAATACGCCATTTTGACACTGAGGACAGTGTCAAAATGGCGTATTTTTACGGGAACGTTTTTCATTTGATGTTTAAACATATTGATTATTGTTTAAATTGTGTGCATAATAAGTAAATATGTGAAAATTTCGGTGTTTTTGGTCTGTTTACGTTTGAGTTAAATTTATCTAGGACATACTTGAGTTATTTTTTATTAATGAAGTTACTTAATTTTTATTCTATAATTATTTAGATGCTTTTATGTGCAAAATGTTTTTTGAAAAATGAAAATTTTGTATTCTTTTTTGACAGGAAAATGTTCCAGTTATAGTATCTATATTAAACAAGCTGAAGGCGAACCGCGGTGTGCCGATGTCTCTGCTCGTGATGCTGTACACCAGCCTGGCCGAGACGCAGGTAAATTAAAAAGTATAAATGTCAAATACTTTGCGTGGTCTGTGAGGTCATAATGTAGGATATAGCTTATGAAATCGCCGCAGTTGCGGAGTGTGGGGTCTCCGAAATGTCAAATGTCACTGTTACCGGGTCGGCACGCGGGTTTATTTTTATTATAATAATGTTGTGAATATTTAGCAATATGTTTGATTCATTTTGGCAAATAATATAATAAAGGTAGTAAAATAAATTACTAGGACCTCACTCTACAGCGCGCCACCTAGCGAGAAAAAAAACTTTCCCAAGTACATTCTTATAGTTGTTTTAACGCGAAAATCGAACCTCCGACCATTGAGCTTCGGATAAAACACAAATATTTCGCCTGTACATTTTTATCATTTACTTCTGTTACACGTAGTATAAGTGTGTGTATTCCAGGTGCGATGTTTCCCGTACCTGCAAGAGCTGCTGATCGACACCAGCGCGGGAAGCAGCGACCTCAAGTGGGAGGTGGACATCGCCAAAGCCATCGCTGTCAAGAGGATCTGTGAATTGAGGTACGTCTAATCATTTCACATAAGTACGTTTGACCGAAATCTTCATACAATCTCTTATATATAAAAATTAATGCCTGCTCGTTAAAACTCGAGAACACCTGAACCGATTCGGCTATTTTTGGCCTTGAAATATTCGTGGAAGTCCAGGGAAAGTTTAAACGGTTTGTATGCTCAACGAAGTGGGTATGGGTCAGCTAGTGTTAAAATAAAAATTGGTTAACGTCAAGTGCCCCAAACTGTGGAGTGTGGGTGACTCAAAGTGGAGACACTTTTTGCCTCGATGTCTATATTATGAATAAGTGTACAGGTAGGCCGTTCACTATTTACCTCCCACTTATTAGAGTTCCGTACTCAAAGGCTGAAACGGGATCCTGTTACTAAGATTTATGACAAAAACGTCCACATAACACCAGAGATCACACATCCGGTTGGTGAGGAGCAGTTTATTCATAAGGACCCTGCCCTTGCCCTTTAATACCCTTGATAGAACACTCACATAGGGACGAAAGTAATTTTCCATTTACTAATAGAAGTGTTCATATTCTCAGGCCATCTAGCCACGGTCTAGAGCTGGTGCCCATGATATCCGGCATCCTGAACCGCTGCACCGACAAGCCGGGCGCCGTGTCCGCCGCACTGGCCCTGGACGCGCTGCGGGCGCTGTGGGCGGCCGGGGCGGTGGCTCCAGCCGGCGCCTGGCGAGCCCTGCAGCCGCGACTGGCCAGGGAAAGACGCCCGCAGGTGCTGCTAAGGTGAGACGGTCAATGTCACTGTGTCAGCGTTCTTATGGATGATATACTGGGTAAAACTCATTTTCTGTAGGGTAATAATAATCTGCCAAAGCACTGTAAACTCACACTAAAACTCACTTTTTGTGAAGGAATAATGTGCCAAAGCATTGTGTAAAACTCACTTCGTAGAGGAATAATAATCTTCCAAAGCACTGTGTAAAAATCACTTCGTAGAGGAATAATAATCATCTAAAGCACTGTGTTAAACTCACTTTTTGTAGGGTAATAAATGTAATAATAATCTTTCAAAGCACTGTGTAAAACTCACTATTTGTAGGGTAATAATAATCTCCAAAGCACTGTAAAACTCACTTTTTGTAGGGTAATAATAATTTACCAAAGCACTGTGTAAAACTCACTTTTTGTAGAGGAATAATCTGCCAAAGCACTGTGTAAAACTCACTTTATGTGGAGGAATAATGTGCCAAAGCGTTGTGTAAAACTCACTTTTTGCAGTCTCTGCAACCTGCTCTCCGCCATACCGGATCTGCGGTCCGAAGCCCCGGACTACTGCGCGGCGCTACGCGACGCGGCGCAGCGGCTCTGGCTGATGTTGGCCGAGGGCGACCTTCCCCAAGTCAAGGCGGCCGCGGAAGCCCTAGCCAATTACAGACTGGAGGACTACACGCTCAAGGACGTGCCTGAGGTTGGTATATATATTAAGCCCGCAGGGCCGCCGACATATGTCGGCAACTTTTTGTCGGCGGTCTAGTTGGCGGCTTCATTTATTGCAAGCCGGAATATTTGCCGGCATGTCAGCGGCTGTCGTAAAAAATACAAGCACTACATGTCAAACGTCGCCGCCGCCGGGTGTCTGAGTGCAGGCGTACCCAAGCCGCCAACATGTCGGCGGGTAACACGCGCGGGCGCATGTTGCCGACATGATTCTTTTCATACATTCCGCCGGGTTGTGTCGCCGGGCTTTATCGGCGGCCCGGCGAGCTCAGTGTGTATGGCGCTTTACTTGTAGCCTATGTTATATGTATGATACGTATACTACGTACATAGCTACTTATTATATGAAATTGTAAACTAGTATAAACTTATTAGATAATACTAAGATGGTGGTTTTGTGGAGATGAAATACGTCGAGCCTCAGTGATAAGAATTAAGCATATTTATTTTTATTAATTAAGTATATTCAAATAAATTGTTACAAAAATCAGGGACAAAGAGTTTGGGAACAGTTAGCCAAACAGAGACCTTGACGCATGCGCGTAAGTTGTAACGTCCTAAAGCGATCAGTTGATTGGCGTGGGTATGAACGGTTCTTAGTTTGTCTCTGGGCTACGTTCGAAGGACACAGGTGATACCAAACAGTTACTTTTTTTCTCTTCACACTTCAACTTCTATGTTATGTTAAGCGCTGATTAGTTTTTGAGAAGTAAATGGCTATTTTTTCGTTATTCATTTCAATCATTCATTAAAAATTTCACTTTCTCTGTCGCCAATGAGGGCTTTTCGAAGTGTCACTTTTAGGTACAGTGACTACCGTAAGATGGCGCTTGCATAATGTAATATGTCAAAAAAAAATATATTGAGAATATGTAGCCTGAACTGCAGTTGAATTAAACATTGGCTCTGACTGCTGCTGGAGCTGGTTAGCTTGCTGACAAGCTTCATTCCATGGGAATATAGAAGGAACAGCTTTTCTTTTAAGTATTTTTAGGCGATGAGCTGCAAACAAAAGTTTGGTTTTTTAGGTATGAACTCCTAAGGTACTACTGTAGTATGTTTCCATTAAGTTATGACACCCAAGATAGGTAACAAACATAAAGATATACATATATTTAAGTTAGTAATTAAAAAAATGTAACTAATTTAAGTCTAATGTCAATAAACTTTATTATTATTTCTTATTGAACACTAAGATAAATATTTTACCTCTTGGGGCTCTTGCCAAATGTGATGACGGAGAGATGAAATCTGCTGGCGTAAAGTGAGTTGAACATAATATGAAGAATTTTTTTCTTATAGTTAGTCCTGTTTTTACATGTTTGATAGCCTCTATCCATCTTGATCTCCGAGTTTCATCTTGGGGAAAGCGGTGGTTACCTATATTTTTACAAAATTGTACTACGCATGGACTAGCCATGTTTAGTTTAGTTCTCAGGGCACAATTAATAAATAATAAACTATTGCAAGTGAAAGAAAGAAAGTTGAAAGGTAAACAAACAAAAAACAAAGCGGAAATTGACATTTTACACAGGACTTGACATATTACTTAGGCTTAATGCCATCTATCAGCATTTTTCTTAAACTAGTAGAACTGTCAAAATAAAAACCGCTCATTGTCAAAGCATTATGTATTTCACCTATCATTAGAACTCATTTTATCTATAAGCAAGACTATTGTTTGAATTATTTGTACCGGATTTGTTCTGTTGGTAAATCAATAAAATAAAAATAAAATTTTCGGCTTGATATATTATGAACTATGTATTACAGATATACAGGCGGACGGTCAAACTACCTGCGTCGTATTGTAAGACGCCCGCCGACGCCGCCCGGAATCCTGAAGACGTGCTCGATTACATACCATGTGAGTATATAAAGTTATACATGTTTAACCGACTTCAAAAAGGCAGGTTGTTCGTCACGTTGATTTTTGAAGTTAACAACAACAGTATTCTCTACTTATATTTGGCGACTACAACTCGCAATAGCACGCAATGGCGATATGAGAACATTTTACAGAAACTACTGGGTTAAATAACCTAACCTAGGACTTGTCAGGACATACTATAATAATAATAATAATATCTATGGACGTTTCACACCACGTCAATCTGGCCCTGTGCTAAGTATCCGAAGAACTTGTGTTACAGGTACCAGACAACGGAAATATATTTAATACTTTTATACTATACACATATTTAAGATTTTTATTATATTATACACAAATTTAATACACATCCATGACCCAGGAACATTGAAAACTTTTTGTTCCCTCGGCGGGATTCGAACCCGCGACCTTTCGTTCGAGCACCAACGCGCTCAACCGACTGCGCTACGGAGGTCGTCATACTATGTTGTTATATTTGAGTGACAAATTATTACTTCCAGCGCCATCTAGTGTGCCTTACTCATGTTACAAATCTACTAAAATCTAACAAGATACAACACGTTTTATGGGCCCAAAGTTTGTTATATCTTAGGATTTATAAATCGTAGTCACGGGTAAATTTTTTATCGCCCAAAAATAATCTCCTAAGTATTTTGCGGGAGCAATATCAGCTTGGACAGTTACATGTTTTAATTTCTTTCAGTTTAGACTTTTCAGGAGGGGATTCATTTCTAAACCACTTTGGGGGACGATTTCTTGGAAAGGGTTATAAATTAAAATAGGAATATATTATGTAACCTAGTCTTTATTTCAAAATACCTAGTGAAAACACGCTCATGATACGATAATCCACCATGAAATGCCAGTGCCTATCTACTCGCTTTATCATCAGACCTTAAAACCTAACCGTGGTGAAACTTCAATACAAGGCTTTTGTAGGAAATCTATTTCTAGGAATATTGTTGACTTGTATACTTTAATAGCTCTCCTCACCGATTTCGGTATCGGTAGCCGATTTCATTGAAACCAGGCCAGCTACGCAGGAGTTATTTTATAGTGCTCAAGTGTGTGCGCAATACACTCACTCTTCCTTTTACTCTCATAACTAAGTGGACCGGTACCCGAGACTTCTGGCGAGAGAACAGGGCAGACTTTTTACATGCCCATCCGACGCATGGATCATCTTTCTTGTCAGACAATCAGGTGATCTGCCTGCATTGTTCTAACCAAACTTGAAAACAATTTTTTTTTGTTCCAACGCGGGAATCGAACCCACGAGCTTCGGGTCGAGACCGAAGCTCTGAACCACTAGTGACTAGACCAACGAGGCATTGTAAGAGTATACTTTAGTTATATTAACAAATGACCCGAATATTAAATACCAGGTGAAATCTGGCCCGAGGTCTTCAAATACACCAACCAGGACGCATTATCCGGGGTCCAGTACCTGGTCAGCAAGCTCATGGAGAGAGAGATCAAGGCGTATCGGTCCGGGGTGTACCAGGTGCAGGGGAGAGACCTTCAGACCCTGACGCATCTACCGCCTCATAGCGTCGTCCGGGGGATGCTGGAATGTTTCCGGAAGCAGGTGAGTTGGCATCCGAAGATTGACAGCCATTATCCAGCTTTTTAGGCCAAATCATTTTGTGTAATAACACAAAAGTATTTTGTGTAATAGAAATAGAATAAGGATTTTTAATTTTGATTGTTCTTTTTAAATTAATTACCATGTTAGAAACATTCAAATTATTATGTACTCTATTTTATGTAAGTAACTATAGTTCGTCCCTGATAAATTCAACCTAAATGTAAACAAACGGAAAACATCGAAATTTTCACTTATTGTGCACACTAATTAATTATCAACACTTTCACAAGTATATCAAAGGATCATACTTCAGTATCCAATATATTTTATAACAATTATAAACATAATTAAATATGAAATAAAAAACCTTTACATTAAAAATACGCTATTTTGACACTGCCGACTGTAGAATATAGTCTATAGTCTATGGATTCATGGAGTCAACAATAATCATTGCGTTAATATTGGCCAATTGGCACCACTGTATAATCTATGGTTGTGTCATAAACGTCTTTGTTTACTTATGGGTTAAGTTTATCTCGGACGTACTATACATATTATATTTTTCCTCAGACGAAAAAAAAAACCAGCCCGTATAACTGCTGCTTGGAAATAGGTTTTGACTAGTAACCATTTTAACGTGGGTTATTTGCAGGTCACCTCTCCGTCTTACGAGTACTCGGACGCAGTACTACTAGCCATTATGGAGACGTTGTCTTCAGAGTTTCCCAAACCATTGCCACCCATGGACTTGAGTTTCCTCCATGAGCTGTATCATAGAGGTCAGTTGTTTTTACCTGCGTCAGAAGGAGAGTATGTTTGTATAATTTAGGACATGAATCGCAAAAAAAAAAATAGTACCCAGAAAATTGAGTTTAAACAGTCACTTAATAATTTTAGGGCGTGTTTCACCAAGAAATGTTAAAGTTAACGCCATGTTAAAATACCATGCCTTCTCATTCATAAGCAGATAATACGAGAGGGAGAACATGATATTTAACGAAGGATTAACTTTAACATTGCTTGGTGAAACACGCCCTTAGTAACGTATTAAGTACATTGATTCTAGAGACAGATGTTTAGATTAATGTATTTAACACTTTCCGACGTGTTAAAATACTTAAGTGACCGTTTGAACTCAATTTTCTCGAAATCATAGTTTTGCTACATATACCTTTATCCATTAATGTCTTCAATTGTTTGGCACGCTCCAAGCAATGCTCTCAGGAGCAGAGCGTGCCAAACAACAGGGCAGATCGATGAATTTCAGCTTGAGAGGAGTCATTAGATTAGCGTTCACAGTGAGAGTGACACTGGGTATAAATTTCCTTGTTTAGCAAAAATATTAATTAAGCAAAAAAAAAAAATTTAAAATAATAAAAAAATTTTTTTTTTTTAAATTTTTGTAAAAATAACAAGAAAAATAAATACATTTCTAGAATGAGAAAAGATAGCATAATAATATCCCAAAGTTATATTGACTGCTCTTTTTACACACGTTATAGATTTTTGTTTTAGTCTAAACTACAACCTATCATCACATAATATGTAAATGTAATTGAGTAGATTTTCATATAATTGTTACCTAATGACTGTTTTGGTTTACCTTATATAAAAAATAAATGTGAACTATCCTATTTCAGGAGCGCAATGGAAGAGCGGGTGCATCAGGCTGGCGGGGCGGCAGGCTTCCACGTCGGCGTCCGCCAAACGTCTGCTGGATAACTTTCTAGACGGCGTGGTGCCGGGGATCAACGAGGTACAACACCCACGCACGCACACACGCACACACGAACGCAAACCCACGCGCGAACGCTGGCACGCACACACTCAATCACACATACGCACACACGCACACGCACACACGAACGCACGCACACACATGCACTCACACACGTATGCACACACGCACGCACATGCACTCATACGTATGCACACACGCACGCACATATGCACGCACACACGCACGCACACGCACAAACACAATTAAGACAATTGTGAAGTGGCATAGTCCTGCCACCATATTAAATATAATAATAATGTCGTCGAGAAAAGACATTCGTATTCTAAAATTATGGACGAGACAGACAGCCAATTCTCTTAATTAACTCTGTTCAATACAGTAGCGATCTAGTCTAAGTACCGATTTCACCAACGCAATGCATGTAAAGCATGTAGTAGGTGTTAGTGTTAACGATGGATTAACTTTAACATTGCTTGGTGAAACACGCCCTAAGTGTACCGTGTTTTGAATATTTTCAATTACTTGTATAGTGTATGATAGATGTGTAGCTTCAACACTAAACTAAAAAGTATCCCCATATTTTTGTCAATCGTGTTACTGTACAAGTACGAATCAAAGTTTAAATAATTTACAACAAAGTATTTTTTTTTTCATAACGTCACGAATATTTTGTTGTCAATGTTCAATCTTATACAGCATGTCTCATTGTTCGTATATCAAGCCGTAAACTATAGTGTGAAGAGAAGCACGCGTAGAGCATTTTAGACCTTTGATTTTTTTAAGTTATATTAAGCAATTTATATGAGGTGTCAAAACAAAAAATGCTCTACGGCTCATTCTCTTTACACTATATTCGGCTTGGTATATTATGAACCGTAGGACACACTGTATGTACAATATACTATTTGGGCCACTGTGAATATTAGTTCTATTTTTTCAGGAAACCGACGAGATACTAATATTTGACAACCTGCCGATACTCTGCCGGACCATGCCTCCAAACTCCCTCCGAGGGCCGATAGAGAAGTGTCTCTCCGAGTCCTACGCCTCCCTCCCAAGGTCGAAGGTCAAAGGTCAAGAGGAGCAGACGTTTGTTAAGCAGCTCAACAGGATTAAGTTGTGTCTGGAGAACGAAAAAATACACGAAGCTAACAGAACTCTACTGTGTCAGATAGTTGAGGAATATTTTCAACTGATCGAGGATGACAGTGTGGTGGGTTTAATTATCTTTATCTTCTATCTATATCTATATATAAAAATTAATTGCTGTTCGTTAGTCTCGATACAACTCGAGAACGGCTGCACCGATTCGGCTATTTTTGGTCTTGAAATATTCGTGGAAACCCCGGGAATGTTTAAACGGTTTGTATGCTCAACGAAGTGGGCACGGGTCAGATAGTTTATGTATAACAATATTAATGGCCATTTTACTATTTAAAACAATTTTGTGATGATTGAAAGAGTTCATTACGCTAAGATAAGGCTCTTGTGTTACACGTCATACGTTTTGAGCTTATTTTATTTACACTTTAATTTGAATAAATAGGTATGAGGTACCCAATATTATATTCTAGTCTGACTGTAAATAATTTTCTCAGTCGTTTACAACAAATTTAGATTTTGAGTAATTTTGAGGTCATTCCGCTATATAGGATGCATCTCGTTTTTCATTATAACGCAGCGCGTTTTTTAAGATAGCAATTGAAAGAGTGGCGTGTTACTTTTGCGTAGGGAATAAAGTTTAATTTTAAATCACTATGTTAAAATGCTGCGCCGCATCTTTGACGCTGACTACCAATGTTTTGTTTTCACTCCTTGTTCCAGGCGTGGCCATCATATTTGGACGTGTGTACAGCGCTTAGCACACGGAACTGCGAGCGTATGTCCTCCACGAGTGGCTGGTGGGAGGTGAGCGGCGCGCTGCTGCGGCGCGCGGGCGCGGTGCGTGCGCGGCTCGCGGTCGGCGCGCTCACGTGGCTGAACGAGGCGGTCGACGCGCACGCCGCCCATCGCCTGTAAGTAGACCGTGCGTGCGTACACACACACGCGTTTGTCCTCGAGGAGCGGCTGGTAGAAGGTAAGTGGGGTGCTGCTGAAGGGCGTGGGCGTGGTGCGTGCGCGGCTCGCGGTCGGCGCGCTCACGTGGCTGAACGAGGCGGTCGACGCGCACGCCGCCCATCGCCTGTAAGTAGACCGTGCGTACACATACGTCTGTGGTCGACGAGCGGCTGGTGGGAGGTGAGCAGCGCGCTGCTGCGGTGTGCGGGCGCGGTGCGTGCGCGGCTCGCTATCGGCGCGCCCATCGCCTGTAAGTAGACCATGCGTACACATACGTCTGTGGTCCTAGAGCGGCTGGTGGGAGGTGAGCAGCGCGCTGCTGCGGCGTGCGGGCGCGGTGCGTGCGCGGCTCGCTGTCGGCGCGCCCATCGCCTGTAAGTAGACCATGCGTACACATACGTCAGTGGTCCACGAGCGGCTGGTGGGAGGTGAGCAGCGCGCTGCTGCGGCGTGCGGGCGCGGTGCGTGCGCGGCTCGCTGTCGGCGCGCTCACGTGGCTGAACGAGGCGGTCGACGCGCACGCCGCCCATCGCCTGTAAGTAGACCGTGCGTACACATACGTCTGTGGTCCACGAGCGGCTGGTGGGAGGTGAGCAGCGCGCTGCTGCGGCGTGCGGGCGCGGTGCGTGCGCGGCTCGCTGTCGGCGCGCTCACGTGGCTGAACGAGGCGGTCGACGCGCACGCCGCCCATCGCCTGTAAGTAGACCGTGCGTACACATACGTCTGTGGTCCACGAGCGGCTGGTGGGAGGTGAGCAGCGCGCTGCTGCAGCGTGCGGGCGCGGTGCGTGCGCGGCTCGCTGTCGGCGCGCCCATCGCCTGTAAGTAGACCGTGCGTGACTTAAGAACACACACGCGTCTGTACTGCCCAATTAGAGATATCAAGTCACATATCTGCGTTGAATACCTTACTCGAAGTATCTCATTATAACGAAGACAGAGTTGAATCTTTATTGAGACTGAACTCGCTTTGTCAATGCGGAGTAAGCTGTTCAACAGTTAATTCTTGTATTGTAGGTGTGGAGACTCATGCTAAACCCTCCGTTAAAGAAAACTTAATTGCATCATCGGCCTCAGGGTCTGGCTTAATAAGTATTTACAGTGATGAGCTTGGTCGGGGAGTCGGGGTGCAATTGAGTAAGTTGTGTGATGGACAGTCAGTGTGCAATACCTGTATGCCAGGAGCAACATTTGAGCAAGTAATTAAAAAGATTTTACGCACAGCTTACTGTCCTAATACAACACTAATAATATTATTAGGGAGAAGAGGAAATGTAAATAAGGTTCAAATGGAAAATTATATAGAGTCACTAAACAGAGTTCAAAATATTAGTAACATTATATTATTTACATTTCCATACATAAAAGAGTTGCCACGGGAAAATAATATTAGGTATAATCTTAACAGCCAATTGTATGCTGCTGTTAATAATAATTGCATATTGTTAAATAAATATGACAACAAAATCAATATCATTGACATTAATAATATTTTAAATTATAAATTATGTAAATTGACATTAGATAGATACTTTCTATCTTTATACTTTACAAGACTTGTAGCTAATACGCTATTAACTTTTTTATATTTAAACCCAGCCAAGAACTTGGCTAGTAAGACCACAACTGCTTCTATTGAGCAGCCTAGCAACAATATGACTTATTGTAACTCCTTGGAATATGTTCCAAATAATAATAATTTAAATTAGACTATAAGACAACAGAGGAAGTCTCTAGCACTATAGATATAAGTATTAATAAAAATAGTAATAAGTTACATACACTTATGCTGGTGCATCAAAACATACAAGGGATGGCTAGTAAAGAGCTAGAAATTGATTTGTTTTTAAATAATAATAATATAGATATTTTGTGTATTACAGAACATTGGTTCAAGAAAAGTGAAATCATGCTAAATTTTAGTATGCACCAGGTAGCGAGTTCTTTCTGTAGAGAGAAAGCCATAAGAGGCGGCTCACTTATTTTAATTAACAAGAATTTAAAATACAAAGAACGGAAAGACATAGTATGCCTCTCTACAGAACGAACCACTGAAATAGCCTGCATAGAGGTGGGAGACTTTATTATTGTAAGCGTATACAGGCCTCCATTGGGGTTATATGATTCATTCGAAAAAAATATGGAATTATTATTAACTAAGATATGTGCATCTAACAAACAAATAATATTATGTGGCGATTTTAATATAAATATTTTAGAGAGTAATTCTACCACTGTTAGATTCACATCTATGTTAAAATCATATAACCTTAATAATTTATTCTTTGAACCTACAAGGATCAGTAGCAACTCTGCTACTTGTATTGATAATATATATAGCAACATAAATCCAATTAATAAAGAAATAATCAACATCCTAAGCTCTGATCACTGTGGACAGCAAGCTACTTTCAATATGAATAGTAAATGTAACCAAATTAACAACAATAAAAATACATTTATACCAATTAATGTTAAACGCACTGAGAAGTTTAGAGGTAAAATATTAGCCAACATTGGACAATTAGAATATGATAACAGCCCAAATAGGGCATTCACTAAACTGTTTCAATTAATTAAATATAATTTTGATACTATTTTTACCTCTAAGACAGTGAGAATACACAATAAAAGTAAATTCAGTGAATGGGCAACATCAGGTATTTTAAAAAGCAGATTTAAGTTATATGAACTGTATAATGAAAAGACATTTAATCAAAGTGAAGACTTTAAAAATTATGTAAGAAACTATTCAAAAATTTTTAAGAAAGTTTGCGCTGCAGCAAAGTCTCTTGACATTAAAAATAAAATTAAAAATTCAAACAATAAAGTTAAAACAACATGGCAAATCATTGCAAATGAAACTGGAAGAGTCGCCAGTCGCAACTCAGATTTTAAACTAAACATAGATAATAAAGTAATTACATCCGACAGTGAAGTTGCTACTTTTTTTGAGAAATTCTTCGCGGACATTCCAGTTTCAACAACTAAATATTTGAATGCCTCTTCTGTTGATGCTGAATTACTCCTTAAAGAAAATGTAAAAGAGTGTGAAGTCGACTTTCGATTTAGAGAAATAGGGCCCCAAGACATAATAAAACATTTTAATTTATTAAATATTAAGAGTACTGCAGATTTGTGGGGCCTATCTACGAAAGTTATTAAATCGATAGTCGACATTATCGCACCTTACTTGTCAACTATTTTCAATGATTGTATTAAAAGTGGAGTATTTCCTGATCTAATGAAACATAGTAAATTAATACCTCTTTTTAAGTCTGGTAGTAAGTCGGATCCATCAAATTTCCGGCCTATATCTATTCTACCAACATTAAGTAAAATATATGAAAAAGTAATACTAAATCAGATGCTTGCACACTTTAATGTTAATAATATTTTACACGAAAAACAGTTTGGTTTTACAAAGGGACGCTCTACAACAGATGCAGGCGTCGACTTGATAAGTTATATTTTTGAAGCTTGGGAGGGATCGCGGGATGCTCTTGGAATATTTTGCGATCTTTCCAAGGCATTTGATTGTGTGCAGCACACGACATTGATCAGGAAACTACACCACTATGGGGTAAAAGGTCCAGCTCTCGCCCTTTTGAAATCATACTTGTCAAATAGAACTCAGAGGGTAGAGGTAAATGGGAAAAAATCCATAGGCTCTAAAATAGAGATGGGGGTCCCACAAGGGTCTATTTTAGGACCTTTTCTGTTTTTAATTTATATAAATGATCTACCATTCCTTATTAATGAAAAACACGGGATAGTATTATTTGCTGATGATACGTCTCTTATTTTTAATATAAAACGGCAAAATATATGCTACGACGAAGTAAATAGTGCTCTCTCAAAAATAGTACATTGGTTTAATGTAAATAATCTTTTGCTTAATAATAGAAAAACAAAATGTATAAAATTCACATTGCCTAATGTGAGGCAAACTGATACCAATGTACTATTAAATGAGGAATGTATGGAACTAGTGGATACTGCAGTATTCTTAGGTATAACGTTAGACTCAAAACTTCAGTGGGGCCCCCATATAGCTAGGCTGGCCGACAGACTCAGTTCAGCAGCATATGCAGTTAGTAAAATTAGACAATATTCAGATGAATGTACTGCACGTCTAGTGTATTTTAGTTACTTTCATAGTATAATGTCCTATGGTATTCTGCTATGGGGCAACGCTGCAGATATAAATAGTATCTTTGTGCTGCAGAAGCGAGCTGTTCGGGCAATCTACAAGCTGGCCCCCAACACTTCACTTAGAGAAAAGTTTAAGGAAACTGGAATATTAACTGTAGCTTCTCAGTATGTTCTCTCAAATGTATTATATGTTAAGAAAAATATTCATCAATTTAAAAAAAAATGTGACAAACATAATAGAAATACTAGAAATAAGCATAAACTGGATGTACCAGTGACAAGGCTTAGTAAAGTAAAGAATTCTTTTAAAGGTCAATGTATACGCCTTTACAATAGGGTCCCAGAAAACGTTCAAAATTTTTCTAACAATAAGTTTAAGAAAGTAGTCAAAGAACGTTTGTGTGCAAAAGCATACTATAAAGTTTGTGACTATATGAATGATAGCACACCTTGGGAATAAAGTAGCCCCCTGCAAGGCTTTTTTTTTTCCTTTTATTTAATTGCATAAAACTGCAATTTTTTATTTGTAGTAGTATTGACTATTTTATATGTAAACATATTTTTTATATTTATTTGTTTTTTAAAAGAGAAATTTTCCATCTTTTTAGTAAAAGGTGGCCCCATGCGAGTATCTTACGCCGGTTCTTCTCGCTGGGCTAGTTCCCGAACCGGTGGTAGGCATCATATAGAAACGACGTTCAGAAAACATTTTTGTAAAATTTATTCTGAATAAAAATTTTTGACTTTGACTTTGACTTTGACTAGAAAAGCATACTGCTAGGAGGACAAACTTGACATATAAAAATCAAATATAAAACAGTATAAGAGGTTTCAACAATCACCCTTTTTTCTTTAACATTCCTAATGCACAATCTAATCTTTACAGAGAACAAGAATATTCCCTGCAGTACATAATACCGGCGCTGAAAGCGGCCAACACCAAAGAGAAGTCCACGAGAGAGTGGTTCGTGCAGCTGATGGCGCGGACGCAGGTGGCCTTCAATGAGTGAGTACAACGACCTAAGGTTTAGGGGCTAGAGTGATCGCGATAGGGCGATAGACGGATGTCGCGGGTTCGAATCAAAACAAAAGTTTTCTGTATTTATTACACGTCTATGAAGAAAATATATTTGTATTGAATATGTGTAACACAACTTAAGCATGGGGCCATTTCGTGGTGTAAATTGGCTAATGATATTATATTTAAAAGAAGTTTAAAATGCTTTCAAATAAAAGAAAATCACTATGAGAATACTCTATAATTTAAAACTTGAATTATAATAATAATATATATAGACGCTTCACACGGATCACACCACGTCAATCTAGCCCCGTGCTAAGTATCCGAAGAACTTGTATTACAGGTACAGGACAATGGAAATATTTTATACTATACACATACTTAAGATTTTTATTATATAAATACACAAATTTAATACACATCCATGACCCAGGAACACAGAAAACTTTTTGTTCCTACCGCAGGATTCGAACCTGCGACCTTGCGCTCGAGTACCAACGCGCTCAACCACTGCGCTACAGAGGTCGTCTATGAATGTGATCTCGAAGTTTTTGACTATCTCTCTCTATTTAGTTTCCTGAATTTTCTAATATGACAAGTTTTCACGTCGTTTATATATTTTTTTCAGAATCGAAGACCTCCAGTCCAAGTTGTACCTCTGCGACGTGTTCTTCCTCGCCCTGATAGTGTTCAGCGGGTTGTGGTCCCTCGAGCCGGATTATGACGCGGTGGTCAGTAGCCGCAACACGCGACTGTCGCTGCTGCCCGCGGCCGCCGCGCACCTCATGGAGATTGAAGGCTGGGACGAGTGCGCTCTGCAGGTTACACTTGTTCTATGTGGAACGGTATATTGTAGAAACAATAAACAGATACGGAATTGAAGACGTGAATGGATATGAAGGTGATATGCAGCAAAATTATGATGCAAGAAAATTGAGTTCAAACTGTCACTTAAACATCTATACTTAATATTATAAAGCGGAAGAGTTTGTTTGTTTGTTTAAACGCGCTAATCTCAGAAACTACTGGTCCGATTTGAAAAATCTTTTTTTGTTGGATAGTACATTTATAGAGGAAGGCTTTAGGCTATATAACATTACGCTGCGACCAATAGGAGCGAAGCGTCAGTGAGAAATGTTGCAAAAACGGGGAAAATTATTCACATTTGGGGACTTTCGTTGCGTGCGCTGCACAAACGGTTTAAGTTACTCAAAAACCACGCGAACGAAGTCGCGGGAACGGGAATTTAGAATACGTCGTAACGTATTAAATTAATTAATCTAAATTTCCGTCTCTAGAATCAATGTACTTAATTCATTAATAATCCTAAAATGTTTAAGTGACAGTTTAAAGTCAATTTTCTGGGTAACATTTTTTTGCGACGTATCACCTTCATCGATTCGTGTCTTCAATTATGACAAAGCGTCTGTCTGACAAACAGTTTGCCGAGTGTAAGTCTAATGCCTGGTGTACGTGAAAAAGTCAAGTTCAATGTAGATATCACATTTAATTAGTTAGGCGCAAGAGACGTTGTGTGTTACAATTTTTTTTGCATAATCGAATCTTTGTCTTCGTTTTTTTTTTATTAAGAATACATTTACAAAAAAACAAAAATAAGTTGAACATTTAGTTTTCACTGGATACCGGGCCGACGATGCATTGCAGGTGATTCCTCTGGTGTTGCCCATGTTCAAAGGCGACGGTGACCGCTTACCATCAGGTGGCCCGTCTGCCTTTTCGTCTCGCTCTATAAAATAACCTATAAAAAAAAATGTTATAGAGCAAACAAAAATTTTTTTTATAAAAAAATCTCTATTTGTGCTTATAACTTCTTTAAATTTTAATTTAGGGCAAACTGTTGCATAAACAGTAAGTAGGAAAAACAATTTGCTACAAATTGTGTATTTACGAAATTTTTATAACATGCATAGTTTTCGAGATATCGCGAAAAAATAGTTTTTCAAGATGGCGGCCCAGGTCACCCTTGTGACGACCACACAAACTTGAGGTTAAGCTTCTGTTGATTCCCCACACATGTCTCAAAAATATAATTGCGTCCTCTAAAAATGGAAATGTAACATTTCAATGGACTAAACATACCATATTTTTTTTTATAATGTGTTTCTGCAATCTGTTTTATAAGAACATTCAGCAAAAGATCAGGAATGTGTAAATCTTGGAGGGTTAGCTAGCCCAGTTATTGTTAACGTACTATACGACATGTTTTATTTCTATCAGCTTCTAGAATGGCTCTGTCACACGCGGTCGGCGCTGGATGACGTGACGGCGCGCGCGTGCCAGAGGGCGCTGGTAGCGCTCCGTCACACGCGACACTTCAGCACGCACCGCATCTGGACACGACTGTGAGTATAATAGACTATAGGAGAATATACTTTAATACTACCGTCCTTATCATAAACAACGCACTTGCAACTTTCGAGTGAATCGCGATCGAAGTTTTTTTCTATATTTTGTTGTCTCTATGAAACTAATAGGAATATTCCAAATATTTTCGTCTTGTTTAGTGCCTTTCAATGTGGACTTTTGCTTGTTATATTTACATATTATGTTAATTTATGACATTTTTACGATGGTTATGAATAGTTATTAGTTTGGAATTGATCCACATATTTTATTTATGATTAACAATATAACGAAAAGTATAACAGCTATTAAAAATTTGGTGATTGATCCTGGTAGATCTCGTTACGGTGATTCCCAATGTACCATTAACTAATTTTCGCCAAAAATATCGATTGCGTTGTTTATGATAAAGGCGCCAGAATTATAGAGTTCATGTTAAACCTATGTTACCCGACGACTCCGATGCCAAAATGAAGGGAAATGATTTGGGCAATATATGTAAGTACGTATGTGTGTATGTTTGTACCACCGTAGCGCCTAAACTAATTACGCGATTTTCATAAAAGAGTGTCACTAGATGCGTAATTAGCCCTGGTAACATAGACAGTAATGTGGTATTTGGGGGTTTAGTAATATTATTAATGCGAAAGTATGACTCTCCGTCCAATTATTACCACTTCACGTTTTACCGCTGAACCGATTGTGATAAAATTTGGCAAAGATTCTGAAATCTCGGGAACGGACATAACATAGTTTTATCCCGAAATGATAATATTCTCTTGGGACACTGGATCGCAGGTGAAACCGCGGGCAATAACTAGTAATAAAAGTAAAGTCAGTTAAAGTATTTTCAATAATCACATTTATTTGTTTGCACCCAAGGAGGAATCTAGAAGGCATATAAGACGTAAGTTGTTGGACTTGTGTGTGCTATAAGCAAGATGTAACATGCTTCGCGTTGTCTTAACTAAATATTATAATTTATATATGTCGCAGTCATCTAATTGAAATCGTTATTTCATTGAGTGACTAGCGTTTTTATCGAATGACGACATTGATTGAACAATCGTCAGTCAACGTCCAATTAGTTAGCGGATGGTTATGTTGTATTGTCAGTCAGAATCATCTGACTGACAATTTTTTCTCACTGCGGCGCTAGTAGTCACCAAAACAAATATGGCGTCAAACACATGGCACTGACAGCACTGTGTGGATATTTTTTTATTAAATCTACATTAAAGTGCGATACTCGTTATAAAATAGTGTGACAGCATGGATATCGGTAGTATGAGCGCAAATAAGAAAAAAAAAGTCACCTAACTAGATATTCCATAAGTAGGTATTTCGTCGACTACGCTAAATATCCTTTAGTCTTGTTTGTAATGTCGTCATTCGATAAAAACGCTAGTCACTCAACGAAATGGCGATTTCAATTAGATGACTGCGACATATTAATATACCTACTCTGTTTCAATTCAATGTTAACTAAATGTAAACAAAACATTTTTTAGCTAATTGATGTGTCATTGCTTTTCTTAATTGCGCGGTGGATAATTAACATTTAAATTAGAAGCAAGCAGCTGCCCATGTTGAGTTATATTTACTTTTAGATCACATTTAATCGAAACGTTGGATATTTTGCTTATTAATTTTTACTACCCTTACAATATGTTCATCCCTCTGTTTGGATGTCCCTCTTGATAGTTTCTGTAATTATTTATATAAATTTATATTTATATTGATTTTACTTTTGATTAACTTTGTGCTGGTGGTGCATTATTGCTTACTCGACGGCCAAATATTGAAGCGCTAAAGTTAAGATGTCTCATATTCACAAGCTGTCACTGTCACACCTTGGTGTGACGACAAGGACAGCATGTGACAATAAACAATTTAATATCTAATAATTAAAATATTTTTATTTCCTTTAAACTTACAACAAAAAACTAAATGTTTTTTTATAGGTTCCTGCACTTGGTATGTCTTTATGTCAAATTTTTTTTGTCCTTTTCCATAATAATGATTTGCATTATTACCATGTTATTTAAACACAATACATAATATCGTCGCTTAACCTTCACAACCTTGTATCTATAAAACTACAACTTTTCAGTGGAGTCAAAAAACTTAATAATTTTAGATTTAATTATGACATCGATTTCTTTTAAATTTCATTCAAATATACATCCAAAATCCATGTCGTAATAAAATTTAAATTATTAAGTTTTTTGACTCTACTGAAAAGTTGTAGTTTTATAGATACGAGGTTGTGAAGGTAAAGCGACGCTATTTAAAATTAATCTAACATTTCATTCGACTGTTACAGATACCAATTTTATATACTGTCATACTGTTTTTTTTTTTCAGTGAAAACGACTACAGCTTACTGGGGGAAGAGCCACAAGATAATAAACTTAACTTCTGAACGCATATTTCGCATTATTCTAGTATACATTCACTAATTTACTTATTCTCTAGTAAGACTTAATACTGAAGGCCGATTCTGCTAATTAGATCTTGTAATATAGTTTCGATGCAGTCTGCATTTTTAAACAGCAAAATGATATAATATGTAAATATTAATCAAACCAATGCAAAACTAGTTTTGACCTATACGGTTGAATTAATATTTTTTAAAGAATAAAATGCTTTTAATAGCGTCGATCGCACGTACACATACATATAAATACGAACTTCATGGCTGCAGTCGACTGCACTTCCTTTGTGTATCAATATTTAGACTACTAGAGTTCTGAGGAAATTGTTTATAATCTAGTCGAGCTGGAACTATGTGAACATAATATTATTCAAATAAAAAAAATAAAGTTGCCAAGACCATCCATAATATTGTTTATTATTTATTTATTTTCAATAAATAAAGAAAAGAATATCATACGATTGTTATGTACAAATATAAAGAAATTATGTTTTGTATTTTTTATTAAGTTATTGTGTAAGACAAATATTTAATAAAACGATGAAATATATTGATCCATAGTTTTTTTTACTATAAAATATTACAATAAATTATACATGCCTACATGCTAGTTATTACAAGTTATCACACCAATATTTATGAATAATATACCGTTAAGAGCCAATTTTTACGTTTACCAACAAACTCGTATCTTAGGAGTAGATCTTATTATTATGGCATATATATGGTTCAGTGTGTTTGTTGGCAACCAAACCAGCCGATTCACAATTATACATATAAATAGCACAAGAATATTACAAACTGATCAAAGATACAGTGTGTTGCATGGTTCATATATCAAGCCGAATTTAGTGTCAAGAGACGCGTAGAGAATTTTTTTTTCTAGCACCTCATATAAATTACTTACCATAACGCGATTAAAGATCTCCATAAAAGTCACAAAACAGAAGAGTTTCAACCCTAGTCAGGTGTTAACGACCAGTGCGTTCGCGTGTATAGACTAGGAGCCTGCGTGTAAGATTCACTCCTCGTGGTCGTTTTAGATCTTTATTTTTTAAGGCGTTATGGTAAGCAATTTATATGCGGTGCCAAACCAAAAAATGCTCTATGCGTCATTCTCTTCACACTATAATCGGCTTGGTATATGAACCGTTGGACACACTTAAAGTTCTCTGTCCTAGAGGGATGACACTCTCTCTACGACTAAGACCTATATTAATATAACAATCTCAAACTCGGTCAATCGCAATTCTTGAGATTGTTTTATTAATTACGGGCCAAAACATATCAAAGTATCAAAGTACTTACAGGCTCCTTTTACACAAACACAGTCGAAGAAAGAGCCAGCCACAGAATTGTTATCTGTACAACTTCCTCTAATTATACAATCACGTTTCTCATAAATTTTTTTAGATAGCGATTCAAAGTTGAACCCTGTTTACTACACAATAATAACACTTATCGTGAAGAAAATAAAGTTTTTGGTGTAGTAAAAAAGGCAAGTCTTCCAATTTTTGATGCTGCTCCACTACATCTTGACGTGAGCTAAGCCTAAAATAGTCTTTTTTTATAGAACTTTACTCTCTAGAAGAAACTCTATTCTCCAAGAAGAGATCTCATTAAATACACCAATTGTTTCCATAACCACACAATCACTCCTACCCGTCACCGAAGCACCCGCCTACAAGGTCTGTGCGTCGCGGCGGGTGCTCCGCCCTCAGAGGGCCGTCTCGTCCGCTGGAACTTCGCCCTTCACCAGCGGGTCTGTGGGGCTCTTGACGGGCACTCGGATGATTTCATCCTCAAGTTTCGAGTCTACTGGCAAGTTCTGAAAGTAAATCAGCATTATGAAATATAATATAATAACTATAGATCCTTCACACTACGACAATCTGGCCCTGTTGTAACCTGTGTGTGTAACTAACTTGTGATACAGGTTCCGGACAGCGGTAATATATTTAATACTTTAATACTATACACATATTTAAGATTTTTATTATATTATATGCAAAGGAGAAAGCCCACTCTCTATAGCGTCTCAGGCCCAATGTGGACATCAAAAAATCGCATTAAAAATGAGTGTTCTAAAATGTTAATAGTATTAGATATCTGAGATAAAAACTTAAAATGCCGCCATTATTGTAGAAATATTTTTTTTTTTACTTTTTGTCTATTTTATTTTCAAGGCCTTTTCCGACTTTTCAATAATTTATAATAGTAAGATATAATAAGATAGCCCTTGTTGTAGTGCAAGACTTTCAGTTATTGCTACCCAGCAATTGTGGCAAACAAGATTATCGCCTGACACCTAAAACATAATATTAACATTAATGATAAATATTTTCAACCGTAAAAGATTTAACGATTAAACCATAATGAAAGAAATAATAGAAACATTTTATTATAATATTATTATTACCTGCTGCCGTGAAACCCACTGCTGCATGACACTTAATTCTTCGGGCTCTAAAATACGGTTCTCAGTAACATTATTACCACAACATATACAATGTTCTTCAGACATTTTGGTATGCACAATAAAATAGCGTAATCCTTTAATCCAGGGCTAAGTAATCGTAGAAGGAGAGAACAAAACTAGTAAAACAATGCCAAAGTCGTACGTGAAAAGCCGAAACAAGTTCAGGCGAGAAAGCCACATTGCGGTGAAAAAAATCGAAAACAAAACAAAACGCATCTTTGAGCAACAAGCGAACGGTCGAGATCATTTGTTTGAAAAATGACATTTCAGTCATCAGTGTTGCCGCTTGTCGCAAAAAAATGAAATCGATAAATCGATTACGTAAAAAATAATCGATATAATATGACTTTTTATAAATCTTTATCGTTTATAGTACAAACGTAAACATTGGTTTTAAGATAAATGTTTTCTTTTGATTAATTCTTTACCGAATTACCAACAGTGACCCGTTATTTGTATTTTACATGAGTTTATTTTATTTGTTTATAAATCGATATTCGGATTGATTGATTAGAGTTTTATCATCGGGTAACATTTCACCTCAACGTTCTACTTAGGTTCCAAATAATCCAATAAAATTCCTTTTTTTATTGAAACATTACTGAATAATGTGGCGGTTATTTAAATGTTATCAAAAATCATGTCTCTTTATGGTACATTTCTGGAGAAAGTAAATCTTCTTAAGACGGCTGTCCGCTCTGGGCCTGAAATGGGCTTTCTCCTTTAATAGACATCCATGATCCAAGAACATAGAAAACTCTACTCCTTCTGGGGGATGAGAACACACAACCTCAACCTCAATGTCTTTGAGAATAATAAAAATGTAATGAAAATGAAAATTCTTTTATTTCTGAATAGGTTAGAAATGAACACTTTTAGAATTATCCTATATGACCTACTATTACAAATAGCCCACATGAAGGTGTCCTCATAGGAGTTTCTTTAACCGGTTCTTCTCACTATATATATATTTAACAAAGTTATAACTCAAATTTTTTTACAAATTACAAGAATATAATTCTATTAGTGTTGTTACATAAAGTTTCCATTACCTCTAAAGCTGTATATCTGTTGTTCGCGGGGCGAGGTGGCCTCAGGCGTGCTGGTCTTCTTTGAGGACTACCTCTGGCACTCACACATCCGACATTCTTCAATAGGCGTGCTCTTTAAAGTAATAATTAATACTATTAAAAATAAAACATTTATCATTAAAAAGAAACTTTTTCAAAAGATTATACACAAGATTTCTAGATATCGTAGCAAAAATAAACTTACGCATCTAACAGCTTAAGTAGCAATCTACCATATGCCCGATATTCCTCCTCCCCAAACTCTGCTGGGTGGTGTCTGGCCGACTCATATGCATCACAAAACTGATGGACCAGTTTCTGGCCTCTTCCATCCAGAGGAGCAGCTAGGGACGACAGCAGGAAAGCACGCAGAGACTCACGAGGGTGCCTCTTGAGGGCAGGATCTTGTGCAGCTATTTCGTCTTCTGCAATAAGTTTTAAGTATTCACATAAGCCTTATTTATACCTTATTTATTAATAATAGCTCCCACAACAAATTAAGTATTGGTAGCATGATTATTTGAAACCAGGCAGCTATTACATATTAATTATTTTTACAGTGCCTAAGAGTGTACACAACGCACAAGAACATGTCTAGAGCCAAGGTCTAGGCACTAACGGCCTGGCCTTTTATGTTGACTTTTAGATACACACACTAATTAAAAATAATTTCCAGTTTAATGAACTATGCTATGAGATAAAAAATATCTTACCTAAAGTTTTCACATCATCAACAGCTCTAAACCTGTAATGATAAGGTTGCTGTGGCTCCAAAATGTAATGTGAAGGTTCAGCGTTTAACAAACGCGGCTCAAACATTATCCTGGGCACAGCTTCTATTCTACGTTCTATTTCCTTCTTGAGAAACTGAAAATAAACACTTTTATGCTTTTTGTCTTTAAATTAATGATGGAAGTTATTTGTTTCCTCACCTTCTTTGCATCAGTTCCGATTGGAACATGAGGACCTCTTCTAGATCGTAATGCAAAGCGCGTTATTTGCCGTTTGGCAAATATAAATAGAATCACAAAAGTTAACACTCCTCCACTGATGATGAATATTATGTTTAATATACTTGTGAAATCCTGCATTGTGAATGTGAGTTATACAAATTACACCACACAAATTTAATTAGAGTTTTTATTATAGATCAAATTTTAATCTTTTAATGATTTTGTTACAACTTACAGTACAATTTTCACGTATTTTCACATGTTTTTCACAAAAAAAATTCTCAACAATAAATACCTGTCAATTTATGTCATTCTTCTTCTTCTTCTTTTCAAAATGGCTCCTTAGTGATTTGCCAATGTCAGAGTGGGTATCTGTATTTATGGTAGTTTTCCAATTACAAAGCATTGTGCGACTCAGTGGCGCACAATGCTGAATTATGCTGAAGCTTAATTGGAACGTGAATTAGTTTTTAAATGCACCAGTAGAGTGCGCTAATTACAGTATTGAAAAAAAAAAATCATAGAGTTAGCAATAACCTCATTAATGTGTAAACAACGCTTCGCTTATGAGGCATGCAATAAAGTGGTATAAATAATTATTTGTATGAGAACTGTTTACGATTATTTTAAGTAATTTTGATTTTGATTATTTAATTAACATTTGTTTTAAGTAATTTTTTTAAATGAGTTCTAAAAGAATTATATACTTTTTAATGAAATTGTATTCACATTTTAAATGTGGAATATAAAAAAAAAATCAATGCTTGTACCTTCATCCATATTTATATTAATTTTTTTAACACAGGTTGAATTAACTTTGCTTATTTTCAAAAACCTACAACGCAATGAAAGCTCTAAAAATTTTGTCATCAATAAATAATATTACTAAAGATAATATAAATAAAACATTCCGATCAATGTCAACTTAAAGAAAAAACACTTGTTAATTTTCTGTCACTGAGTTGGTATCCATTGCACGCATCAAGCGAAAACACTACTTTTGAGAGTGCTCGACTGTGCGAAGCGTTGCTGTAGTTGAAACATTCAATGTTAAGCATTATGCCGCATAATGCGCTCTAGTGCTATAATTGGAAAACTACCTATGTCATTTTTGTGTCAATATGACTTTTTTTTTTGCCTACAGTAATAAGCTATAGATTAAACACTATTTAGTCTTTTATACACACGCTCCAGGCCATTTTCTGTCAAATCAAAACACACTCACTCACTCACACACTCATTTCATATTTCACCAACATGTTCACACCGAGTTGGTGAAATATGAAATAATAATAATATTATTATAAAAAATGAAATAATTCTTTATTTATTAAAAAGTTACAATGATTCATTATTTTACTGACAGTGTGGATTACTGACTATTGATAGTGTATTATAGTGGTAGTTGCCGGTAGTAATAAGAATATTATTAATATTAACCTAAGCTGTGGGACACAGCTGGGCAAAGGCCTCCCGCAGTGTCCTCCAGGTTTTTATTTCCTGCGCCACCGCTGGCCAACCTGGGTGATAGGCTAGACACTCGGTGCGCCATCTTCTTTTGGGCCGTATACTAATAAGTACCTAACCCTTAAGTAAAATAGAATAAAAAATGAAACTGGCCAGACCCTTCACGTAAAATGTATGATACCACACTTTTAGGTAGGTACCTTTGATGAAATAGAGATACCTAAATGTCTCTCGCATACCTATAACATTGCTCTACAGTCTACACAATCGCGCGAAATAGCTGATACGTGATTGATGATTAATGGTCCAATAAAATCGATCGTTTGCACGTTGCATTCTTCTTCGACAAACAAAGACGCATTTCATACAATATTATGCGAGTAGCATATTAATCACACGATTATAATATCTTTATATCATATATACACAGAAATATTGCATTCCAAATTTGTCAACAAAACCATTTGTTGAACGCGTCGAATGGACAATCAGCGGTTATTTGAAAAGTTATTGGTCCGAGCGTCCTCCATTTTGAAATAAGTATGCATGTCGCGTTTCCCGCCAAAGACATTCGTGCCTCGCCCCACAGTGTAGAAAGAATCATGACGATGGAATTTATGTTCGGCCCGTATGATACACGATGAATATTTATTAGTTCTTAGAAATAAGTATTTTTTCAGTACTGTTAAGACATAAGTTAACCTCGAATTCAGAATTTTTCAAGCAATAACAACATAAGATAGGTACCTATCATGACTATGTTATCCTTGCATTTTGATTCTAATAAAGCCGTAAGTCGAATGCATGGTACTTATTTTAAAAACAAAACATTGATAGACAATTCAGTACCTAATATAGTGTATAGGTTAGTTGTTGAGCACCATTGTCCATTTAATAAAGTATTCAGATATGAGGTAGGTATTAAAATAAATTAAGTACTTATACAAGACGTGTAGTAGGTATAAAATTCAGTTATTTTGCTCATGTTTTCAAAATTATATTATGTTAGTTGAGTCCTCGTACTGATCATTCCCTAGTTATTTTGCTGAAGGTTTTCAATTTTAGTTCTCACACTTGTTCGCGAAGGTCGCGAATTTTAGCGGGAACCTGACAAAATGGCGGACGTCCACGTCACAATGAAACCCCGCGCTAAACGATGTGTCACGCTAACACATGCGTTATATATTTGCTTACCTAAAGGGGTTAAGTAACATATTTAGGGTACCGTGTGACTGGAACCAGGAACCCCTAAAGTTTCACTTTGTTATCTGCCCGTTCGTATGTCTGTCTACCTCTGATAACTTCAGTTGTTACAAATACCTGTAATATGAAAGTAAAGACTTAAACTTTACTATTGGCAGCAAAAAGTATGTAGGGAATAATACAAAAAAGTATTTTTAGTGGCTATTTCAGTGCACTCAGAAAAAATATATAAAAAAATCCAATCGTGCTTATAAAATAATTTACGGAACCTTTCAGACATGTGAGTTGTGACATGCTCCTGGTTATTTTTATGTCTGGTATTGGGTACTTATTGTAAAGTATGAAACTTAGTCAAAACGCGGGTGGTCTCTTTCCTTGAAACCAGGTCAGAAGTTTACCTGTTAAGGTGGTGCGCCTTACCTTTATATTAGTAGAAGAAGCGCATTACAACTTATGCAAATGCAAATATTTGGTCACATGTGTTACTGTATTATAATGCTGATCGTATCTTGTTTCTTATGCTATTGGTACTAATTACCTATCAGTTAAAGCAAGGTTAAGCCACTAATTAAGCCGAGATCAGATTTCTGTCAAGAAGAAAGTCAATCTAATATAAAAGTTAATAGAGAGGCCAAACTACTTACATGCTTACCTAATACTATGCAGTAGATAGATAATAATTAATAAATATAAATTAAAGCCGCTGATTAAAAGTTAAAGGCATTTGATGGGTCCTGATGTAACATAGGTATTAGGTTATAGGTACTGAAACAAGGCAATGATTCGCATTTTGCAATAAATAGCGTGAAAACTTATAAATTAGCTAAAGTAAAATTATAGTATTAGTACCTACCAGGGATATAAAATATTCTAGAAGCGTACAAAGCTCCTGTTTGCACGCGAAAATATGCGCACGCGTCGGTCGCTATCATAATATAAGATTTGGCATACGCAGAATTTCAATAGTAGGTATATTGCCTAATCCGGAATTCACATAAGGAACTCCTCACTCAAAGAATTTTTAAACAAAAACCGATAAGCAAAACAGAAAAGCTGAAAATAAAATAGCAAATAAGAACATTGTACCTACCTACTACTCAAAGTAGGTAAGGTAGGTAGGTAGGTAAAAGACGTTACTGTAAACAATTTCAGGACATTGTATGTTCCAATTTCAAACTACCGATTCTTTCAGCTATTTAATTCATAACGTTTGATGAACCTAGGCTACGTCTAGATCTCAGGCAGATCAGCCTAAAGCTACGCCAAGCTAAGGCACGCTACGGTGCAGACACATAACAAAGTACAACCACCACGGGGCACGGTACGAATTAATTCAGCTGGCATATCCCAGTTCTCCATTTTTTTTCCAAAGCACATCATACGAAACGAGATCGAAGGCTTTGGAAAGATCTAGAAAACAGGCGTATACCGGAGTCTTGCGTTCAGTACACTTGAGTGTTTTGTATTGGACAGTATACTTGAGTGCTAGGATTGTGCTTTCAGTGGAGAGGCCGGGCCTAAATCCGAACTTAGCGTCATGTGGTTTTAGATATATATCTAAACACGACTCAAGCACACTTTTGCCGCGAGAAACGAAGTAAGGCGAGCGTGCACTATAACTTCCGAAATCAGTTTCGGTCTGCAAAAGTTGCGGCCAAAATTTGGCCGTAACCGTAACTGCCGCCGAAGATTCATTTTTAGCCTAAACTCGGCCGAAACCGAAACCGAACTTTCGGACATAAATATTCAGAAAAAAATTGTTACTCTAGTGGCCTTATCCCGGGAGAAAGAGACCCCTGTTTTTGTATGGAAAATATGGCCGTTGTGTTTCCTTAAATGATGATTAAATTAAGTAGACGAGGTTTTGTGGTGGCTGGGCCTAATATTGTGATTGCCCGGAGGTGGTTGTGATTGTGATCTTCGTAACGCCAGTGGACCGACTTCTATATTACTTTTACTCATAGCAGAAGATACAAGAAATAAACTATTTACCTTAACTATAGACCAATGGCATATCTAAGCACCGAAGTCCCGGGCTTAAGGTAAGTTGGTAAGTAATAATGTAAGTTATATACTAAGGTACCTATTATTTGCGTAATATCAGTTGTTTTGTGTAGGGCGTAATTAAATGATTATTGATGATTCACACACGCGCAGTAGATACGAATAGACATTCACATATTCTGTAAGTATATTCTTTTTAGACTTGTCCAAGTAAATACATATTTACAAGGTCTATATAGTTTGATATGGTTATTTGTAGATAACAAAAGCAGCGTTAGTCATATTTTTATAATAATACTAGCTGACCCGTGCATACTTCGTTGAGCATATAAACGGCTTTAGGTATCTACTTAAGATGAAATTCAATTACCAGTAACGCTGAACCCAAAACCCGGAACCCGCAACGTGGAACCTTCAACGCGGAACCACAATTTCGCCATAAGTCAATGAGTCAGACCTTACGCTTTTATATATACCTAGACCGAAAACTACCGGGTTCTAAAAGGTTGATCAAATGTTCGATCAGCTAATATTTGAGTTAACAAGCCATTCTGAACACCACATGCAACAACTTCGTTCACTATCTATAGGTACGGTCACCGAAGAGCGTTCAGAATGCGTTGTTAACTCAAATGTTCGCTGATCGACGAATATTTAATAATTAATTTGTTGACGTTAATAACATTATGTTCAACTTATTAAAAAACCGGCAAAGTGTGGGTTGCTTCTGAGTCCAGGGAAGATTTAAACGGTGAGAAAATATTGTTTGTATGCTCAACAAAGTGGGCACGGGTCAGCTAGTTTACTATAAAAAGGACACCCATCACCTAGGGTCTGCTTTTTTGATAAATAAAGTTGTAGCGAGTTATCTTTATTTCATGTTCCTTCGGACCTAATTGAGGCCTAAGTAAACGAGATTATATCATTGCCATTTCTAAACAACATCCTTGGTCTATGGGCTTACATCACACACCGTATAGCCCAGACTTCACTCCCACACCAAAAAATCGCACAGCTGTTCATTTTAACGCCCTTTAGAGTTTAGAGTCACCACAATATCAAAAGTTTAAAACTAAGTACACATAAATGTATGTTGTAGATTTAGGGAAAAAGTTAGATTATATTATAAATAATCTTCTGATCGTCCGCGGTTCTGTCATATACCCAAAGACAACCTACATTGTATGTATATAGGTACATTTTGAAATAAGTATGTATGAGTTGTATAATTACTGTAGTATGTAAAGAAAAAACCTCAAATTATCCCACTTTACAGGTAGTTTAATAAATAAAAGTAATATTTACTATGCATGAGATTTCCAGGGATGCAGCTATGAAAGGTGTTAAGTTTGCTAATTTCAGTTTCAGCTTTTCATAGGTAGTTTACAGAAACGATATTCGGTGAATAGATAAAACTTTCCTGAGATTTAAATGACGTGGTCACAGTAATTTTACGTCAATAAGTAAGTAGGTGCTTAGCTTATTGTTTAAATTGTGATATTAGTTCGTAGTTGGTAGTAAGTACTTAGGTAATATTGTATGAGCTAGGTAGGCATTTTAGCTTTACATAATGACAACATTATGTAAGTAGGTACACAACACAGTAGGTAATTTAATAATTACAACGTAATTTTAAGATATATTTAATTCACAAGATTATTATATTAATTTATCCACTTAACCCTACGGATCATACATTTTGGTATAAAGTACCATTCCTTGGTAGGAATTGAGTCATAAATAACGGATTCTATTTTTGAACGTGCCACGACTTAAAAATCGAATAGGGGCGGAAATTTCGTAATCAAATTTTGTATCACGCATTTCCTTGACCAAAACTGAGCGGAAATCGACCAGGATGTCCTTTTTATGGTAACTGTCTCCACCAGGTTGGCTGCTAGATGTTAAAATGGACAGGCAATTCGTAAGGCAGCCGCGTGCGTCGCTTCCTGCGCCGTATGGAGCTACCAACCTATTGTTTGGGAGGGGATGTGTGCGCGTTGAATGTAAATTAGTTAAAATGGACAATGACTGGTGAAGCCTAAGTTTTTTTAATGATTCCTTATTTCTTTTGGTTCATGGGATTTAGTGATTGAAAATAGGCTAACTCTGTTGTCTAATGTAAGTATAACCATGGTACCTACTTAAATAACCACCTACTTCTGCACAACCCACGGCACGCGGCGACTCAAAAGCGGTGGCTTGTCGTGTATAAATCTAAAATACCCCTGGCAAAATAATACACTAGAAAAAAATAGATTTACAAATATAAAATATACTTACTTTGGTAGGTTACGTACTTATATAAAAATAACTTAATTTAATGTTTAATTCCCCTTTCAATGAGCGTGTGAACCCCTTATCAATGTCATTAAAAATTGGGGGCAAGCTAAAACCATAATCATTTACGATAAAACTTTGTACAAGCTGTTGTACCTACGTAATATTTATTGAAACAAATAGGTAAAAAGTACTGTTCGTGCTTAAAACGAAGCTTGTTAAGCGTTAGTAACAAAGGCATTTTAAATAATTCAACATGGCCTAGTGGAAAAGTTCATCGAAGGTAAAGGAGTACCTTATTTTTATGCTCCATCTAATGACAAATACCTACACTGTATGTCTACATAATTGGTATTCATCAGAGCGCGTGTAGACCATGCCGCGGTGGGGAAGGGTTAATAGCCGGCGCCGCCTCCGCGCCCAGGCATATTGTTCCGAGGTCTGCCCGCGAGCGCCGCCGGTCGCCATACGCCCGCTAATACTTAACGTCAATATTTGAACTACTGCAGTGACAAGACCGACGATTTCATTACAAATTAAGCCGGTGGCTGGGAAGGCAAGATGTCGGCATAGCTGATTGCCTATGATATACGGCTGTGTCACATCAAGCCAGCTCAATCCGCCGGCGTTCTACAGAAGAAGATTTTCAACCTGGACGCTCCCGTAACGAAGACAACGCAAGAAGTGCGAATTGCGATCGCTCCCGTAAGAAGGGGTTGGAGAATTTTTGACAGCTGTCATTACGTACTTTCATGTTCGTCCCGTTTCGATTCTCGCCGCGACCGAAACAAAAATCTTTATTTATATCACACACGATGATGTTCCCGTAGAGTGTGACTGGGTTTGTGAGTGAATAACGATACGAATAAACGACAGCATGGCGAACGACGAGGTGTTAGGGCCGCGAAAGACGATGTTCGTTTTAGTGATTGTTGTGGGGTGTTTTGCAGTCCTATGGCCCAGGATTTTGTCTCCACTGATCGTGGGCCACTCTCGGGAGCAGCTGAAACCGAACCAGTTTGACCGGGAGGCAGGTAAATAGGTATATTTAATAATAGCTCAATGTCAATATCGCTGGACTATTTCTCGATTCTCAGCCTAAAAATACTTCGCGCGTAAGATTTGCAGCAACTGAATAGAGAATAATCACATCGCTATCCTTATTGTTGAAGCGCAAACGTACTAAAAGATATCTGTACTTAGTATTGCATAAAATACTGGGGTTTTAGTAATATTTGCTATTCTCGAGAGCGCGATATTGCTGAGCAAATATTACCTGGTCCAGTTGTTGATTCTAAGCACTATGTTTACAAAAGATCAGATTGGAATGTCCTCATACTTATGTAAGAGTTAATTACATTAATGGTATGAATAATTCATGTACCACCTATACTCTGAATCAATTCTAATTATGAATAAGAAGAATAGAATTATATAAGACTAGTTTTAAATTATGTATTTATTAACTAGTCCTATTTTTGTTATAAATTTTCCCAGAAACTTCCCAAAGCCTGTAATAATACATTTTGTTACTTAGATCATATCAAATATTTCAATTCATAATAATATTATTTCTGTTTTGTGTAAATCTGAAGAGGTTATAAATTATTAACTTAAATTTACATACAAATTATTTTAAGACTAAAAATAATAATTCTACCAACATATTTATAAGAATTTTGTTGCTCTATATTTATTATACCTTTGCTTAAGTTTGGTATATGAGCATATTTTTTTTATAATAATTACAAATGATTTCCCTGGTTTTTACTTACTACTGTATTATATTATATTAACAAAAATGCTGTAAGTATTGTACTTACAGCATTTTCGTTTTCTTGCGTCAATATGTTCTATTTCATTTATCTAAATAAAAAAACATTCATATAATACACTCAAAAATACTTCAATAATATTTTTTTTCTGATCTGTGATACTGTTTATTTTCTGAACATGCTAAATAAAATTTGTTACTAGGATGCTGCGAAGTGATTTTCGAACCAGATGTAGCAGTTCTAGAGCTTGTCAACGAGCTTTGCAGTTCGGCTATAGGCAAAATCACCCCACAAGCTGCAATAGATTGTCGTAAGGCTGTCAATGATACATGCGGTGTAGACATAGCCGCACTAGTTAAACAGAAGGAGAATGTTGGAAAAACTATGAAGATGCTCATTGAAACTATGAAGAATAGTAACAGTTCTTGTCTGAGAAACAATTTTGGTGTACCAATATACAGTTTGAGTACACATTTCGCATCAAATTCCTGGAGTCTTCCAGACAGTTAGTATTATTTTAAAGTATAAGGATTTGACTAACAAACTAAATGTTTCAGTGGGCGCATTGAGTACTAATCCAGTATTCATTTGTGTACTAAATATTTCATATAATTTTATTTAAGTTTTTACTTGTTGTGTTATACTAATTCTGTGTGTATTAACAGTAAATCTTTTCTGTAATTTTAGGTTACGATTGTTCATTGGCTGGTTTAATCTGGATAGCTTGTATGGAAGTTGAAATTCTGAATTTTATCGATTTTCTAATTTACACTTTGCTTCGTCGTATGTATTTAATTAGGCGTTAGCGAAGCCAACTTCAAAATATTACATTCATTTTACGGGTTATATTTTCCCGAGTTTTTTAATTTTACGTGTAAAATGTTTAAAAAAAACAAATATCTTAATCCATTTACAAAAAAAAAAAACATTAAATACAACTCTGGTTAATACTTAGATTAAGTAGTATTCTTCATCTATGGGTTAATAGGGACGACCTCCGTAGCGCAGTGGTTGAGCGCGTTGGTGCTCGAACGAGAGCGCGTTGGTGGTCGCGGGTTCGAATCCCGCCGAGGGAACAAAAAAAGTTTTTCAAAATGTTCCTGGGTCATGGATGTGTATTAAATTTGTGTATAATAATATAATAAAAATCTTAAATATGTGTATAATATAAAAGTATTAAATATATTTCCGTTGTCTGGTACCTGTATTATTATTATATATTATATTATTATAATATAATACTCTACTGCCATCAATTTAAAAAGTTAAAATAAAAATATTTTTTTCAGTAAAAACCAGCAATTTCCCATTAATTTGTTGTCGATGTTTCTTCTTTCCAGCAACCGCGGCTCGTTGTAGGTAGTGTAAAGTATCCGAAACTTCGGGAGACGGAAAGTTAACTACACATGTCGTGTTTAAATTTACAATTAATAATATTCGTGTAGTCGCATCGTTTCAGTTATGACAATTGACGTCCACTACTGGAAATAAGCCTCCCCCAAAGTATTTCACGGGGGTAGTTAGTACGAGTGCTGCACGGGAAATTATTTAAAAATGTATTTATTGCTTTTGCGAAGTATTCTTCGCGAAATTTGACATTTGGATGGAACCAATCATTAAAGCAACCATTCCATTCGGAAGTTGGGGTCTCCAAAATGTCCGTATTTATTCTTTATAAAAATCATTAGGGCTTAGGTCAGGGCTGTACGGCGGATGATCTAATAATTCTATGTTTTCTTTAAAATGGTTCGGTTTCATTACGTTGTAATAAAAAATTACAAATGAATACACGGTTCATTAGGTTTCTTTCAGTGAGCTCATGAGGCACCGAAATATCGAGTTTTCTTGTGTACCCAGCTTTTTTTTCAAATACGCTAAAACCGTTTTGTGGTCAATCCCCAGTTCTTCAGCTACGTCGTAACTACTAATATGCCGATCTTGCTCCACTTTTTCAAAAATGGCATCAGTTTTGTCCGCAACAGGGAGACCAGAGCGACGTGCATCTTTGATATCTAAATTTCCGGATTAAAAACGCTTAAACCAAATTTGCGCTACTCTCACAGATTACTGCATTAGGTCCATAAACATCACAAATATTTTTCGCGGCTTGTGTTGCATTTTTACCTTTTTTGTAATAAAATTTTAAAATATATCGAATTTCTTCATTAGAATCATCTCATTTTAACAATAGTCAATAAGAAAAAGAAATGAAAATCTCACATAAATTACCTAATTTGAATTTGGAGTTGTCTTCAGTAAAATTAAAACTTTTTAATGATACCAAAATCAGCCAGATACAATATAGCCCAAGAGATTTTATGACAAATTCATACAATATAATAAAAACAATGCGAAAAGACTTTTTCTCCAACCTATTATTATAATTATTCCGAGAATTAAAAAGCGTTGTAGCTGTATTATTATGTTCATAATTTTTTTAAGCTTATCAATTTTATTTCGTTCTAATTAAAAAAAAACTCTGTGTTTCCTAATTTGATAATGCATTATCAACGGTTATAATTTGTGAGTAAAATAACAATACCCTTTGTACTAGTTATATTATAGGTACCTATATTCAAGAGGCGGGCTCCTTACATTAATTTTTCGCTGTCCTTGTTTGATACATTAGAAAAGTTACTTGTCAGACAAGGACAAACATATATCTTATCGAGTGTATAAATATTTTTAATAGTTAAGGGATTGTTATATAGCGCGTGTTTACCGTCTACCCAATTTGGCTACATCTCGATAACCGACGAAAACTGGAACGCTAAATTAGGAAGTCACTGTCACTACTTGGGGCAAAACATGGACATCATGTGACTTGAGCGCCACTTAATTTAGCTGCCGTTTAAGTATCCGGCCATAAATATATATAACAAAAATAACCATAGCCATTTAAGGTTTTCAAAAATGTCAAATATAGTGAGTTTTTTTCCCAGTCCTAAAGCGAGGAATTTACTAGGCGGAGATGCCCGCAGGCATGACTACTATTAGGTCCTTAATTCCGCCCTTAAGAGGAAACCTCACGGGTGAAGGAAATACAAAATAGGTATTTATAAAATCTATTGCTGTCGCGCAGTCCCTTAGCTAGCCAGCACTAGCGCGATAGAGACAACTGCAGCTCGAACTGAAATTACAAGACGTTTGGGGTATTCCTGTTTCCTCCTCCAAAACTTAACCGATTTTTTCATTTTAAACTAAAAAAAGGCTTATAGGTTAGGTTTTGATTTTATTGTTTAATGCAGTCAAATTTGTTTCCTGGATGTTTAAACACAGCTAAAAGTCTGGTAATTTCTTTTAGATTTTTGAACGTGCATGTCGGTGCTCGAGCGAGAGGTCGCTGGTTCGAATCCCGACGAAGGAACTAAAAGTTTTCTGTGTTCTTGGGTCATATAGTAATAATACACTAAATACTTGCACTTTTTACGCGATGGGAAAACTCCACAAAAGGGCGCCACCTGTACAACTTTTTCCCATGTGTACGCGAACGGCTCTCCATGCACTGGCTAAATATTGATCACTGCGTTTCACAATTCCTGACCGGTCATGGTAATTTTAAAGCGAAACTATACGGATTCAAATTGGTGGAATCTCCTCTATACGAGTGTTCGACCGAAGGCAACATTTTCGAACAAACGGCGCATCACATTCTATGGGAGTGTGATCTCTGGCGAGATGAAAGAACTACAATGCTTAACAGCCTAATTTGTAAATCTGGAGTCGTATATTACGGTGACCTCGTGGACAGCGCTAGGAATTTCCGTGCTTTCAAGCGTTTCTGCCATAATTATTATTGGAAACATTCATCAACATCATAATTACCCCCATAAATTCATAAATAGATAACAAAGACATAATAACATATATTCCCGTGGTGTTTTCCCTTAATTTTTTGGCCGTTTGTGTCATTACAATTTTGTACTGTCTCCCACTTTGCTTGGGGAGGGAAACTGGAATACTTCCTACTCCTCCTTTTTTTCTTCAGATTAATTTCGTTGTGGGTCCCAAGACAGATTTAGCTTGTCCCTCGGGCTCCCCTGAGATCATATCAAAAAGTTTGTCGTGGTTGGTTACCGCTGTTGATCCTGGCTTACAGTAGTTGCAGTGGTGGGAATGTGAGGTGGGCCAATGCCCGTTAAAAAAAAATACTTGCACTTTTTCCACTTTACTAGTTTTTTTACAAGTTATTTCTTAAAATACGGTTTCGACATAGTCATCATCAGGTGTAGGTAGATTTAATTATTTTTTCCTGGGTCATGGTTGTGTATTAAATTTGTGTGTTAATATAAATAATAAAAACCTTAAATATGTGTATAGTATAAAAATATATTTCCGTTGTCTGGTAGCTGTAATACAAGTTCTTCGTTTGCACAGTACTAGATTGACGTGGTGTAAAACGTCCATAGATATTATTATTATTACACTAGCCGAATCTCTTTTCGTAGATTGTGTATTATTTTCGGTGCTGTACCAGCTTTGTGTTTGAAAACCTGCTAGCCCCGGCCCCTGGGCACATTGCATGTTTGCATGGCAACACCGCACGTAACAGAGTAAACATTACGAAAATGATTTTCGCTTTTTATTGACATACCAACCTTGAGTACAAAGAACATTTATCTTGTGTCGGCTTTGTCTTATGAGGTTTGTCGTTTTCTATGGGGCTTCTAAATTATGCTTTTGTCGCTCAAATGCGTGCCTTAATGATATAGTTGGGGAGCCCATGATGCTAAACGTGTAGTTACTCGAGCGTTGCGGAGACCTAGTAGGTTTTGGTGATAAGATGTTAGGAGGAAAAAAACATATGATAGTTTTTTTTTATTTTAGTAGTGGAATGAGCGGAAACAGGCCCTATTTAAACTTTGAAACAACAAAATTGTGATGAAAATAAAATACTACATTTTAATATAGTTTATTTATCGTTAGAATCGACAAGACTGACAAGAGTATTACGCTGGGTCCAATATAAAATATTTGAGAAACTCAATTATTTAAAAATATTGAGTTACTTTTTAAATTTTACGTAAGTCCCTATGAGCTTACCTGACTTTAAAATCATCAGTGCTTTCGGTCGGAGCTTCTTTGATACCTACTAAACATCTCTAACCTTAATCTGGCGTATCGAATGAAATTTTTTTTTACCCCACCAATCAAATTAAAAAAAATCATGCCTAGATTACTAGAAGCATGTAGGATACATATACTATATATAATCCCCTCTTCGGCTAATATAACAGTTTGAGTTTTTCCAAGTAGGTATAAGGCATATTATAATTTCTAGGGTGCCAACGGGTAAAAAATATTTAAATTTTCAATTTTTTTTCCTAAAAGATGGCCCCGTGCGAGTTTCTTACGCCGGTTCTTCTCGGCGGGTTAGGGTTGAACCGGTGGTAACTTGTTTTTTTTGTTGACTTTCCGAAAATAGCTAGGTAGTTAAGTTTAATTTGGAAATAAAACGTTTTTTATTTTTATTTTTGTGACGTACCTACTTATTTGTCTCAATAACCATGATAGACGGATAATTAAAATTTTCACAGATGATTTTGTGTATTTATTTTCTTCCGTACGAAATTCAAAGGAAAAGGTTAAAAATTTAGTTGTCTTCGTACGAACTAGTGAAGATTTTCTTTCGTACGTAATCACGTAGCTCGCCGATGAAAAACTTTCACAAAAAGTACGCACGGTGTACGACGAATTTCGTATCGGTGAAACCACATGTTTGTCAACCGTTATAGTTTGTGATGTTAATGTAAACGCTTTCACAACACCGTCGGCCAACCGACACGTATAGAAGAACAAAGGTAATGTGTGCTGAGCATGAGTTTGGTGGCCCAAGTTGCAAATTTAAAAAAAAGTTGGTACAATAATAATAAACTTAGAAAAACAACCCAAAAGGAGAAAACTAAATTAAAAATTAAAGAAAAACCCCGACTAAGTCCGGATTTCACCAACGCATAATATAGCGTGTAACATTCCTAACAAACGAACCGATGAGCTTTAATTCCTAAACAGATTTCCACTAAACAGGAGGCCTACTCAAGTTGCCATCGCTAATTATCGCTTACAAAGTTCGATAACAAAATGTATGGGATTTGACATAAGGTACGCTAAATGACATACCAAATCGCGATCATTTTAGGCCCCCTGCTAAGAACACTCTCGACTGATGTACCTTTCAAACAAAAAACCGCATTAAAATCGGATCATCCGTTTGGGACCTACGATACCACAGACAGACACATATACATTTACATTTTTTTCTAAACCGAAGGCTGATCTTGTCAGGTCCAGACGTCACTGCGACTCTTTTGGATCTATTGTGACTCCTTCGCTTTAGAGTAGCGTCTCCAGTCCTATGTTACTCATGAAGCGAACGTATGGCAGGGGTCTGGGTTGCGAATTTCATCTGCTGTAGAGTATTCATGCTGCCCGAGGTACTGGCTCCTGCTCAGATGAACAGCTAAACAATCAAGAAGAAGGTCGAGGGGTGTCTCGTCTCCCTCCTTGCAGAATCTGCAAGTTATTAGTTCACCTATACCTATCCTGTGAAGGTGTTCGTTTAGCTTGCAGTGCTCGAGTAGGGTTCCGGTTAGGATTCTTAGTTGTTTCCTACTCATAGAAAGCGCCGATTCTGCATATCGTTTGTTAAAAACCAGGATCAGCGCTTTTGAGTGCTCTAGTCCTGGGGCCACAGCTCACTGCTCTATGCTTAGCCTGCAAGTCCATTCCTTAAGCTCTCGTTTGGCAATGCTGGGAGGTATTCCACAGACTGGTTCTGAGCCATACATGAGGCTCTCAGCGCCCAGCTTTAACATTTACATATACACGTCAAACTTATAACATCCCGTTCTTTTTGCTTCGGGGTTTGAAAAGTTAGGGTTAGAGGTATCGTATAGGATAGGTAGATTTAACATTCCCTCATGCGATCACAGCGTCGGGTCTAAGGGATCTTTCGTGGACCCTAACTTTTCAACCCCCGACGCAAAAAGAACGGGATGTTATAAGTTTAATTAACCTAAAGAGGTTAAAAGCTAATAGTACTCTAACGAAGATTGGGTGTTTTTAAGGTATCGTGTAAAAAAATGGTTACTCATATATCACATATCCGGCTCGTAGGACCATGCGTGAATTTTTTTGGTAGAGCCTAACAAAAGTTTGGTAAAGTTGAGAGGTCCCATGTGACATGTAGTTCGGACATCGAGATCAGTGAAATATATGAAATCTAAGTAAACGTCAAAAACAAGCTGGGTAAAAAAATGCAAAACGGCGTGATCATTCTGAGCGTTTTGAACAGTTTTTGACAGCTGACAGCTGCGTGTGGAACACTAGTCAAAACAGTTCAAAACGTTCATCATATTGATGATAAACAGTGCTAATGGAACGCTAATCTGAACGAAAAAAACGTTTTTTTCGTTTACTATCAGGTACTGGAACACAGGGACTGTCTGATATCTGGATCGAAATAACTTATTAAACATTACGCTGCCACCAATAGGAGCGAAGCGCCAGTGAGAAATATTGCAGAAACGGGGAAAATTATTCCATTTTTGGGGACTTTCGTTGCATGCGCTGCATAAACGTTTTAAGTCACTCAAAAACCACGCGAACGAAGTCGCGGGCACAGCTAGTCATTTTATATACATCGTGTAAATTTAATTCAATCCTTGGTCAGGCTTGTGTTATTCTGATTCCCAAAATTAAAACTTTATACTTTTTCTTAAACTACCCTCTGGACTCTTGTAACATGGACCACACACTGAAAGATGTACTTTTTCACACCGGCCGAGCCGCTACGATAATCATACCTAAATATTCTAAGTGAAATGTCCACTTGGCTGTCATTGTGATTGGAAAAGTCTAGAAAGCGTCCTAGTTAGGTTCTAACAATGTATCTATTTACATTTTTAAATGGCGTCATAAAAATATCGTATCACAAACAGTAAAGATATGGTCTTTAAGTAAAAAGAACAATGAATAGTCCTGTTGAATTTCTTTTTGTAAAGATAATAGTTGGTTTACGTCGCCTACTAAATTTTTATAATAAAAACTATCGAATACTTGGGTTAGTTTTATACTTTTTATAATTCCTAATTTAAAAAGCAAATTCACAAAATATGCTGTTGTCCGGGCTATTAGGTACTTATTGCGAATTCAATGGCGTTCTATTAATATTATTTACGTCCATAGATATTATTAGATTATTAGAATTTAAAACGGATCTGTAGTTTGTTTTAGCCATTGTCGTGTAAATTAACAAAACCTAACCATGACATCGTACGCCACGTCAATAGGGAACGTGCAGGTTTTTAACACGCTTTTAAAAGCTTGTACGTATGTATGTAAAATGTGTAGTAAAATCAAGTTTGTAGATATAATTGAAAGTAACAATGATAATAATATGAAGTTGACAGCTGGAGACAGATACAACTTTAACCGCTCTTGTTTTTCTAAATATATTCGCATTTTTTTCAGTGAAGTAACATATTTTGAATAAGGAAATATTCGTGACAATAGCCCGGATAACCACAAGCTTAATATTATTTTTAATTAATTTTTTTTTTGTAAAAATGGTTTCAGTGTTTTATTATAGCGATGATGTTATTGAAGCCACGGCCGACTAGATACAATGTTCGCAATATTTCCCGATATGTAAAAAAATCCTGTTCAACTTGCGACCATCTGGTATTAAAAACTGTTTGTTTTTCTAAACGCGTTGTGTACGGGGCCTTGGGTTCTCATACAAGTTTATACAATTTAGGTAATGTAATTGACGAACTAGGTCGGTAGGTTATGGCGGCGCGAGTGGTAAGCGAGAGCGTGTTCTTACGGTGACATACAAAGTGTCGACCATACTAGACATGGGTCGATAACTTTTGGAACAAAAACCCCACGGGAAAAGGAAGAGAAAATAACAGATTTTTTACAGGTTATCTGAGATCGGAAAATGCCTAAATTTAGATTTGGTGAATTTGTAAGTATTAAAATTGGGTTTATCTCGATTTCCGGCAACTGCGAAACAGTTAAATGGCAAAGTCATCGGTAATCAAAAAATCTTTTCTATTAAGACGGTTCACATAACCTCCTAACTAATAAAATACAATAGTAATGCTCTTACCCTGACACCTAAAGATTATATTTTTTGAGGGTAAAGTGTATTTGTCACGACCTAAAAGGCTTGAATCAGCATAAGGCGTGATGAAGATTAGTTGTAGAGGTGTTTCAGCAAAGGCATTTTAAAAAATATGGTAATTAGGCCTGCGCACAGTAGTACAAAAGTTTTAGACGAGTACATATAAAATTATAATAATAACGAAATCGCTATCTCTTATTGATTGGGCCATATCTTTAAAATATTTGAATGTTCCTGTCTTTGTCTAATGCTTTGAAAAGTCACTTGACAGAAAAAAGCGAGGACACTGAATAACTGTTCAATGGTTTTAAGAGGAAACACCACGAAATTTTTTCCATACAAAAATAGGGATCTACGGGATTCCTGTTTCCTCCCTGGATAATGCTGCTAGACTGACAATTATTTTCCTGAATATTCATGGATATTGTTTGTACGTCCCTATTTTTTACTTTTTTTGATAAATTAATTATTTAAAGAGATATGGACGTTCAAAAACCTAAAAAAAATGGCCAGACTCTTCGCTATGTTTAAACATCTAGGAAACAGATTTGACTACATTAAACAACAAAATCAAAACATAACCTAACTTAACCTAACCAACCTAGCTCATTTCTTGTGTTAGCTAATAAAGAAAAAAATATTTAAATCGTTTAATTTTTCTAGGAGGAAACAGGAATCCCCTAAACGTCGATTTCTGGTACTTTTAATAGGTAATTTCAGTCCAAGTTGCAGTTGTCTATTCTATGTTATATTATCGCGCTAGTGCTGGCTAGCTAAGGCACTGCGAGACAGCAATAGATTTTATAAATACCTATTTTGTATTTCTCTCAACCGTGTTGTTTCCTCTTAATATCTTTATTTAAAAACTTAAAAGTACGTAACTCATATAGCCTGTTGTATACCGTTGTATATGTTTCCCGGGCTAGTATTACGATCCTATTGATACGTCTTTCATTAAAGATAGATGAGCGGTAAAATTGTATTTCTTTCAATAATTAAAAATAAGTTAAGGAAAAGCCAAAAGGAAGGGAATAATTATTACCCTTTTTCTCAATTTATGGAGGGTTCCCTGTAGTCGCATGAATAAATATTACATTCTCAACGCCTTATAAAACGGCAATAAAACCAAATTTTACAAAAAAGATATCGTAATGAGAATGACGATGTATGAGTACGGAACCCCAAAAATTACGATTTTCGAATGTCACAGTGTCCGTACTGTAAATAAATGTAATTAAGAAGCAAATTAACTTTCTCATTCAATATGAATCAAACATTACTACAATAGTATTAACCTTCAGTGTCAGAAGTGGGATGTGAACCCACAGTGTTGCCACGCCAATCAATGTATCGATATTTCATCGTGAATTGATGGCAAGATAGTGGTAGGCGTAGTGTGCCTACTCTGACAGTTATCTCCCATAAAACTATCGGATTCTGTATAAATTAATGATATTGTCTTATATAAATTATAATGATAATGACTAAAAACATTTTTAGTAATGTTTTTTTACATTGTCAAGCATTGAGTGAACTAATGAATCACTTTCGAACAAATAAATTGATGAAAATCGGTTCATCTGTTTCAAAGCTATAATGCCACAGACACACACACATACAATCACATACACGTCAAATTTACGACATCCTTCTGTTGTCTATTGTCGGAGGTTTAAAACAGATAGTTCTATTATAAAGGATTTAAAAAGACTAGTCACTATAACTTTGAAATATTATTTATTTACTACCTATTTTAGTTCTAGAAATGTATTTTCCTTTTGATTTTGTCAAAAACTACATTTTTTTCTTTTTTAGTCACAAATATAAGAAAAAACATTAAATTAAAAATACATTTCTAAAATGAGGAAAGGTAGTAATCATTTTCCAAAGTTATTATAGCTGGTTTTTTATACTCAGTATATGTAGAAAATAGTCCAACTTGGCACTTAAGAACTTCTTAATCACAAGTAGAACACAGAATTACATAGCCATTAGCCAGACGACTAATTTGGACTGCCAATAATAATAGGAAACGTAAAACTGTAATCTGGGTCAAAACTTAATACCAACAACAAAGATATGCATGTAATGCTGAGCCTTATTGACGGGTGGACAAGATGGTCTATGGGTAAAGCCAATGCTATAAAAATGCATGTTAATATTGACCCTGAAAGAAACACGTAAGAGTTCTGTCTGTAAAAGAAATCCCCGAGACGCTGCGCGATCGCGCGACAGTATGTTAAATCAACCTATCCTTTATATGATTATGATCCCCAGTAGAAAAATCGTAAAATCTAATATGTATGTATAATTCTGCCCTGGTAATTAATAGAGCAGTAAGTCAGAAAGGGTGGGTCAAGAAGATTGCACTTGAAGTTTACACCGCCTATTCATTACCAGCAGGCTTACACCCGACACAATCGAGAATTGAATCAGTTCGATCTCAACGGCTTTGAAACTAACGAGGAGAAAGAAAGTCGTAAGATCGTAACTTTTTGTACTCCCGACCATATCAATCGACTGAGAATAAAAATAAACAAAGTTCAATTTATTCGGGAGTATGCGGCACGATCGTATCTAAACCAAACTCGAAATAGTTTGGAGAGTAAGCCCCCAGGGCAGAATTACTGAGATCGCGTATTGTTATTTGCGGATTTTATTCCTGAAAGTAGTTAAATACAGACCTCTAATATATCTAGATAACATTGAGTTGTAATAATTGCCGCGGGGACTGTTTAATGGAACGATCTTGCTCCATCTTTAGGTAACCATGCACCATGCTTCCTATCGTCCCATACTCAATCGAAATGACGCTGGTTGAATCACTTAGAACTGATAATGTATAAGTAAGCGTGGAATTACAGTATGTTTGTTGATTAAATGGACGAACTGTAGATTGAGACAAGCCTGCAGGGTCATCGATCATTATTGGACGACAAATACAGTAATATTATTATTATCATATTCTCCTTGCAATATAGCAGCGTGAGATTCTATAATTTTGAATTTTATGTAAATTAACTGCATGAATATGCTACGAGTAATTGAATTTTGCGTGGAGTTACTACCTAAGTATTAAGTACTAACAATATTACTACTAACAATATTATTTATGAAATATTTGCATAATTTTATGTTGATTATTGAAATGCAATATCAAATTAACTGCAATAGCATCACTAACCTTTTATGCTCATATTAGCAAAAGTCCTCTTAAGTCTGTACGTTTCCATGCCTTAAAAGAGCTATTTCTAACAAAACTAAAATCTGCAAACAATGCTCAAACCATTTAAGATTCTTTGGGTCCTCAATTTCTTACAAGTTTCTCTAAGGATTCTAAAGATTCTAAGGATCCTGGATCCTTACCAAGAAGCTTTCAGCTAATAAGTCTCAACTTTTCCAGCCGTGAAACAAGAACGCCCGCCGATCCGCATGGGCCCCCATCCGGCGATGCGCGAGCGTGGACGGGCGATACCAGCCGGCACACCAGCACCATCCAAACCGGTGGCGCTTCCACCACACCTCAGGGTACGGTCACCACTAAACGTCTACTATGAGCTGGATATCAAGGTCAGTGGAGTCACCATGTGCGGGTGTTGCCAGAGCTTCAGCGGTTTCTTGAAGTTATTATCAGTGTGACTTTTTTCAGTCACGCTTTGTTTCTCTTCATGGGAAACAATATGTCAGCTAAATATACAATTTTCATAAAACTGCATTCTACTTTTAAATCAATTATAGCGTTTAATCATGAGTTATTTCACTACAAAACCATGTTGGTTCATAATTATCATGAAATTTAACTATCCAGATTTAAGCAAAATTACTACCTACAAAAACATGACAATTATTTTAGCTGATATGAATAAATAATACCTTCAAGAAGTTTTTAATCGTGTAACACCTACTTGGGCTACGCTGGCTGAAATCTAACCGTAAGTACATAATATGAATAACATTAAATGTGTAACTAATTTGGCTTCTTTACTAAAATTACTGTAAAGTAGGAATTTATTCAACATCTTAGAAACAGCATAATTGTCTGACAACAGAATACCGTCTTCTCTTTTGTAGTCGCAAAAAGTTCACAAAATAGTGTATTTCGTTATCTTTATTTTTCAAACTGTCGCCTTCATTTACTAGAAACGGTTCCTCTGAACTCTGAAGGTCTAACTGTAAATACGTGGTGTGCATTGCGTTGGCGTAAGCTTGGTCTAAGTCACGAGAGGAAGTAACTTATTCAAATTTAAATCCTTACTTTTGTTTTGTGTCACCTCTCTCATAAATAAATACTTTTGCGAGCTTATATATTCGTTGGCTGAGTTCCAACTTTCATCAATCTTCTCGAAAGCCAGTTCCATCTTAGTAAAGAATGATCTTTGGTGTCTAGAAAATGGAAAAATATGTTTTCCACATTTTTTTTTCTAAGTTGCATTAAAAAAACAAACTTGATTAACATTGCTAAACTAAACTGTAGAGGTGTTATGCTCTTTTAACGTTCTACTAATTAGAGTAGCAATACAGGAGCAAGCGTTTACCACATTTATGCTGCTACCGTGTGTGAAACTTAACTAACCTTAAACCAATATAACTCAATCGGTTTTAATGAAAATGGAACTTCATTACTGATGAAGATTTCCAATGAGACTTTTTATTCGCCTTTAAAGTGAAGACATAAAGAGGTGGAGACATTCGTTTCCTGTCTGTAAATGTAAAATATTGCAATGAAAAGTTAACTTTTTTTACTTTTTTAACAGGTTTAAACCTGTTTCATTATATTTGAGCGTATATGAAAATATTTAAAGATCGGAACCGACCCGTATAGGTTTGCTTGCACCGAGCTTCTTTATGTCTTAAGTTTTTTACCCTTTGTCAAAATCTAGTTACGCTAATAAATGCTAGTCATAAATGTGTGAGTAAATCAATCAAATTGAAGCGGTGACACTTGCCAATTTTTCAAATGTGAATCACAATCGCAGATTCTCAGAAGACGAACCTTTACCTACATTTTTCTGACATTGATGAGCTGAAAATTGCGTTCATACGAGTATATCGCTGTCCGCTGTTGACTTACGCGTGTAAATCGAATGTTACGCGCATGATGTCATTCTCATTATTTTTGGACCTCGACAATCGTGTCATTGTAAAATGTAAAACGTGTGTGCCATTTAGATATTTATATAGATGACATTGTCAACGATGTGCTACCACCATTAAGTATACAAGTTAATTCAATTATGCTTTTTACGAAAATAGAAGAAAAGATATGGACAGGTTTCACATAGGCCTAACACGTCCAATTAGTTTTGAAGATACAAAACCAAAAGTTGAATGTCCTTTAATGAACAAAAGATTGATGAATAATTTAAGTGTGTGATTTGTCATCTTTTCTTTGACAAATAGATAATATGTTTATTAATAACTCCTTTATAGTTGAAAGAATCAAATAAGGCCTGAAAACACACAACTCAAAACTGATAGAGCATAAATCTTAAAGGAGAATATAAATAAAACTATAGTTCGTTAGACAGTTAAATCGCCGAAGATGGTTTCTGAGCATGTGACTGGCAAACATTCAACTGGGGCTGTATTTTGGGAGAATACTGCACGCAATATTCATCTTACTGATAATTTGCAGATAAATATTTATAATTGAGACTTAATGCACTGGCGATGTGTTTAGGCATATATTAAAATTTTATATGACAAACGTACATTGAAGCTCAGAATAGCATCAACCATGATATTTAGCATTTTCAATTTGTTGAATGCTTAGTTACTGTTAATACCTTCGAATCATTGCATCGTAAGAAAATTATACAATTGATGATTTCTACGAGGCTCTTTACATAGTTTAAACAACATCCTATACGAAATTTGTCGATGACGTCAGGTTAGAGCTAAAAACACAGTGCTAGGTTGCTTGTGTCACCTCCTCTGTATTTGCATCCATCCTCACAAATCTTCACATTTAAAATAGCAGTAGGAAGTTCGTCTCGGCCACAGGATGTAAATTGAAAGCCGGCTTATTGTTTTCCCTTTCTAAATGCTAGACGCAATATTCATGATAGAAAAGTTCGCACAAATGCTTCAATGAAGTGAAATGGCAGTTTATTTCGGTGCAGTATGTCTAGGTCGAGCATGTGGGCCGGTGTCGCACCAATGCCAAGTGTGCATCGTCTGTTTGTTTTGATAGTAAATTTAAAATAACCTGCGATCTGATTTTTGTCCAGAGTTCCCAGAAATCATACTTACTGTTACCCTTACTAGGGTTTTATAAGGATACATCCATTTCTTTTCCCTAATTTGAAGCTTAAATGTGAATAAATAAATCTACATCAGACGCGACTGCATAAACAGTATCTTTTGTATATAAGGATATAACTATTTTGATGTCGATGAATATTTTTATCCATGCGAAATAGATTGGGAAATTAGTTTCCTACCAGGAACGCATATTAAAATATAACTAACAAAAACAGGAAACGATAAAACCACGGTGTCATAAATTTTATCCAGTTCGATCCTCGTCTTGTCGTTCATCAGCCGCCATTACGGCTGTGATCTATAGATCTAATAGATCAATGAGAAATATTTATATTAGAATTCTCGTACAGCATTGTTTTTGCAAGTTCAATGGATCCGAAAGTGAGTAGCGTCACCCTTTTTATCAAACTATTGATCTTCTATCTTTAGTAGAGAATTTTCAACTAAATATCTTTATCAATTATTACAAATACACGTTGTTTAAATTTACTACATCTGTTCGTCCATTCACAAATATTATAAATATTTGTTAATTTATAAAATTTTATATCTGAAAGTGTACTTACCTACTTTAATAAGACTTAATTTTTAATCTAAGATTTTGTAACTCTTTTTCCATCAAATATGAAATATCTTGTACCATGCAACAAAGTTAGTAAATGAAAAAACATGATTTTTCTACACATTTACTTAAGCATTATGCTAATGCTTTGTGAGATATTGAGTAAACAAATTATTTGCGCGGCGAAGTTTAGTTTGGTTGCATCACTGCGCGTGCGCATCGCAAAGTGCGTTGTACCACGATTACATGTGGGAGCAGTTTGGAAATTTATTGGCAATTGTTTGACTGTTACAATGTTAACTCCTTTTAGTAAACCACCGTTTATTTTGACATAAAATATAATTCGATTATCATTTTCGAAATACGCCTAGCTTAAGAGTTCATAGTATTTGATAATAATAAGAAAAACATATCAATGCAGATTTTACTAAAAATTCTAGACCATTAATCGCTTCCATTTAAAACAAAATGAATAGTTTAGGGTCGTGAATTGAACCTTGAGGTAATCCAATTGTTAACTCAATATGATCGCACATTAAATCATATCATGTAATATAATATATTATATAATCACGTTAAGTATCCTATATTTACAGCCCCCACCAATCCCCGGTATGAGGCCACCACTGGGCTCTCCCGGAGGCCCAGTAGCAGCTCCAAAGTCTTCCATGGGTTTCGTAATGCCAATCTACACGATATGCATTATAGTATTCTTCGTCTACACTTTGAGCAAGGTGAGTAATTTCAATCGATTTTTAACATCAAGATTTCCATACTTGTTGCATCAGATTTAAAAATAGTCATAACTGTTTCTTGTTTGGTTTTTATTAACCTGAAATTTATTATATGAAAAACTTAAATTACTCTAACCAGCTAAGAAACCTGTATCAATTCTTTTTTGTCTCGATTTTAGATTCTCTTCAAACGTACCGGTGCACCGTACGAGCCTGTGCCTCCTGATCCGCAGTTCAGAAGACGCGTCTTCCGCGATGATTCTAGAAATACTCCAGACAAACTTGGTAAGACATCAGTTATACTGTAAATTCTGGAACGCTATGTGAAAATCCGCTGACGAGCCTAACATAAAAGGATTATGTCTTGGTAAAATATGAAGACTGTGGAAATTGGACTTAGGCTGTCAATATTAGTTATTAATATCAATATTAGTCTTAACTTTGTACTGTATTTTGTTTTTTTAATGCATTCAGGACATAAAGAGACAGATACGAGTAAGTATATCTTATATCTTAAGTATATCTAAAAATTGCGAAAGTAAAATGCCTAATATTTCATACCTATGACCACGTTTAAACACAAGATGCCTAGTACTTGAATATACTTTGTAAATCTGAGTGTATTTAGAAATCGGCTCGGTCATGTAGGCTCACTAACGTGCAAACAAACTACAACCATTCGCATTTATAGGATTAGAAATATATCATAAGACAGAAATAAACTGACGCATTATGTTTACGCATCATGATGACACTATCATTAGAAAATGAAATCAAATCATTTGTGATGATATGTAGAGGACGCAGAGTTGGCGGCTCTGAAAGCGCGACTCGCAGAGACCGAACGAGCGATGCAGAGGATCGTTAGCCAGCTAGCGCAGCGAGACGCGGTATTACATACGATTCGATAATGATGTAGAAATATGAATTAGATAATATAATAGTATTTTTACACATAATGCAATTACGGATCAACTAAAATAAAACGCTTAAATACTCAAAGCTTTTTACATTTTTAAATCAAAACTTTTTCTACTAAAACGTAACTAAAATTCGGCAGTAAATACTTACAGACCGAAATCTAATTTAGTATAAAATAAAATAAACTTAAATTTAACCTGGTTTTTGATTAAGTTTTTCATAGACTAAGTGTAATTTATTTATGCAATTTACACATTTACAGTTTTTACAAATATCTTACCTACCATAAAAAAAATAGATATTAAATGTAGATTTTACTGGTGTCATTATCGAATCGAATGATCCCACTTCTGAAACGACAATATAAGACTGTTTCGATGCTTGTATGTTTTTTCGAGTATTTTATACGCTTGCGGCATGGTGTCGATAGTTCTATCATTCCGTGGGCAGAGGAATAATTTTGAGTTAGGAAAAAATATTGCTTAGAATTCATAGATAAAAAGAATACAACGCTCGTTTCTTTTATTTTTCGTTTTTTGGGCTCTGCTCACGGATCTCGCATTTGTGGATTGCACCCGTTGTGCGTTTAGAGTTAGTACTGGAATTTTACCCTATTGGAACTATGGTTTGGATTTTCCATGTTATACTAGTTTAGCATTGATGTTTGGGTGTATAAGTTATTGTAATGTAAAGTAGTCGTATTTTCAGACCTTCACTTACACGAGCTCTCATAAACTTAAGCATAATACAATTATTTAGTTGTTAAACCTGGGTTTTTATAGATAACATAATCCTTTAAATTAGATGTAACGATAATAACAAAATGCAGAAAATAATTTACTGTTGAATCTAGTAAGACAGATGCCAGAACTTTGGCCTCCGTCCAATCTTTATTGATAACTTCGGAATTTCACAGTTCCGTTTAATTTTGTTCATGGTAATCTATAGAGTACATTACAATAATTATTATCTTAATGCTAAACGTCTATAAATACAGCATAACTTTAACATCATATTAGTGAACCGTACTTACACTATTATCACAATAATGAAACAAAAATATATATGTAAAGCAGTATTTCTACATCAACTGAACGCAGACATTCTTTACAAAATTAATATGAGTATTGTCGGCCGACAGTTGTCTCGGCAATATCTGGGCTGGTAGCGGAAGTCCAACAGCAGATGGAGACGAGCTACGCGCAAAACCAGCAACGACAGGTCCTTGCATGAGCCGTTTTGTGTCTTTATTTACGTAGAAACAACAGTAAACACTTTTACGAATCACCCAATCATTTTCTGACTCTACCATTCGCAAACCTTTTGTAAGCAGAAAAAAATGTTTACATATTTCAAGTTTAACTGAACTTTGTTAAGTATTCAGCACTATCAAAATTAAATAAATCAGACTTGTCAGATTCTGTTGTTTTTACTCGTTCTGTGTATGCTTCTGCATTTATTTCTTTTGCATTTTATATTTCATTCATTTTATTACAATATTATACTTGCTCTCTTTTGGAAATTAATTAAGTTTTTTTCTTGTTTTGCTATCATCATCTTCGTCATTTTTACTTCGACTTCATATGTCGCCGACGTCGTTCTCATGTAGATCATCAAAATTCAAGTTATGCTCGAACCTCACCAATCTGTCTGTTGCCCGCTACCTCGTCAGCCCTTCCAATAACGATTTAATTATGTGCTTCCATTATTAAAATAAGTACTAACTTCACAGGAGAATTCTCCGTAAAATAAACCATTGATGGCAGTGATTCATCCAACAAATTATTTGTGTTAAACTGCTAACGTGTACATATTCAGAATGTAAAATAAGACGCTGTAAATACTCGATGTTACTACAAGTTAGGAACTAGTGTACTAGGTTTACTACTAGTAGTATTTTAGAAATGTTAGTAACTAGTTCTTTAGATATTTTGTTTGCTGTTATGTATTTTTAAAGGTTTTATAGTAATCAGCAGTTTAATAGCATTTTTTAGATTTCAATATGCACCGGTTTATTTCTAGTGTTTGTAGACGTATTTTCGACTTTAGATGTGTGATGCTTAGTTGTATTAATAGTGAATTGTTTTTTTTTTAGATCTAACACTCTAAATAGAATATTGGACAAACTTAATAAAAAAAGTATATGTTTGCAGGATGCGCTGGATAACACTCGTCCATATACTAATGGTAGTGTCTTGTTAAACTCTGGTCCAGTCCATATAATCACTAGCGAACATCAGGAATCGAAAGAAAAGACTCCTGAACCCCAAAAGCCCAAAGAACCTTCGCCAGAACCAAAAGAGTCTGAAGTAGTTACTTATGATTTTATGGAAAAGGATATCGATTATTCTGAATCGAAAGAAAAAGTAAAAAGAGATTTAGAAGTTGTTGAAAATTTAAACAAACATGAAGAGATTCAATCTAAAGAAAACCTTAATGAAGATATAGAAGAACACGAATCAGAAACCCTTTTAGATGTTGCCGATATAAAAGTAACAGAAGATGTTAAAGACAAAGAAAATGACATAGATTTAAGTTCGGAAAACAGGGAAATAGATACTAAGCCAATCTTAGGAAAAGAAACAGAAGATTTAATCGCTGAAGAAAAGAAGCTATTTGAATATGAGGCAAAACCAAAGGAATCCACACCAGAGCTTCTAGAAGAAGCGCTTAAAGAGGAATCTCCTACGCCAGAAGAGATAATAGAAGCTGAAAACGAAAGTTCGAGAGTTAAGGTAAATATTTTATTTAATTTTCTCTTAAGCACCATAACGATTAAATTGATCGTTCAATATACCAGCAGACGTGTCTTTGTAATAGAAATTAGAATACTCCTTGTTGTTTTTAACTACAATTGAAGTTGTATGATTTACGAGGAAACCTTTTATCACAGCAAGTTGTTTTAACCGGCCCAAAGGAGGATAGCAATCCGTCGGATTGTTGTTTTAACTACATGTAGATTCAAAAAAGTTCACTAATCTTCTAAACAACAATTTTCTCCCGTTACTCTGGAAGTTGCCGTTACAGTTTCTGTGTGGGAATGAGGAGTTCTCTGAAAATGGAGCCTATGTCCATTATCTCCCGTGAACTCTGAGAGTTGCCGTTGGCGTTGGGGAAATGGGAGGTTCTCTGAAAACGCCTATGTCCATGACTGTGTTTTGACAGGTGGTAGGTATGGAGATGACGGCTGACGGCGGCGTATGGCCTATCGCGCCGCCCGCCACCCCCGCGCCGCATAGACTGGTGAGCCCGCACTGCACCGTGCATATTGTACAGACTCTCTACGAGTAGAGGGACTCTATTCATGAATTTCTTGATCTCTTCTTCCTTATTTTAATTTTAATGCTGAAATCTTTATTTTTGAAATCTAAGGCCGTATTTCACCAAGCAATGTTAACCCTTAACCACCTAGCATATGTTATTGTCACACTACCACCTAACATACGTCTGTGAGGCCCCAGCACAAAATTGTCCTAGTTTAAAAAATGTTATGTGGGAAGTTGTAGTTTTTGAATAAAAGTTCGGTTACAAATATAATAAACTATTTATTAGAAAAAGAAACGAACATGAAAATCAACGTAGTTTTTTTAAAACCTCAATTAGGTAATCAACACTTGTAATATTTACTTGTAAAATAATATATTTGGATAATGAGATCCATTAAAGTAATAACTTGGTTTAGGAACTTCTTTGTACTTGTTTTTGAATATTTAGTAACTAAAGAACATGAAAAAAATTAAAAATACTCAATAAAAAAACAAATTAAATAAAATTGCAAAGCCTAAACTAACAGGTTTTCACGGCAGAGTAAACATAATTTATTTGAGCATTCCAGGCATCTGTTTTGAGTTTTTTTTTCGAGAGTAGCATGCGGAACAGTTCTTAATATCAGACGAAGCAATTTCGCAAATTTCGGCCTGTCTTTTTATTAGTCTGACTACTTCTATTGAGTCTGACCAGCAACTTTCTTCTATCACATGTTCTATCCCTATACCAGACTTAACATCGCTACATTCATCATTTGGAACATTTTCGTCATCTGACAATTCTTCTTCTAACAACCGCTGGATGATTCTGTCCTTAGAAGCCATTTTTAACTAAAATAAAAAAAATACTCTAATCTTAATAAGTCACGTAACCACCTAACAGGGGTCTCTCAGACTCCCGGTGACAGTTTTTTACTCACCAAAGACAAACGCGTACACGTGCGACTGCGACGAGCTGCACCACGGCATCGAGGGACGCGGGGAAAAGGTACAGGAACGAAGAAGTTTAAACAACACTCCGGAGCAAAAATATTCACGATTATAAATTCGTCCGGGTCTGTGAGACGTATGCTAGGTGGTTAAGGGTTAAAGTTAACGCCATGTTAAAATACCATGCCTTCTCATTCATTAACAGGAAATACGAGAGGGATAACATGATATTTAACGAAGGATTTATTTTAACATTGCTTGGTGAAACCCTACAGGTATTAATTTGTGGATTGAACTATCTCTTATTTTATTGTAATGCCGAGAGCATTATATCTGAAATCTATCTTTCCCTAGTTACAAATATTTGGCAATATTTGGCAAGGTTAAGTTAAGGAAAGGTAGTTTAAAAATATAGTAGGTACTATTCTTTATTTTGATATCAGAAAATATTTTTGTATTCATTAAAATCAATTAATATTTTTATTATTTTATAGTAAATAATGCAATCGAAAATATATAAAGGGGGTTTTAGAAAGAAGGGCCTGCCATAATTTGATTTTCAATTGTGTTGCTCAAATTATAATTATTTCCTGTTCTACAGAGTTACCAACCTACTTCCTTTTTAAACGGTTTTTTTTATATACATATTTCCTTTGCCTTGTTTATTTGATTGAATTTGAAAGTGGACTGTCAATTATTCTTTCTGTTTTCTTTGTACCTTTTTAAATTTATCTATTTATTTAATAAAATACACTTTTCTATCCTAGTAGTATCATTTAGAACTAACTTTTGTAGAACATTTAAGTATTAACATACCTTAGCATGATTTTACACCCTTTTATTGTTTCAGGTTTTAGTAAGTATATTTTGATTGTAGTAAACGAATCTTTTGAGAATTTACAGTATCGTACTGTAAATTAGCCACTTTATATTCACTTTTATTAACCGACTTACATAATAGGAGAGGCGATTTTATGTTCGTCTGTATATATCCATTTTTTACTTTTCTTCTTTATACCTAATACGTTCTGAATAAACGATAAATCTCATAAGTGAGACCTCTTTGTTTAGGAGGCGAGGAAATATACTCAGAAATCTGTAATCTCTACGAGGGCCAATGACCAATTTTAGACTTTATAGACATGTGAATATAATATTATTTCAGTTCAGGCAGATATAAAATCTTATAGATCAAGTATTTACAGTACCAATCAAAACATGTAGTATTTGGCCATAAAAGTACAATATTGTAAAATTTTACTAACATAGCCGAGTTACAGTAACAAAAAAATAAAACGTATTTTCTTTCTCTTTGTATCGTCTTTGTAATTTAAAATTGCTATCAGAAAAACGACAGTAATAATGCCAGTTTCAAAAACTTAGCGCGATTTAACTGCTGCATAGCGCCATCTACACGCAACGCAGTGAATTATTTATTACATATTGTATTAGTATTGTAATCTGTAAAAAAAGTAGTTAAGATTAGTTTAATGTGATGATTGGTAGATCTCCTCTAAAGAGAGGTTTCTTATATAATAGTATTTTTTATTGCAGCCTATAGCTCGGTCTTTTATCGCTGACTGACCTTAGCAAGTACATTAATATGGCATTTTCCAGCACGAAGCGGATGAGGTGAAGTCGATATTCCTGCCGACGGAGATCCCGCAGCAGTCGCGCGTGCTGGTGTCGGACTTCGCCGAGGACAGGGCCGAGAGTCCCAAGCCGGCTAACAACGCTCCGGTGAGTGGCCAGACCTCGTTACTGTGACTCCCCTGCTGAACATAAGCGTCCCCCAAAGTATTTTACGGGGGGACTATACTCGCCAGGAGGCAGGTGAGCTGGCGAACGCAGTGAAAATGAAAAATCTTATATTTCCAAATAGGATAGAAACTGACACTTTTAGAAATGTCCTACGTGATGACCGGTTCGGGGACTAACAAAGCGAGAAGAACCGGCGCAAGAAACTCGCGCGGGGCCACATTTTAGCAAGTGTTAAGATAACAATTTTCGTGGAAACGTGGCTGCCCATTTCCGGATATACAGGGTGTATAAAGAGCAGTCACTATAACTTAGAGATACGATTATACTACCTTTCCGCATTTCGGAAATGTATTTTTTTTTGTCAAAAACTAAAAAAAATTTTTTTTGTTTGACAAGAAAGACGATCGTTGTCGTGTGCATGTAAAACGTCGGCCCTGCGCCTATTCTCTCAACAGTCGTGTCGGTCATCTGTTCAAGTAAAAAAAAAGTAAAAGTATGTATGTCTGTTCTGATAAACACAAAGACTAGTGCACTATCTTCATGCTGTTTACCAACGAATACTGGTAAGTAGGTGGCGCTGGTTAATGCATTTTTCCTACCGCGTTAGAATAAAGAATCTTAATTCTAAGTACCTACTAAGTTCATCGGGAATGCTAGTGACAAAAAGTCGTTATATCGTTGCGGGTCCCAAGACAGATATAGCATGTCCTTCGGGTACCCCTGAGATCATATGAAGGGGTTTCTAAGGCCCGTATAAATAAAACAATCTCAATCGGAACTTCTACTGGAGAACCTATTTGACAGATAAAACAACGCTTCTTTTCAGTTTTAAAAGTGAACAACTTTACTAACGTTACACATAGTTCTTTAATTTAATTTATTTTTGTACTGTAATATTTATAAATAGGAAAACATTAATTCACAACATAATATTTCATTTTTAAAAATAAAACGAAACGTTTTTTTATCTGTCAAATAGGTTCTCGAGTGAGGTTGGGTTTGAGACTACTTTATTAATACGGGCCTAAGATTGGTTACCACTGTTGAGTGAGGTGGGCCATTTGTTAAAAAAATAATTGACAATACAATAAATTCCAATAAAACGTCTTAATGGAGATATCTAATTATGACATTTTTTAATTTCAGCTGGTCGTCAGCGGCAAGATAACTTTGTCGCTCATCCAAGATACGCCTCGCGAAACACCAGAAAGAGATCCCGGTAAGTTTTATAACTAATAATCTAGTTCCTTTAATATTGCTTTTTTACCAACTACAAAACAATTTAAGTACTTGTGATCACATCCAAACTAACATAATATAATAACTTACAAACTTGAAGTAACATAACATAGGTTTATCGGCAATCTTGACATCTACAAGCCCACAAAACATTTTGTCTGAGTCATATGCATTCTTTTCAATTACGACTTTGTTTTATTATTAAGATTTTTTTATCATTCTTTATTTCTTAAAGAGGCTTTTGCCATACAAGGCATGTCAGCTTTAATATTAAATAATTATGCTATTATTATTCAATATCTTTAAAACATTATATTTTATTACAGAATCTACGGTAGATGACTTTACAACTGCAAGCGCCTTCACGCAGCAAGCTCTTGAGGTGAGTTCTCTAAAATTATCTTCTGCATGACATTAGTCGCAAATAATAATAAACAGAACCTAAGTTGGGTAGGAAGGTAAAAAATATATTTTATTTTATTATTTTTATAAATGTCGGCGTCGGTGGCAGCTTCTTTAAAATAAACATCCATTCAACCTTCTACTGCAAGACGTAATGAAAACTCTTAACAAGTGAAAAGTACTTTTAATTAAATTAGTTAAAATTACTTTTGACTATAAAGAGTTTTTAAGATTTAGTTTGTAAAGAACTTTTGTAAAGTTAAGTTTTATCAACATATATAATAGTTGTTTAAAATCATAATATTGTATCTATTTTGTGATAACATTTTCAGAAACAGGATGACCTGTCCGACGAGGAAATTGAAGAGGTGGAAGAAATTGAAGAAATAGAAGTGGAAGAGATTGAGGAGGAAGTGGAAGTGGAAGAAATCGAGGAGGAGGTAGAAGAGGAAGAAGACAATTGATCTAACCACAGACAACAGTATCAGCAACATAACCATAAATGTGATTAGGGGAAAGAGACAAAGAGATCTTATGTGGTTGTTTCTCATTGATCATTTTGTCTATGATTGCGTGTATTCCGAAATGTACAGCAGTATAACTACTTACTTGCAATGAATTCATTTTGTTGGTCTGTACAATTTGGAATATATCCATAATATTGCTCAGTCTGTTCGATATAATCATTCTGATTCGAATTTTGAAAGTTTTCTGTTACTTTTATTTTTCAGACAAACAAATCTCGTCAAGGCTGTGTTTCCATTGACGCGGAGCGGGGCGGAGAGCAGCTTACCGGTGCCCGAATTGACCAATCACTATGCTCGTGCTGTTTCCGTGGAAACGGAGCGGAGATTTCAGGCATAGTGATTGGTCAATTCGGGCACCGCATATTCCTCTCCGCCCCGCTCCGCGTCAGTGGAAACGTAGCCTCACAGCTAGAATTTTTTCATGGAATGTATTTTTTATGCCAAACTTTTAATTCTGTTCTTAGCTTGTAAAATTTTATGCTCTCTTGCGCCATAGAAATTATTTTTTTAATTTTCGTAATAACAAAGTAATTTTCATTTCCTATTGCTCCAGGCCCCATTATTATATCCAAATGTTTGTGCCAAATTTTAAATAGCTTTTTTTAAACTCTACGTAAAGGCCGATGAGAATTTATAGAATATTTTGTACACTAATTAGCAGTATTTTTAACAGAAGGATATCATTATTTTGTGCTTTGATTGAATGCCATTAAGAATATTTGGCTAATGCAGACTTAGCCGCTTGAATTACTATCTGAATTATAAATTCAAAGCAAAGTTGTCTATGGTATACACTGCTTATTGACAACTACTGTCTGGATTACAGTATATAGAACTACTAATAACTTAGGTATACAATTAATACTCATATGGTAATGTAAACCAATCATTTTTAGACAAATAACTGTAAGTGTGAGTAGGGAGTATTGTCCACATACTTTAGATTTTTTACCTACATATAGAATGTGTTACCCCAGAGTTCCTATTTTTCTTATTTCCTTTGCACAGCTTTCATATTGAGTTATGCATTTAAAATGTACACTAAACTTTCACTATAATTCGTTCCAATTTAATAAGATCTAAATGTAAACAAAATAACCACAATTTTGTATGTAAATTATATAGGTTACTAGCTGACCCGGCAAACGTTGTTTTGCCTTATAAATAAAAAAAAAATTTAGGGGTGCACTACCCCTAACATTTAGGGGGATGAAAAATAGATGTTGGCCGATTCTCATAGATACCGGATAAGCACAAAAAATTTCATCAAAATCGGTCAAGCCGTTTCGGAGGAGTATGGCAACGAAAACTGTGACACGAGAATTTTATATATTAGATTATTACGAATGTATTGGCGGCTGTTATATTAAAATCGGATTAGTTGTTTACGTTACGGTAGAATAAACCCAAAATTCTAAAATTTAAATCGGAAACATTGTAGCTGCCATATTTGAACTATGTTTACATAAAGGCCATGTTGAATTGAAACGAAGTATGTAACCTTAAGTTGTGTGTTGGGTAATTTATATAACTTCATTGTATCTGCTACAAATTACATTTATTAAATGTCTACTATTTTAACTCTCAAAATCCTTCCTGAATATTCTTACTGTCTTCCTTGTACTTATCTTAGTATATATTTTTTATTCTGGTTACCATCACTATGGATTAAAGATTATATTTTGTTAATAAATAAATTATATTTTTTGCCATTGAATTTATTTTATAATTGCAAATATAAATTTTGCTTGAACATTCCTTTTCACGTTGTGAATAGTGATGAAAATGCTTTTCATTTGGCATTGTTTGTTCAAGTCTTAGCATTTCTGTTATTAACCATGTTTTTATATTAGATTTAAGGTAATAAAGAACAAATCATATTATGTGTTTTCATTCCTACTGCCTATTATTTTCTTGTCGGTAGTTTAGTGTTTACTAATGAATACATTAGTGATGTTGATTTGATAACTTGTTTCTAAACAAAGTGACAATGGCAATTTCACCAACACATATTTAATTTAATCTTAGATATTAAAATGAATTGCTGTTTGTTAGTCTTGCTAAAACTTGAGAACGGCTGAACTGATTCACCTATTTTTAGTCTTGAAATATTTGTGGAAGGCCAGAGAAGGTTTAAACGGTTTGTATGCTCAACGAAGTGGGCACTGGTCAGCTAGTCCTTTATTAAATATGTTATCCCTCTCATATTTCCTGTCATGTTAATCCCCCACAGGACAGCCCTATATTTTTTTGCTGTGCTATTTGCTCATCCCATGGAGGATGGGGATTCCAAGGGTATGTGGGGCTCGCTGTGTCATATGATGGTAAGATGACACAGCTATACCCACTAAAACTCATCGGTTCTCCGACAGAATGGGCCACGAGAAATACAATACATATCCGACCCACAGGACAGGGTGACATTAACTTGAATCTTATAAAACATTCTATGAAAATATGTACATAATATAAAAAGTAATCATTTTAACCAAAGCACTCTGACATTGGCAACTCACCGACTGCCAAAAATAAAAGAAGAACAGCACACACTCTACCATGAAAGTATCTTTAGACTGATATTATTGTAATGATAAGAAAACTTGTTTATTTCCTAAGTTCATTATATTATGTGCTTAGATTAGAAAATAAAAACTTACTGTTCCAAAACCATGAAGATATACAATAAAAATAAAAATAAATCATTAGATTGATCTTATATTTGTGTAACAATAAAATTTAATGTTCATTTCCTATGTACAACCTACACATTCTTCTTGGAGATTTGTTTTAACCTGAAATAAAAGAATGGGTGTAAAGTAAACTGTAGATGTGTAAATTAGACTTATAAAAGCATATGACAGTTGAACATTTACTCTAAATTAGTTACCAGTAGTCCAGGTTTTCAGTTCTTCAATATCTTTAGCTAAGGTCCAATCGTGTTTGACGGATTTTATAGTTTTGGTGGCTGTAATAATTTCAGGGAAGAATGTCCAGTCATTCTCTATTGCTGCCTTCTTGACCATAGCCGAACAGCCCAGAACTACTGCGAGGGGTACTGCTACCACCTTGGACTTCACCCAAGCACTAGCCACCGCCCCGGCAGCAGCACCGCCACAGAAATAGTTAACGTAGTCGTTCTTGCCACGATAGTTCTGAAGTCCGTTTGCGGTTACGGTAAACGCCGCGGCCATACCCACCAGGGGTCCAATGTAAAAGGCATATCTATATGCTGTGCTGAAGATTCCTGTAGGGTGAGAGAACATCAGGACGTCCTGGGTCGCTGCGGGTATACCCACCATAACTGCATATTTGGATGTCACAAACAATTTTTTATATATATCTTCGCCCTCCGGCGTGTCGTAATATTTGTAGCTCAGCATTGCAAACCTTTTTTATTTTAGCGTCTTAAATAATAGGTTTTTACTCGTTACACAACACGGCCAGCAGCTGTTTTGACAATGACATTTGATGACATTTACCCTGTGTTCCAGGAGACGCTCTGAACGTTCAGATCATTCATAACGCTGACATTGACAGCTGACAGTGCCTGTGAAAACAGTTCAAAACGATCACAGTGCTAAAGAAAATAGTAAACGAAAATAACGTTTTTTTCGTTCAGATTTGCGTTTCTTTAGCACTGTTTAGGATCGTTTTGAACTGTTTTCCCAGGCACTGTCAGCTGTCAATGTCAGCGTTATGAATGATCTGAACGTTCAGAGCGTCGCCTGGAACAGGCCCATGTGTAAAAAAAATAGTAAAGTATAAACCATTACCAGTTACGTAGTAACTAATTCTTAATCTGTGATTACCAGTGCCAATAAAAAGAAGTAAAACAAAAAAAGACTAGATATGTAGGTCTAGTTTTATTTTCAACATCGTTTCTATGAATAATGCTTTATATGATTTTAGCGTCAGTGATCACTAATACACTGCTATAATATATTTTACAGTTTTCCAGTAAAGTGAGTAACTATAATAAAACACTTGAAACACTTTTTGAAGTTGTCCCACTTGCATACACCTGTGGACGTTGTCGAATATAATTTCAGTTAATATTCTACCAATATTGGACAATTAACATGACATTTGACGTTATTACAACCTACTTCCTATTTCCTTGATCTTTTTAATCTGTCTCTGACAATTTTGTCAAAAGTATCAAAAATGGCGGCGGACGGTGACGAAGTGATTAGTGATCAGGAAAAAGTGAGAATTGTTTCGGATTTTATACTCCATTCTCCGCCTGGCGAATTCAACGAAGTGTTCAATGACGTGAGAGTATTGCTGAACAATGATACCCTGCTGAAGGAAGGCGCTAGTGGGGCTTTCGCCCAATACAACAAGGATCAGCTCACGCCCGTACGTCTCGAAGGTTCAGAGCTTCATACACTCGTCACCGACCACAACGACCTCGGGGCGGGGAGGTTCTTCGACCCTCGCTCCAAGCGATCCTTTAAGTACGACCATTTACGTAAAGAAGCTTCCGAGTATGAAGCGTTCGAACCGGATCGTGTTGCCGAATCCTGGCGTGCGGCCCTGGACCTGGAGCTCACGAATTACGTAGCGGAACACTATAAACACGGGGCGAGCTTAGTCGTCGGCCGAGCGCTAGAGTCCGGTTCGGTCGCGTTAGTAGCGTGTATAGAAGATCACCAGTTTCAGCCGAAAAACTATTGGAACGGTCGGTGGCGCTCCGTTTGGTCGTTAACAGTCGGCGGTAGTGCGGCCGAGCTGCGCGGCATGCTGCGAGTACAGGTCCACTACTACGAGGATGGTAACGTGCAACTGGTGAGTTCAAAGGAAGTGCGGGCGCCGATCATCGTGCAAGGCGAGGCCGCTACTGCCAAGGAGTTCGTCAAGATAGTCTGTGACGCGGAGAACGCGTACCAAACGGCCATCTCCGACAACTATAAGACGATGAGCGACACCACATTCAAGGCGCTGCGGCGGCAGCTGCCCGTGACGCGCACCAAGATCGACTGGGCCCGTCTCGTCTCCTATACAATTGGCAAGGAATTGAAGAGCCAATGATGTCCTGCCGCTGCGCTCTGAGCAGCAGCGATCGCTCCACGCCTCTGTACATATAAGAGTAAATCTTGTTCAAATATTTACTGGCATTTGGTCAGGTGCATATTTAACTATGAGTATATAGAGAAATCGCTATAACTGTTAAATTTGATTGCATTTTGTTACTCATGAAAGGATATGCTTTGGTGTCACCCGCTTTTTGGTGGTAACCGTAACTTACTTTTTTAAAGAGATTATGTTGGTCTGTACTTTGAAGTAGTTTAACTAGGCCCCCTACATGATCACAATGTCCAGACGGGCATGCAATTTTTGTTTTTTTTTAAATATTCTAACCGTGATTGTATTGTAAAAATGATAGATGTCTTTAGAATACCATAGAGCAGATTTTGTGGTCTTCACTAGTAGAATTCCATTGCCTTGTGTTTTATTAGGTTCAGGCCACTAGTACATGAGTATTGTTGACTAAACAAACTTTAAAGATTCAAGTACAATACAGATTTTTCATTCAAACTTTGTCATTTGATAGTTCAAAGTAATAGAGATGTAGAAAGCCAGTTGTTCCTCAAATTTATTAATTCAATGACAGTATTTAATAATATTTAGTGTATACCTTAAATATTTCTGTTTGTAGAAATTTAAAAAACAACAATTTTTATCAAAAGAGTTCTATTACATATTTTTTCTTGGTTTTTAAGATTAGCTGTTTTTCACCTAGAAAAGAAAAAATGAGTGTAAAAATATTATATACCTAGATCAAACACGAAAAAAATACAATCACTAACAAACATTGCATGCACAAAGCAACTACTTCAAAATGGCATTTATATTTGCTAAACACATTGTGTGAGCAATATTTTTTTAATATTCAATATGTCAATTACCTTACATTCTTTATAACATCACTATATTATATTTTTCTGGCAATCCATCCAATTTATTTAAGTCAGTATTATTTACAAATTGGTTCTGATAAAAGAAAATGTAGAAATAATGGTGGACTAATACAATATTTATATAATTTTAATATCTCTATTGTCTTTCATCTGTGGCTAAAATAGATACACAAATGTAACACAACAAGGATATTTCATTTGTTCAAAAATAATTATTGATGACCATGAGTAACATCTCAAATTTTGTACAGTACTTTGAATAATTATATCAGCATTGTTTATTATCATTTACTGATGTAATTTTTTTATTAAGTATAACAATAAAGTTAATATAATTATTTGGTACTGCGTACTACAATTGACTATGACTGTATATGTTCAACCACAGCAGACAATTATTATTTACAAAACAATCTTCATCTCGTGTGAATCAACTGAATGGATGCATGTAACAAGTCTTACAGTCTCTTATGTTATTTCAAGTTACTTGAAGTCACAGTGTGCGTTTTAGTAAATTTGTAGTACTGTATATTATATGAGTCATATAGAATCAAAAACAGCAATCTGATTTTTTACTTACTATTGATACCGATACCAAGTCAAAAGTCAGATTGCTGTTTTTGATTCTATAGGACTCATACATATGTCTACTGTGACCATCTATGCAGTTTTTTATTGCTGTCATCTGAAGGGGGAAATGATTATATCTAAATAAAGTTTTCTACATTTTCTTTTTTCAACGGCTGATTGCATGTTAGGTCTTAAATATTGCTTGCATAATACTATTTGACAGTGAATGAGAGTAATTAAATGGTGCATTTTATTGTAATGAATGTCCACATAGCTTTAATGCGGATTTTATGAGCGAAAAGCACAATGTTGATTTAATCATAAAATTGTGGATTTGCTTAATGCGAAAATCGGTAGATGAAACTAATATTTTCCATAATGTTTTCTGCATTGAGACTTGTGTATTAAAAACTTTTTATATCTCAATATATAAACGCCGATAAGGTTTATTTTGTAATTATTATAATTCAAAGAACGTAAATTAAAACTTCAAGTATTCTGTAATGTATGATTGATTTCATTTGAATAAAAATATATATTAAAATGTTGCTAATAATTTTTTTATTACTTCTCCATGTTGCTTAATGCTTTATTTTGCCGAACTAAATGAGATGTTGAATTTACCTTTGTTATTGTATTTAGTATGTACAAAATAGTACTGTATTTGAATCTAACAGGAAAACTACACATTTGCCTCAGGGAAATACGATATGTATTTGGCATAATACACTATTGATTTTTGGGTTCTTTAGAATCCAATAAAAACCCTATTACTTGTGTAATACTTTAGGTGGGTTCCAGTTGCAAAGAAACGTTGTTAAGAAAATTTTCAATCGCATCCTGTTTTTATGTATGAACTTGGCCAAGAGAAACAGGAATGTAATTAAAATTTCATTACTAACGCTATTTCCTTGCAACTGGACTGCACCTTTTGTAAAGCTGTTCGATTTTTACAAATGGAAAAAAAAATTAAAAGTGAGAGAAATTCCTATATCTTAATATGGACTACGTGACAAAAACCGTCACTCCTTCCCTCTTATAATAAGGGGGAAGGTGTGAAGCAGTATAATACTGGTCGTCACGTAGATCACGTGTTCCTTTATGTATCCTCGCTTAACTCTGCTGCTTGTATAATATAATACTTAATGTAGGTAACAGTCGACCATTCCGCCATGGGAGTAAAATGAAGAGAGTGTAAATTGCGCACACTCTTGGACATCATTAAAATGACTCCTGCGTAGCTCAGGCCACCGACACTGAAATCGGCGAGGGAGCTTATTATTAATGTATTACTTGTCGCCGTTGGTATTGTATTCTCTGTCGGAGTACCGCCGAGTTTTAGTGGGTATGGCTGCGTCCACTTTAACCATCTTAACGGACGCAGCGAGCCCCACATACCCGTAGTAGAAACCCCCATTCTCCATGGGATGCGGCAAGTAGCGTTTGTCGTTGAAAAAAAGGTATGCATTACTTAATATGGTAATGGTGATGCATGTTACACGATTCATATTGAGTTCAAACAACCGAGTTTGTGTGATGCAGTATGACGTCATACCGAGGTGCGTCGATTCCAGGACGCGTGAGTCATGCTTATCACTTATCAACTGGCGTACAAGTTATACCATTCACAGCTCAGTGTTTCTCTCGGAAACGAGTTAGCCAACGGAAGTCTGCAGGAAATATGGCGTCCTGAGTCGGGTTAGATAAATACATTGTAACTGAGATAAGTATGTGACCTGAGGTCAATTTGTCGGTTTATTTAATAGATAAACAACCGACAAATACAACCGTAGAGTACTTAAGTTGTTGAAATTTCGTTAAAATCCTGATTGTTGTAAGCTAAAGTAGATCAAATAATAGCGTGGTCTAACGATACCAAGGAACTGATAAGTATCATCGAACTTGTGCATCGGACAACCAGTTTGTCAAACTTATCGCTAAAATACAACAGTCAGTTGTATTTTAGAGATAAGTGTCAAAAATTCTAAGAATATAATATGTTGCATTATTATAAATTTCTGTACAAGGCGCTATCTAAGTTTAGATACAATTGACGACCTCTGTAGCGCAGTGGTTGAGCGCGTTGGTGCTGATGCCGTAGGTTGCGGGTTTGAATCTCGCCGACGGAATAAAAATTTTTCATTGTTGCTGGATCAGAAAAACAATATATTTTCAATCGCCTCCGTGGTCTAGTGGTTCAAAGCTTCGCTCTCGACCCGGAGGTCGTGGGTTCGATTCCCGCGTTGGAACAACAAAAATGTTGTTTTCAAGTTTGGTTAGGACAATTTAGGCTAATCACCTGATTGTCTGACAAGGAAGGTGATCCATGCGTCGGATGGGCATGTAAAAAAGTCGGACCTGCGCCTGTTCTCTCGCCACTCGTGTCGGTTTACCGTCCCACTGGGTTCTGAGAGTAAAAGGAAGAGTGAGTGCTTCTGTGTATTGCGCACACACTTGGGCACTATAAAATAACTCCTGCGTAGCTGGCCTGGTTTCAATGAAATCGGCTACCGACACCGAAATCGGTGAGGGGAGCTCTTATATTTTGTTCCAACGAGTGGATTGAACCCACGACCATCGACACCCAAGCTCTAACCACTGGACCACGGAGGCGTTTAAATTAAGCAAGTAGGTACTTCAGATTTTAAATTATGTTAATTATTAATTTGGATTTAAATGGAGAATGCTCGTGAATCGAGACAGTGTCCCTAATGGCAATGAGAAGTGTGTTATCAGCACACACAGCATTATGTGCAGCACGCACCCCAACGCACTTGAAGTGAAGTGGATTCGAGCAATCCAGATGCATAGTCGGCGAGTTTTGCTGCTCAATGCTTCAGTACCGATTTCACCAACGCATGTTAGTGTTACCTAACGGCTTGTTAAAATACCATGCCTTCTCATTCATTGATAGGAATGATGAGTCGAACAACATGCTTTTTAACGAAGGATTAACTTTAACATGCGTTGGTGAAATTAGCAATTGACATGTTGAACGTTAGAGCCCCTTTACAATGGCGATTTTACAGCGTGTGCGATCGTTGACCGATGTCGCTGCGTTATTTTTTAAGCTCGGACTTTACTGTTCTAAATCTCCTCATCTGGAGTGAATTTTGATTCCAGAAAGAACTCAGAACAATAAGTCTGCTTTTCCACCAGGAATGAGGGAGCATATTGTGTTGGGAGGAATGTTTTTCGAGAACCAATAACATAGCTTAATTTATGAGCCTCGCTCAGGAAAGCGATTTCATTATAATAGGTTCTTAAAAAACACATTGCTTCTAACGCACGCTCGCTCATTACTGGTGGAAAAGCAGGCATATTGTTCTAAATTCTTTAAGTGACCAAATTATTTTGGATGGGGGATCTTTACTGTTGGAAAAGCAGCCTAAGTCTCGGAGTATCAGTTCCATATGACTTTTATAATAACTAAAGGTCCTTAAGTTGTCGAGAAGTTTCAATATCAATATTAAGTTCTTTTACTTCTGTGTAGTTGTAAATACCACATTTAGATTGTGATATAGGATTTGATATCTTCAAGCCAAGCAGGAACAATTGACAGTTACGTTTTCATAACTTTATAGGATGTGATTTGAATGGGCGCCTTCATTATTTACTGTTAATTTATCCTGCTATTTCAACTGTATAAAAATATTTTGAATTTGAATGAAACACAAGATAATTAATAAAATTTTAATATAAAATTAGAATATTGCGAATTCGTCTTAATTAAATAATTAGGTAATTATATTCTACGAATAAATATTATTGTACAATGTTCAGTCTTAATCAAACAATATAATAAATAAACTGTTTAAAACTAATATTACAATATAAATGTCGCGAGAATACCAGAATTATTTATCTCTTTATTTATCATTGACTTTAGTTTTAATTACTAAGATCAATCGACGTAGCTGAATTATTTCCATCAGCTAAATTTATCAGATGTGACAGAAAAAAAATATTCCCAACAATTTAAAGCAGTCCTGCAGTTGCCGCGATCCAACCGTCCTATGAGAAGGGGCTTTTAGTCTTCCCTTTTGTAAGCACCAAGTTTTTGATTACCGCACAATTAATTGTGGGTTGATATAAACGTAATTGGAAATGTACGGTGGGTAAAACTGCCGGTGGGTCTGTAGCGGTTGATCTGAAATGAAAGGATTACCTAATTTTATTTTCTCTACATTAATAATTTGACAAAACCCTCGACATTGTATGAAAATTAATAGTCAAGCATTATGCGAGCTAATGACGGTGTATTATAGCTAAGAGCCCTCGATCACGTCAGGTTTTAAACAAAAAAACTAAATCAAAATCGGTTCACCCGTTTGGGAGCTACGAGACCACAGACACACACGCACGACACGTTGACACACACATCAGAAACGAAAACTTGTAATGCCGTATTTTTAATGTTTATCAATAACGAATTTGATGATAGGTACCTACTATTTAAATGCTTTTGATAAAATATGATTACCTACTTATAAAGCTGTCTTAGATAGATTAAATTTTTTATTTTAGCAGATCCTTAGTAAAAATATAACAATAAGTAAAATAGTTAATGGAATCAGGCGTTACTTTAATTTAATTAAACGCATGCCTATGCGTACACTCACTCATCTGCTTGCAGGTTGTGGTTATAATTGTTTCGCGGGATATTGCTAGATATAATATATTTAAATTTTATAATAAGTAAAATATTTAAATACATATTTGTGATGTACTTGCCAAGACCTATCTTTTGATACCAAACACGTGACAATTGTCTTAATTTAAATTTTTTTGGATATAGTTTTTGAGGTTTAATTTTCCAAAGCCAAAAATTAAAAAAAAAATATATAGCCTATGTTACTCGCGGCATCATAGCCAATCGATTGATACCTCATTTATTCAAATAGGACCAGCAGTTTAGCCGCTACGAGGGAACATACATACATACATACATAGACTGGCAAAATCATTACCCTCTCGTAACGCTTTGGAATGTTTTTTTTCATACGAATACGCAGCTTTAAAAAATGCTAAGCCGCCAGACGTTTGTTAATCCTTACCCGATTGTATGAAGAAATCTTTAGGCGGCAGCACCACAGACGGCACTGGTCCTTCGAGCCCGGTAGGCACCTCCAACTCATAATTAACATCATGGAAGTTAGACAAGTGCGGTGTTTCTGTAGCAACTAGATCTTCATTTTTATTGTCAAGTTCATTTACATGAATAGCACCTATTGTTTCTACACCAGTCTTCGTATCTTCTTTATAAGGATCACTTATGTCTATTTGCTTTATATTTTCCTTGTAACTATCGCTTTCTATGACATCGTCTTTCCCTTGTATTGTATTATTCATATTTTTTTCAGTATCCTGTGCAATAGTAACATTACTTTTTGTATCTGATTCGTTAAGTGTTTCTAATGTTTTGTTGGAATCTTTGATTTCTTCTTTTCGACTTACATTTTCATTAGCCTGCAAATCTATTGATTCATTCACTTCAACGTATTGCGTAGTTTCATTAGATTTTCTAGCATCTTGTTTATTCTCATTATCATCAACAGATTTTAAATTATTATTCACAGTTGCATTCTTAGATGTATCTGTTTTGATTTCTTTCATAATGTTATCATACGCAGGGTAATCGAGTGGTATACCTTCAGGAATGTCCTCGAATGAGAAGTCATCGATGATGAGTATTTCATCACCATCCGGAGACTTTGCCGAGTCGAAAAGATTGTCCGTTGATGAATATTTTGGTTTTCGTTGGCTACTGTCATCTATGGGCGTTGGACAATCTTCGGGTATAGTGAATGTCTGTAAAAAAAGTAAATACAAAGGAGACTCGTCATTCTGGGCCACGAGGTCTAATAGCCAGACATAGCAAAGAAATTTTAATGACTTTGTAGGGGAAGTAAGAGAAGAATAAGTAGTGATGACTAAGCAAATATGGCAACAATGCACTAGGTTCGAAAAATATACAGGAGGTTGACCGGACTTCTAAGTTAAAATTTAAGTTATAATGAAACTATAAAATTTGAACTAACCTAAAACCTTTTTTTTAATTCTAATGACAAAAGTAGAAATTATATTGGAAAGCAAGGAAACCCTATTCTCGAGCGGTCGAGGGTTCATTTAGTTGCTTTCTTATAAATCCCTCCAAAAGACTACATTGGTCCTAAATAAATCCTCGACCCCTCGAGAATAGGGTTTCCTTGAAATATAATTTCTACTTTTGTCATTAGAATAAAAAGAAAGGTTATTAGGTTAGTCTCAATTTTATAGCTTCATTATCACTTATTTTACACCTTATAATATAATCCATAAAAGTCAGCGCAGAAAGTACATCTCATACCTGAGTATCCCCTACGTCTGGGTGATAATAATCATAGATCTTGGCGTATCCAGGTTTGGTCTTCACCCGGGGTCCGACCACGTGTATCTTGAAGCACTCGTGGCCCGCTCGTGGAGTCGTGTCGGATCCGTCCCGCGTCCCGATGTATAAAGTGGCCTTTCCCCCGCTAGTGGACAACTCGATGCGACGTAATACTGAAATAGCGTGGAATTTGGGTTAGAATTAGACGTGATGTAGGATCTTCGTCATGTTACTGTATAATTAAAGTGACCAGACGTCCCGTTTTGAACGGGACTGTCTCTTTTTACAATTACGAGTCCCGGTGTCCCCGAAATGAACTGTGGTACGCAAAATTGTCCCGTTTTTAGAAACCGCGAAAAAATTAATAGACGACCGGCCAAATTGCACGCTGTAGCTATAATACTAAGGCGTACATAATTACTTCACTAAGGGCCGGTTTTTCGATAGTCAGATAACTTTTATCTAAGGAATAAATAGTGACTTTGGCGGAATTTGTATGGAACAAATGTCAAAGTCACATGTTTATTCGACAGATAAAAGTTATCTGACGATTGAAAAATCGGCCCTAATAATTACAGTAAAAATAAAATAAATATTTAGGGGGGGGGGGGGGGGCTGCCATACAGCAAACGTGATTTTTGTCGTTCCCTTCCACCTCCCTCCTCCTCCTCTGGAACCCTCCGAGTCCGACTCGCAATTAGCCTGTTTTTTCACTGACTACCCATTATTGAAATAAACCAATGTCTCGTTTTGAGTCCAAGAATAAATGGTCGCATTATGTATAATTAATGTCTAATGTTTGTTCATATTCTTATTTACGGATACTCTTGATGGCATAGGTCATCTGAGATTGGTCGCGAGAGCTATGAAATAATGCATTTAAATATCTAGATGACGTGATTAATACGGATTAAGAACGGTGGCATCAGTATTTTGTATCATCAACGTATGAAAAATAGTACCACATACTTGAAACGAACAGGTACAATATAATTATTATTATTTCTGAACTTAGTCACAAAAAGTATAAGCTTAGGTACTTCATGTTAACGCCTTACAATCATATTTTTTGTGTAAAATGCAGAAGCATATTAATGTTTATTTGTTTATTTTTATCATGTAAATTATAACGTGTGTAAAAAGACAGTCACTATAACTTGGGGATATGATTATACTACCTTTTATCATTCTAGAAATGTGTTTTTTATGATTTTTTTTACAAAAAATATTTAGTAAAAAATAAAAAAGACAAAAATATATTTCCAAAATGAGAACAGGGAGTATAATAGTATCTCAAAGTTATAGTGGCTGTTCTTTTTACACCCTGTGTAGCCTATGTCACTGAGGCTATTGTTTCGAATCTATCGAAACCTTTTTGATTTAAATCGGATCCGTATTTTAGAAACTACGATGGAATAAACATAATAATTATGGACTCCCAAATCAATCATTCCATGAATGATAAATGATGAATTTGATAAATGAGAAATTATACAGTTTGTAAGTACTTAGAATCCATGAGGGGGGACACCCAACATAACGGCTGGTGGCAATCAGCAAGCGGTTTTAGTGGGTAAACCGGCCGTAGCGAGCCGGGAGTCCCACATACCCCTCGGGGACCCTTCCGGGGGGATGCGTAATGCATTTCCCTTGCGACATCAAAAAAAAAGGTACTAAAAATCCAAATCTTCTAAGTAAAAACTTCATCAACCGGCAGTTCATCATATTTCCACATTATAACCGCAATATTTACCATTATTTAGCACTACCGTAATAAAAAACAGAGCAGTCTCATTTTCCTGAGAGCGGACCTTGACCGAGTGACCTGATCGTTGTTCAGGAGCGGCCCGTATCCCTCGGGTGCGGTGTGGAGGCAGGAAAATATGGACGCGGTTGTGTAGGAACATTATACAATAAACATTAACTCATCAAACCAATGTGTTTATGTGGCCTTACACTAAAACTAGTAAAAAATAAGAGAAACACACATTTTAAACATACTAGCGAATGCTGAAGATTGAGAAAGACATAAAAAACCAGAAAGCAACAATATAAAAACCCGGTAGACATAATATAATGAAAATTCGTTCTAAATTGGTAGGTCATCATGAAGGACAATTCTAAAGGCGTGTTTCACCAAGCAATGTCAAAGTTAATCCATCGTTAAATATCATGTTGTTCCTCTCGTAATTCCTATCAATGAATGAGAAGGCATGGTATTTTAACGTGCCTTTAGCACTAACATGCGTTGGTGAAATCGGAACTAAGGCCGTGTTTCACCGAGCAATGTTAAAGTTAAGGGCATGTTAAAATACCATGCCATCTCATTCATTGAAAGGGATAACATGATATTTAACATGGCGTTAACTTTAACATTGCTTGGTAAAACACGGCCTTAAAGTGTTAGTTTGTAACCTATTTGGAAATAACAGATTTTTCATTTTCATTGTTGATGACAGTATAGCAAATGTACAATTAAATTACAAAATATCTATCGGTTCTTTTCTGTCTGATGATATTGGTTGGTTGTTGATTTGAATGCCATGATAGTTGATCATTCATTTTTTCATCGCCTCCGTGGTCTAGTGGTTCAGAGCTTCGCTCTCGACCCGGAGGTCGTGTGTTCGATTCCCGCGTTGGAACAACAAAAATGTTGTTTTCAAGTTTGGTTAGGACAATTCAGGCTGATCACCTGATTGTCTGACAAGAAAGATGATCCATGCGTCGGATGGGCATGTAAAAAGTCGGACCTGCGCATGTTCTCTCGCCAGTTGTGTCGGTTTACCGTCCCACTGGGTTATGAGAGTAAAAGGAAGAGAGAGTGCTTCTGTGTATTGCGCACACACTTGGGCACTATAAAATAACTCCTGCGTAGCTGGCCTGGTTTCAATGAAATCGGCTACCGACACCGAAATCGGTGAGGGGAGCTATTATTATTTATTCATTTGAATAGGTTAGTTGGTACGAGTCAGCTCGTATAGTATTATATTATATTAGTATATGTCATAAGATTTTATAAATATGCTTTTGACAAGCCACATCCATCAGTAGTGAATGTGCGATGCTTTCACAGCGGTGCACTATTTTCCTAGATGCTCTCCACTCATGGCTGCACCAGTTCACAGTTGTTACTGTTTACTGTTCTGTGGACTGATCATCATCAGTGCTAAATGCTGTTTAATTGAATACTATAAACAGCAGAGGTTTTTTCTTTAATAAATAATTAATTCATCACAAACACCGATTAGTTGACATACGATTTGAATCAACCTTGTCTGAGGAATTTTAAAATTTCTCAAAAGTGCGATCGTGATGTAATTTTAAAACACTAGCTGTGACCGCGACTTCGTTCGCGTGGTTTTTGAGTGACTTAAACCGTTTATGCAGCGCTCGCAACGAAAGTCCCCAAATGTGAATAATTTTCCCCGTTTTTGCAACATTTCTCCCTGACGCTTCGCTCCTATTGGTCGCAGCGTAATGTCATATAGCCTAAAGCCTTCCTCTATAAACGGACTATCCAACAAAAAAGGAGTTTTTCAAATCGGACCAGTAGTCTCTGAGACTAGCGCGTTTAAATAACAAACAAACAAATTCTTCCGCTTTATAATATTAGTATAGATTTGTCTGTTCCTTTCTGTCTGATGTCTGATAATATTCCACCAATCAGCGTTCAATATGGGTTGTTTATTGAATGCCATGTCAGTTGATCGTTCATTTGAATAGCGTTCGAGAAACCGGGATTGCATCTGCCTCCTTTCCTCGCTTCTTGCCATACTAGTCCAGTGTGTGGCAGACTCGAATATGTGGCAGGTGCATATGATGCAGTTGGTGATGTGGATGGTCCACAGCTGTACCTATATAAATTTTGTGCCCATGCATTTCTGGTTTACTATAAGCATTATTTTATGCTTCAGCCTTTTCAGACACCATTTTGTGGTAGAGTTTTAGTTTTGTTATATATTTATTTACTTTTAGCTGTTCACGTTTGTGAACTTGGAACAGGGTGTTTCATAGTTCATAATATATTAAGCCGAATATAGTGTAAAGAGAATGACGCGTAGAGCATTCTTTGTTTTGGCACCTCATATAAATTACTTAACATAACTCAAAAAAATAAATAAATTCAAAGGTCTAATATGACCACAAAGAGTGAATCTCACTATGCTTGGGCTCGCGGGTTTCTAGTCCATACACACGAACGCACTGGTCGTTGACCTAAGACCTGACCAGGATTGAAACTCATTTGTTTAGTGACTTTTATTGAGATCTTTACCTATTCTACCACATTAGATATGAGGTACATATTACATAACTGACGTATATGCTACTGAACTAATATAACTTGTGTCTAGATCTAGGGCATATTAAAGATACATCCTTGACTTACTTACAGGGGTAATATGCTGCTTGAATAGAACAGGCTGATACACACATGTAAAGAAAATCAATATTCTAAACAAGTATATCGATTTCCTTTACATGTGCGCGTGTTTCTAAATACGAAATGAAAACGTATTTGAAATAAAAATATTTATACAGTGTTTTAGCGTGTCAAAAATTGAACCATGGGCCAACAAAACATTTAAGCAGCTAAAAAAAGTAAAAATTTTAGTAGCGCCTCAGTGTTCTGTGTAGATGAAAAAAGGTTGAAAACTATAACCCGACTTCGCAAAAGGGGGTCTAAAAAGGTTGAAACAAGAAAAAAAATAGAAATCCAGAAATGCATAGGTACAAAAATGGTCACTGGCCAAGGTAGAACCGTCGGTCAGAACGTCTAACCCACTATATAATGGCATACCTATTGTAAGAACAGATTAAAAATAAAATTTGCCTATTTCGGTATGTGAACAGATAATATGATGTTAGTATATTACCGGGCGGGAATATTATTATACTAGCTGTGCGCGGCTTCGAACGCGTGGTTTTTGAGTGCTTAAACCATTTACGCAGCGCACGCAACGAAAGTCCCCAAATTTTAATAATTTTACCCGTTTTTGCAACATTTCTATTGGTCGCAGCGTAATGTTTTATAGTCTAAAGCCTTCCTCTATATATGGACTATCCAACAAAAAAAATATTTTTCAAATCGGACCAGTAGTTCCTGAGATTAGCGCGTTTAAACAAACAAACAAACTCTTCCGCTTAATATTATTATGGTTTAAGATATACATACATCGACTGGTTACATACATAAAATCATTACCCTTTCTTATGGCCTTACCGAAGTGGGGTAAATAATAGTATTCAGATGTTAGAAAACTTCGATAGCGCGATGCTGGATTGTGGTCCGCCACAATGTAGTTATTGTAAAAACTGTGGAACTCAAGAACTATGGCAGACACCCTCCTAACAAACGCTTCAAAACTTCAAAACTGTCACCGCAACGACGTTCGTACTCGAGGCTTGCAGACCGCGTGTAGGGTTGAAATGGATATGAAATTTCGGATACGGATATAGATATTAAATTATTTCGGATTATCAGTTTGTTTCGGATAATTTCGGTTACGGATATTAAATTTTGGATTTTACTTTTTTCCTTTTTACAGTATATTTTTTATAAATAAAAAGTTATGTATTTTTTCTGAATTTTTAAACATTAAGCTGGTCTCCTGAACAATTGGGTTTTTGTCGCTTATGCCCTACCTTCTAACCCACGATATGTATCAATGGAACAGTCTGGCTTTCCGTTTCAATTCGACTTGGTTAGAGACCTACCGTGCCCCCAGATACAAATTCAAAAGGATTTGTCCCACAAGTCTACTATCTCAGGGATTCAAGTCCCACTCAGTCAGGAAACGGGGAAAAATGGAACAAAGTAAAATACGTGCTCTTGCGCTTCACTTGCCTCGACTTGGCTAGAGCCCAACCGTTTCTCCAGACACAATATCAAAACTATTTGTTCCACAAGTCGACTGTCTCAGGTTATTGTGTATGATTCAAGTCCTACTTACTCAGAAAACGGGGAACAAACGGGAACAAAGTAAAATACGTTCTCTTGCACTTCACTTGGCTCAACTTGGCTAGAGCCTAACCGTTTCTCCAGATACAAATTCGAAAAGATCTATTTTTGATTTCCAAGTTAATTGTCTCAGGTTATAGTTGAATAAAGTCGCGTGGGCAGGTAGTGGGTAACAAATTGGAACCAAAAAATACGTGCTCTTGCGCTTTACTTGGCTCGACTTGGATAGAGCCCAACCATTTTTCCGGATTTTTCGGAAAAACGATTGGGCTCTAGACTAATTCAGAAAGATTTGTTTTTGATTCGCAAGATAGTTGTCCCAGGCTATAGTTGATTATTGTCAGTCTCGCGGACAGCGGGCTTACTCTCGACACAATCGAGGACCGAATCCGTTCGATATCAGTGGTTATTCGTACTTTATTTGGTGAATTACTTTGAAACTAATCAGGATAAAGAAAATTGTTGGATCGTAACTTTTTGTACTCCCGACCATATCAATCGACTGAGAATCAAAATAAACAAATGTCAATTTATTAGGAAGTACGCGGCATGATCGTATCTGAATCAAAATCAAATTAGTTTGAAGAGTAAGGCCCCAGGTAGCGAGGAACAAACGGGAACAAAGTGGAATACACGATGCAAATCCTTTCACGCTAATTGCAGGTGCTCCATAGTCCGTGAAGTAGTCTCAGTGGAAATATCAGAGTGGTGCTTTATTATAGATTGTAGTGGTTTAAATATTGTCTAGTATTACTCAAGGTAAAAGGCATTAAAGATATACTAATCTTAATATATATATTTCTTGTGTGCGTGTGTATGTGACTGAACTCCTCCTAAACGACTGGACCAATTTTGATGAAATTTTTTGTGTGTGTTCGTGGAGATTCGAGAATGGTTTAGATTTACAATTGGAACCGATAGGTGGCGCTGCAGTCAGTATGTCAAGCAATTAATTAATAAGGCAATACGAAGTTTGCCGGGACAGCTAGTATTTAAATATATAAATGCAATACAGGATGCAAGAAGAACAGTGACTATAAGTTTCAGATATGATTATACTACCTTCTCTCATTCTGGTTGTCATTTTTGCAATAATAACATTGGGAAAAAAAATTTAATTTGTTTTCGTTCTTGACAAAATAAATGTAAGACAAAAAATATCCAAAACACACAACAATTGTGCTGTTACAACCTATATTATATACATTTTACCTTCCAATAAAATGTGTATTATGTTCCTTAACGTCCAAAGTCCTTTATGAGAGTACATCGCTTGCTACCGATTACAGCCCATAGATGTCGTAGTACCGTTACCGCTCCCAGCGCCACCTTCCGTTAAATCTGTGAACTAAGTGAAAGCCACAAGCCGCCATCTTTGATATATCAGATCATTGTAAGTGTCTCATAATGATGAGGATGGACACCAGGAAGCCCTTACTAGGACTTTGGACGTTAAGGAACATAATACACATTTTATTGGAAGGTAAAATGTATATATTATGGTTCCGTTTGACGTCCAAAGTCCTTTATGAGAGACGTGTTTGTTATCTTCTGGTGGCTTGTGAATAATGCAACAATGTGATAAAGTTAAAAGTAATAAAAGAATCACAATTACACCTTTCAAGTACTGTGTGTCAAGAGACTGGTCGAGTATTTTTCCTTATTTAAGAATATATTTTGGTTCACGTAATCCGATATCACAATAATTACTGCTGATGTAAGTTTCCAGGCGTAGCGTAAAAATATATATATATATATATAGCTTTATGACATAATACGTATTTTGAGGGAAAAACTGTAAAAGTAACTGAGGCGTTCACCAAGATACAAATATTGCACCGCCAGTGGGGATTAGTTTACATTCCAAGCAACTGGGGTATCACAAAATTTTAGCACCATCGACTCCGCTACTAGTAAGAGTTGAATGCAATTAAAAACGTCTTGCAAAGTTAAAAATTTAGTTACTATTCGATGCCATCGTCTATGAATAAAATATATTACCTGGATGGTACAAGTACTATATGCTATGTACTAGTGTAATAGAACATCTCTGCAAATCTAGACTTATTCCTGAGGATTAAAGATAAATAAGTTATAATATTACCGACTATGTCGCCTTTGATCCTTTCCAGGACTGTGGAAATCGTCGCAAAGATCTTGCTAGGTGACCGACCGGCAATTAGGGAACAGATGTCCATAAGCTGCATCACGTCTTACATTTAACAGGAACTTCTTAGTTATGATTAGTGTTCCATACACTTTTACTGAAGCTGTAGCGTGCCAGCGTTAGGCAAGCAACCTTCCCGATTGGGGTGATGAAGGTTGCAAAGTTGATAAACCCTATGAGGCGAGACCTGCATGAGGGACCAACCGCCAGCTGCACAGGAAACTCCATAAACTCTAGCACATATACAGTATCTATTTTTTCAATAAAACTTTATTAAAGTGTCATGGTGAGTGTCCGAGCTTTATGTAGCCTTTGAAGCTGTAATGTGCGAGCTTTTATTATTATAAACATATTGTTTGTGTATCATCAATTCTTGTATTTGAATATGTGCTATTATAAACATCTCCACTTTATATCATCAACAGGATATTTGTATTAGAATGTACCTATGCCATTATAAACCTCTTGAATTTATATAATTGATAGGAAATTTGTATTAGGATGTATGCCTGCTCTTGACTTTATATCATCGTTAAGAAATCTGTATTATGATGTGTGCCATTATAAAACTTTAGACTTTGTATATTGGACATAGGTAAAGCACGCGTCGACAATGACTCGACGGCCAAAGTGGATATAATATTAATATTATACTCTGTAAAGCTGAATCCGTTTGTGCGACAAACAGACCATTGTCCCGATTTTCATAGGACCTGGTATACGTAAAGTAAATAGGCGCAAATGTTTGGCGTTTCAGCCAACAGCAATCCTGCTATACCCGGAGGTAAATAGTTTCGACACTGATATTATAGTCCCAAGAGGAGTAAGACCTGCTTGAACAATCAGCTATTAGTCAATGTATTGTAATGAACTTGTACTGTCCTTATTGACTTTCGACAGGGAATTTGTATAGGTTTTGTGTCCCTTAAATATTACTCTTGCAGTGTAAGTGCGCGGCTATACGACCTGTCCCAGCGGGATGAAGGTTAGGAAGATAATTTTTTAGTTTCGAAGCTGATATTATGGCCCAAAATCCCAAGAGGTAGAAGACCTGCTTGAACTGTCAGCTTTTAGTCAATATATTGTAATGAATTTGTACTGTACCTATTGACTTTCGACAGGGAATTTGTATAGGTTTTGTGTCCCTTAAATATTACTCTTGCAGTGAGAGTGCGCGACTATACGACCTGTCCCAGCGGGAGATGAAGGTTAGGAGGCACATTTTTCAGTTTCGAAGCTGATATTATAGTCCTAACTTCCAAGAGGTAGAAGACCAGCTTAAACTGTCAGCTGTTAGTTAATGTATTGTAATAACCCTTCTGTACTTACAGACTTTTTGAACAGGGAATTTGTATAGCGTATTGTATACCATAAATATTGACTTTGCAGTTTGACTGCGAGGTGATACGACCTTTCCCCGCGCGGGAGATTTAGGTTAAGATGCTAATTTATAGCCTGAACTACTGCAGTTGGTATTATGTAATAGCCAACAATTATTTATAAATTTTAATGTCCTCGTAAGCTGACATTTATAGTTCAAAACCAGCCAAAGTTTAGAACCTTTAGAATTGTTGAAGCCTGATTCTTGGTTCGATGTACTGTACTAGAAGGCCATGTATTTCATCATCTCGATCGATATTTATATAGCAAGCATACCAACAGTCTGTGTTACATATTTAATGGTAATAGTATTTTAGCCACAACTACAAAGTGAACGAGATTTGCAAATCTAATGACTTTGATTAATATCGCGAGGGCGTCGACTGTACAATGGATTTCTACCACTTTATTGATAATATTCGTGATGGCGTCAACTGTACATAGTTTAAATTCATAACAATACCTCTTTTTAAAAAATGATAATTTATGTGAGGTTACCGACTGTACATTTTATTCGATCACTTGTCTCAGTTTGAAATCATTCTATTAAAGTCATATTAAAATGAGTAAAGTTTTGATCTTTTATATATTATGTGGTCATATTATATAATATATTATATCCCCCCCCCCCTTCTTTTTTAAGGAGTGAGGATGCCTCGCAAAGTCTTGGATCGCCAGTTTAATTTTTGTTCGAAAACGATTTATTTATTAATGATGGTTCCAGAGAACTTGTGTGTTCGTAACCTGAATGTATGTTATCCAGTCCGCCTACTTTTTATCTTGGCTTGTCAAGCATTAGATATCTGCGTCTGCATAAACATGAATTTTCTAAGCTATATTATATATAGGCTTAGGGTATGTTTATTAGAAATATTTTCAGGCGTCTACTGTTAGAACCGAACAGTCAAGACGTTTAACGTACCTATAGAAGGTCTGGAAAAGTTGTAGGTACTTCCAGTGCAAACATCGATCTATTTCGTTCAGAAATGCTATGAGTGAAAACATCGATCTATTTGGATCGGAAATGTTATGAGTGTAAATACAGATCTATTTGGATCAGAAATGTTATGAGTGTAAACATCGATCTATTTTGATCACAAATGTTACAAGTGTAAACATCGATCTATTTCGTTCAGAAATGTTATGAGTGAAAACATCGATCTATTTGAATCGGAAATGTTATGAGTGTAAACATCGATCTATTTGGATCAGAAATGTTATCAGTGTAAAAATCGATCTATTTTGATCAGAAATGTTATGAATGTAAACATCTATCTATTTTGATCACAAATGTTACAAGTGTAAACATCGATATATTTCGATCAGAAATGTTATAAGTATAATGTATTTTAAACTAAATATCTGCAGAACTGTACGTACTGGCTCAATTAGCAATAGAAAAGAGCTGAACAACTTCGCAAAAAATATTTTACTACCCTCCGCGAAGTAAACGTAAATGATGTAACGGATGGATTATTCGATTTAGTAATGAAATATTTGTATTAATACATTTACATAGCCATTTGAAATGTAAAAGACAGCGTTATTTGTATGAATACGTTTACATTTTAGGTAATACGTCTCCGTTCCAAAAATGGCGGTAGTCGTAAAAGTTTAAAAATAGCATTTTTTGTTAATTAATTACTTTTATACTATTCGGATATCACGCTATGATAAACAGGTCACCGAATTAGGCACGATATCAAGAAATAGATCATTAGTACCCGCCGCATAATCGTGAAAATTTATCATGTCACTCACCAAATGCGGCTGCAAACCTTTGCTTCGATCCTAATTTCAAACGGCGAAGAGATTTTCTGCTCCATCTTCTACAGTAACCGCCAATAACGAGTTCAAAAGACGAACTTTTCACCGCGATATCCCGATCGCGTGATTTACGTCTATCCGATACGCGGTAAAAAACTGTATAATGAACTCTATTGACGATCAGTAACGGTTTTACGACTTTATAAAACTCAAAAATTTGTTTTAAATAGATTTTAAAATTAAAAGTTAAGTTAAATTTATAACTTAAATAAGTAAGTTTTTAGCGACTGCATGGTTGCAAAAACGACGCAACAATGATCTGATATATCAAAGATGGCGGCTTGTGGCTTTCACTTAGTTCACAGATTTAACGGAAGGTGGCGCTGGGAGCGGTAACGGTACTACGACATCTATGGGCTGTAATCGGTAGCAAGCGATGTACTCTCATAAAGGACTTTGGACGTCAAACGGAACCATAATATACAATGTGAAATTTTCGAATGAGTATACATAGCAGGCGAAATTTGAAACTGTAGCAAATAGAGAAATATGCTGAAAATCAATTTCCTAGTCGGAGTAGTAGTAATGGAAAGCTAACTTTAAAAAATTACATCCAGTATTATTACCGGTTATTAGTAGGAGGCGTTAACATGTGTACAATGCACAGAAGCGCAGTTTGCTATTTTATTACGTGATAAATAAACAATACTAGCTGACCCGTGCCCACTTCGTTGAGCATACAAACCGTCTAAACCTTCCCTGGACTTCCGCGAATATTGCAAGACTAAAAATAGCTGAATCGGTACAGCCATTTTTGAGTTTTAGCGAGACCAATAAAAAACAATTCATTTATATATATATTTTTTATCTACACTAATATTATAAAGAGGAAAGATTTGTATTTTTGTATGTAACGAATAAACTCAAAAAGTACTGAACCGATTTTTTAATAATTCTTTTTTCATTAGAATGCCACATTATCACTGAGTAACATATACTATATAAAAACCAATTGCTGTTCGTTAGTCTCGCTAAAACTCGAGATCAGCTGAACTGATTCGGGTATTTTTGGTCATGAAATATTCGTGGAAGTCCCGGGAAAGTTTAAACGATTTCCATGCTCAACGAGCAGCCATTCTCGAGTTTTAGCGAGACTCACGAACTTATATATAAAGAAGGAGATAGAAGAAGAAGAAGGAGATAGAAGAAGAAGAAGAAGGAGATAGAAGAAGAAGAAGGAGATAGAAGAAGAAGAAGGGGATAGAAGAAGAAGAAGATTATACTCACAAGTGTCCGGTTTCTTCACCTGCGCGTACATCAGGCCCGCGTCGGCGCCGTAGCTCGCGGGCAGCGACAGCTCCAGCAGACTCATGGCGGGCAGCACTCCGCGCCACACCACGCACGCCTGTCACGAGCGAATAGCTTTGATGTTGCTGTCTCTGTCTGACACGTGTGAAAAGTCAGACAAAGACAGCAACATTAAGGCCGTGTTTCACCATGCAATGTTAAAGTTAACGCCATGTTAAAATGCCATGCCATCTCATTCATTCAATGAATGAGATGGCATGGCCTCTCGTATTTCCTGTCAATGAATTTCATTGACAGGAAATACGAGAGGGATAACATGATATTTAACATGGCGTTAACTTTAACATTGCTTGGTGAAACACGCCCTAAAGCTAACAGATATTTATCTATTGGGGGGGTTATACATTAGAAATGTTAAGGTCTTTATAAATGTTAATGTCACAAAAATTCAAAATATTTTATTTCCAAATAAATCTTAACAAGCTATTTTTCGGAAAGTCAACAAAAAGGCTACCACTGGACCGGTTCAACTCTAGCCCGCCGAGAAGAACCGGCGTAAGGAACACGGACGGGGCCATCTTTTAGCAAAAACATGGAATTTTTTTAAAAAAGTATACAGAATATGTTTACAATGTAAAAACTTTATCTATATATTATAACAAAAGTCACAGTACATAAAGTACATTGAGGTAGCCTTGCATGTGGCCATCTTATTCCCAAGGGGTGCAATCGTCAATAAAGTGAATAGCTTTTCAATGTTGCTGTCTTTGTCTGACACGTATAAAAATTCACATGAGGGGAAACCGCCATCTAGCGCCACTATTGGAAAATACTAATTACTAATTTCGTTTCGTGTCTTCTTAATTAAGGAGTTGAATTTAGCTTGCTGTGATGTTATGCTTAAAAATATGCTTATCTTTATTTTTATGTCAATATTTGTACTTAATTCGGCATATTTACATTTTATAATTTACAAACGTTAATAGTAGTGACATCTATTTCATTTTTTTTGTATTAAACATAGATTGTATGGGATGGTAGGCCATGCCTTTATCCATTCATGTCTCCAAAGACGTATTCAGGTCAAAACTCTGCAGAACTCACATCAACAACCGCGGCGCAGTAGCAGCTGGTGCCATTATCGCAGTTGAAGGGTCCCTGTGTGTGTACGGACACGTCCGTCGCCAGCGACTGGCGCGACGTCGTGCCAGTGCCGCTGTAGCTGCGAGTCGCTTGCACCAGCGCGCAGCCTGTGCCTGTGATAGATAATAATAATAATATCTATGGACGTATTACACCACGTCAATCTGGCCCCGCACTAAGTATCCGAAGAACTTGTGTTAAAGGTACCAGATAACGGAAATATATTTAATACTTTTATACTATACGCATATTTAAGATTTTTATTATATTAATACACATTCATGACCCAGGAACACAGACAACTTTTTTATTGTTCCTTCGGTGGGATTCCAACCCGCACCAACGCGCTTAGCTACTCCGCTACAGAGGTCTTCATAGATGTTATGTATAGTTCATCCCTGATAAATTTAACCTAAAGGTAAACAAACCCGTCTATGACACAACCATAGACTAGTCAGTGATGCCAATTGGCCAATATTAATACAATGATTTTTGTTTGCTATGAATCCATAGACTATAGGCTTACAATCTATAGATTGTCGTTGTAAAAAAAGGCCGAATTAAGATCCTTCTTTTTGGAAGTCGCTTTAAAATAATTTTTCAAATATTTTATTCAGAATTGATATTTTAATTACACTACAAGTCATTTTTGTCTGCGTCCCCGTTCGTGTTCGATTGTAGGTTGCTTTTTCGTTATTCTTGCACCAAAAAAAATCGAAATAGTAAAAAGTAAAAAAAAGTTGTTTTAGTGTTTGACAAGAAATATCATAATTTCCAAAATGAGAATGTATAATCGTACCTCAAAGTTATAGTGACTATTCTTTTTACATGTATATATTCTCTTATATATTAAAATAAATTGCTGTTCGTTAGTCTCGCTAAAACTCGAGAAGGGCTGAACCAATTCGGCTATTTTTAGTCATGAAATATTCGTTGTAGTCCAGGGAAGGTTTAAAGTTTAAACGGTTTCTATTCTCAACGAAGTAGGCACGGGTCAGCTAGTCTAACCATACATTATATTAATACCTCCCCTCACCGATTTCGGTGTCGGTAGCCGATTTCATTGAAACCAGGCCAGCTACGCAGGAGTTACTTTATAGTGCCCAAGTGTGTGCGCAATACACAAAGACACTCTCTCTTCCTATTACTCTCATAACCCAGTGGGTCGGTAAACCGAAACGACTGGCGAGAGATCAGGCGCAGGACCGACTTTTTACATGCCCATCCGACGCATGGATCATCATTCTTGTCAGACAATCAGGTGATCAGCCTGCATTGTCCTAACCAAACTTGAAAACAACATTTTTGTTGTTCCAAAGCGGGAATCGAACCCACGACCGGGTCGTGAGCGAAGCTCTGAACCACTAGACCACGGAGTCGATAACCATACATTGGTTAGGGTTTTAATCTTACCTTCCACAGTGATACTGAGTTTCTCGCTCGTCGCCATCTTGATGATGTTGGGTATGGCGACCCCTGGAGCCAGGTTCACGGTTTCCGTCGTGTGGATGTTTTGAACCCTCACCCTCAGGTTGCTGGATGAAGGCAACACGGAAGACCAGCGGCGCATAGCTTCTAGTGCTACCAGAGTGTCCTAAAGTAAAAATAGATGTAAATTAAAAAAAAACTACATTTTGCCCTCGTGACAGATTTCACCATCTTGGGGGGTTGAATTTTGAAAAATCATACACTAACGTGCATACCTACTTAAAAATTGAAATACAGCTTAAAAAATTTAAAAATTTTAGAGATTTCCAAATATGATAAAAGGATTATTGCGAGCTTCATCATAAAAACTAAACCTGCATCTTTAGTTGTTCTGCCAATCAATTTAAAAAAACACTACTATTTTTACACCATTGGACAGTGTTGCTCATAATTCCAAATCCTGGATTTTTGGCAAACTTAAGGAACGTGGTAATTTTTAAAAAGAACTTCTATTTCCATAGCTTTAATTTGACAACACAGTTTTTACATTACAGGCCAGTATTAATAAAGAAGGGTCACACCCAACTTTACTTGAGAATCTATTTGATAGATAAAAAAACGTTTCGAACGTTAAAAAATAACTTTATTTATTTACATTTTTTTTGAAGTTAGTACTTCAATTTCTTTTCTATATTTTTATTCATATACGTGTAATCTATATTTTATAATCTTTATTGTTACGTTTAATATTTAAAATAAAGAAAATAATTAAAGTATGTAACATAAATAAAGTTCTTAATTTTTTATTTTATCTGTCAAATAGGTTCTCAAGTGAGGTTGGGCTTGATACTTCTTTATTAATACGGGCCTAAGATATTTATAACTAAAAACTGTGTTGTCAAATTAAAGCTATGGAAATATAAGTTCTTGTTGTATCGGCCTTGGAAGACACATTTTTTGGGTATAAAAATCCAAGTTACCTGGGTAGAAACAAATCCTCCCCCCGCATTTCTATGAGTGGACAGCCACAGAAGACCGCCGCGTGCGTCCACCGCGCAGGTCGGCTGGAGGGCCGGCGGACACTCCGACAGCGCGAGTAACGCATAACCTGTAGCTTCTATGGATGTTGCTAGATTACCTGGAAGAGTTTACTTTAATTGACCCCTCCCACACATATAGACGGTAGCCGGTTTCATTGAAACCAGGCCAGCTACGCAGGAGTTATTTTTACCCGACTTCGGCAAAGCCAAAAGGAAGGGTAATGATTTTGGCAGTCTATGTATGTATGTATGTATGTATGTATGTATGTATGTTTGTATGTATGTATGTATGTTCCCTCGTAGCGGTTAAACTACTGGTCCGATTTTAATAAAAAAGGTGTCAATCGATTCGTAGTGGTCCCGCGAGTAACATAGGCTATATCATTTTTCGAAAAATTTTGGATTTTGAAAATTATACCTCAAAAACTATCTCCAAAAAAAATTAATTTAAGATAATTGTATCGTGTTTGGTATTAAAAGATAGGTCATGGCAAGCACATTACAAATATGTATTTATATTTTTAATTAATTATTAAATTTTATTGTTAAATTCGAAATAAACGTTTAAAATGCGGTCGTACAAATAGTATCTAGGACTTGTTTAGTTACTTTCTATCTGTTAATTTAACGTTAGTTTACTGAAAATATAATGTTATAGTTTATGTGGAAACAGAAAAATGTAAAATAAAATAAAAGATTAAAAAACTATAACCCGACTTCGAAAAAAAGGGCTCTAAAAAGGCTGAAACAAGAAAATAATTCAATTTGAAATCCAGATATGCATAGGTACAGTCTGTACCCATGACCATATCTGTACCGTACAGATATGGTCATGGTAGAGCCGTGGTCGTACCCGCTATTGAGATTGTATATTTCAACAGCAGACGAATATTATAGATTTGTTTAGCGGGTACGACCACGGCTCTACCATGACCATATCTGTACCTATGCATATCTGGATTTCAAATTGAATTATTTTCTTGTTTCAGCCTTTTTAGAGCCCTTTTTTTCGAAGTCGGGTTATAGTTTTTTAATCTTTTATTTTTTATAGTCCCCAAGTAAGCGCAATACACAGAGCCACTCTTCCTTCACTCTCGTAGCCCAGTAGGACGGATAGCCGATACGACTGGCGGGAGATCAGGCGCAGGACCGACTTTACATGCCATGTTCATCTTTTTTGTCAGACAATCAGGCGGTCAGCCTGCATTGTCCTAACCAAACTTGAAAACAACATTTTTTGTTGTTCCAACGTGGGATTCGTACCCACGACCTCCGGGTCGTGAGCGAAGCTCTGAACCATTAGACCAGGGGGGCGTAACAAAATACAGAAATACTTAGTATGTATAAAACAATATAACAAAACAGCACTCAACTCCGTGGTTCGGAGCTTGGCTCTTTACTTCAAAGGTCGTAGACATCTCCAATTTCAATCATCATGCTTGTGTCACCAAACCAAGTTGGCGCTATTGTCGTGTTTGAAATAAGATATCTGTATATTTCCGATTCAATTCCAATCTAAATTATATACAAAATTGGACATTTTGGTTGTAAAGAAACATGATCCATGCGTCGGGTGGCCATGTAAAAAGTCGGTCCTGCGCCTGATCTCTAGCCAGTCGTGTCCATTTCAGTAGATAAGGAGACTAAAGCAACGAAAAATGCTCTTGAATACTGCACACACACTTCGGCAGTATAAAACATCTCCAGCGCAGCTTTGTTTCAACGAAACCGGCAACCGGCATCGTACCTAAAATGGTACTGTAAAATAACTCCTGCGTATTCCGACTGGTTTCAACGATACCATCATGAAGGTGCCATTTTACTTAGCCAAAATAATAAAATAGTACATACCAGAATCCCACCACACATATTCTCCACTTCGTCTCGCCACTCGTATCAGATCCACCAATTCTCTCATCTCCTCACTGTCTTTCAATGCAGACACTTTTTCCTCCCAAATAGGACTCGCTTCGTTTGCCTTCCCCAAGTCCTCCTCATATCTTTTCAGCCTCATAAGGGTATAAGCTAGCAAGGCATGAGCGTATACTTTGGAGGAAGTCTTCGATTTAGCCGGTGGCAACGCTCGGAAGCACGATAGGGAGTTCTTGATGACCCTGTATGGGAGTATCGTGGAACTTTCCATAAGTGACGCTACGGTGTATGCTGTAAGGGCAACGCTGGCTATTTCACCTTCGTCGTCCATTCCTCCCTGGATAAGAAGTCAATTAAATGAGTTATTTTACCATACAATAAGAAGATTTTAGAAGGTATCTATCTGATTTCAATTAAAAAGTCTTTGTTTGATAGGAAAACTGTTATTCCGGTTGTCTGAAAAAAACTAAAGACTGTATGAATATATCACATCACAAAATTTGTTCAGGATGCAGGTTGGTTTACCCTAAGTTCCCTATGGAAAATCTGTCCTTCGTTCCTGAAACATCCATTCTCCATTTGTTGCTCGATCAGCCATCGCTCTGCTCGATTGATGAAATCAGGCACTGGGGTATCCCGATATAGTTCCTAAAAATAAAACACTTCTATAACAACTCGAAAATATAAAGCCCAGACAAATTGGAAAATTACGAATAATGTTTTTGGAATAAGGAGATCAAAGGGGTTTTGAGGTTGGTTAGCGCTGTCAATCCTGGCTAGACTTACGTGGTGGATCAACGCCTTGAAAAAAAACATTACATTCTATGAATCTAATTAGTTTCGTTGCGCCGAACTGGCATGTTCTTTGGTGTGCTCTGAGATCATGTCAAAAGGTTTTTGAGGTTGGTTGTTCCTGAGCAATGGTGTGAATATATGGTGGGCGATTTAAACTATGAATACCTGGTAGATCCTCCTCAGGTAGCGAACGCAGAAGGCGGTGAGCCAGGTGGACGGTACCGGATCTGATGGACCGAACGCGCTGAAACCACCTGACGGGTGGAGATACTGCATTTGACGGACGAAACCTGATGGAATGACAAGACTATAGGATATAGCACTGTAAAGCTAATTACTGTCATGAAACAAGAATAATGTTTAGTGTCAAATATTATAAATATTTAGTTAACATTGACAGTACATGTGTACAGTATACATTTTCAGAAAAAAACGTGCCTTATATTAGGTTTTATTAGGTAGAAATGGTAGTAGGAGGGCTTAAGATTCCATTGTAAAGAAAATATGTAATTTTTAAGTTTAGTTACGACAATGCAGCCTGATGATTTTTGTCTAAGAAAGAAGATCGTCGGATGGGCATGTAATAAGTCGGTCTTGCGCCTGATCTCTCGCCAGTTGTGTTATCCATCTCACCGCGTTACAGCAACAAAAAAAGAGGAAAGGATCTTATAAAGAGCTGATCTAGTTACAATGAAAGCTAACAATAAATATCTCTAGCAATATGTAATCTCGTATTGATAGTGTTGGGCGATGCTGATGTCTGCAGCAGTGACGAGGACAACTATTGTTGTTAGCGAGACGTTGCATGATTTGCTCCCTGCAATCACGTGGTAGCAGGGTCAGAAACCGAGAACCACATGACATTGGCAGCAGAATTATAAATTAGACACCAACCACCGTAAAGAACTTTTTTATACCTCTAGCCATATGCAATCTCGTAGTAATAGTATTGGGCGAGGCTGGTGTCTGAAGCAGTGACGCGAGATAGTTGGCGGCGAGGCGTTGCATGTTCTGCTCCCCGCAACCACGTGGTAGCAGGATAAGAGTGTCGGCGTCCTGGAAACATCAATAATTATTTCAGGCGGTAATCCTACTTTATTCAGTTTCAAAAACCTTAGTAACATGTTAAAAACATTTACAATAACTGTTACTGAATACCGCTTTAGCAACAGAAAAAGTGTTTGAAAAGCAGTTCTTTTAGCAGCCTGAAAAGGCATGTTAAGCTTAAGTACTGGTAGTAGCTTAAGTAGCTAAAATTAAAGACGTAAGCAGCTAACTGTTTCACAGAAAATTGAAAGGAAGAGCCATGTCTATGCTTGCGTCTTTTTAAGCTATAAAAATCAAATCTGAAAAATTATAAATGACTGACTCGACAATATGTGTTGGCGCTGGATTTGGTAGCTAGATAGTCAAAATGGTCCGTTAAGTTCAACAATCCAGCAATACCGCGTATATTTTTATGTTATAAATCATCAAACGTTTATCACTTATAACATTGGTATAGATATGAATTGACAAAACAAACTTACAGCCAATAATGGTCCATTCAGATCACCCGTGACCCACACAGTCATGGTCTCTGATCCAGGCACTGCAGGCACTTGCGGCCACTTCCACGTCTCGTCCGATGTTCCAAAGCCGGTGTTAGCTAAATAAAAAAATATGAATCTTGTAACATTGAAATCAATTGATTCAGATTTAGACTACAATATCCAGAATCTTTTTCCGATAAAAAGAACTGAAATTAGAACTCTGCGCTAATACTTATGAGCTCAAATCATCCACATGAGCGTGAAGTGTAAGAAATTTTATTCGATTGTAAGTTTTTTTTTGTATTAGCGTAAAGTTGTATTTTGAGCGCTGTTTCTTCCAGTCGGAAAGGTTTTGGATAGTGTTGTCCATTTGCGCAGAAAGTTTTTGCTATTTGTCTGTTGCTTCAAGGTCAACATACCACAAAGTAAGGCAGACTTGTAGTCGTTGGTTGGAACGCCCTCAGGTTCCACGTGCACTTTTATAACTACCTCGTCTCTGTGAAAAGTATTTAATTAGTTTACTTTATCAATTGCAAATTATTTTACAATAATGATTATACTATATCAAATATCTTAATTTTTACAATTGAAGACATAAAGCGATGAATAACGGTTTAAACACAATTTTCAGGGTATTTTTATTTTGCGACATATGACCTTCATGCATTCATGTCTTCAATTATCTAGACTCTAGATATTAATTCTGAATTCCACTTACCCAGTCCGTGCTGTAGTGTCGTTACCACAAGCACCTCGTACAGGTTCAGCGCGTATTCTCAAACTACCCTCACCCATCTCCCTCGCTGTGATGGCGACTCTCCGAGCGATTGACGATCGCGCTCTGACACATAGCGATTCAGTTCTCTCTAATATTTCTAAAGATTGGTCTGATACTACAGTTACTTGCATCTGTAAAGGAAAACAGTGAAGTTTAGCATCTCCTCAACAGTATTTCACCTGAAAACTATTTGACTGACTAATATTTCTATTTTCTAGAGATAGGTCTGATACTATAGTTACTTGCATTTGTAACGTTACGGTCATTGTAACGTTACACTCATCGGCTTGAGAGTTATCAATGTTTTGTTATGACATTAAACTATGGTCCATAAACCAACTTTACAGACCACCGACTTTTTAGCAAATTATCTGATATACGAGTACAACTACTATTGATGTGATGATAAAAGGCATTATATCACGTCACGTGCCAAAGATGGCTCGATGCGATTAGAATCTTGGTCAGATTAAGGGCCGAACATTGAAACGATAGTTAAATTAAGTAGCTGAAGTCAATAGTAACACTTGTCATTCTACCAAGCAGTGAATGTGAATAGGAGGGCATTTGGTCACCTAATAAACCAAGGTTTATATACTTACACTTAAAGATTCGTAGAGATAGTTGAAGAGGCGATATCTCATGATGGTGGTGTCACCACGTCTCAGACGCTTGGGTCCGTCGGCGTGGATGAAAAACTCACGGAAGACCTGAAGTTATGAAAAAAAACATTTTTTTATAAGAAACAGCTTAGTAGACCAACTGTTTGTTGTACGTCAGTATCCTTACGTAGCGTACTAAATTCTTAAGCTATTCAGTGGTGTTATCGACTTTTTATATGCCAATCCGACGCATGGGTCATCTTTCTTATCAGACAATCAGGTGATCAATCAGCATTGTCCTAATCACACTTGGTAATAACACTTTTTTTGTTGTCGAGTCAAGAGCCAAGCCCTGAACCACTAGACCACGGAGGCGTTAATTTGACTTGCAACATAGACGCATCAGTGGCGATAGCTGGTTTCCTTCAGAGAGAAGCCCTTTATATGGTAGAAATTTCGATGAGGGTCTTCAATAAGGCTGAGTAAGCCCATAGGAATGAAGTGGTAGCAACCTCATACCACTGCTTCGCACTAACATTTCTCAAGCGGTATTTTAGCTCACCTGCAAAACTGCTGGTTGTGATAAGGCAACTCCAGACTTGGAGAGACAAAAGGCAGACGCTTCGTATCTGGTCACAGAATCCGGAGTGACCGCACTCGCTTCGCCCGTGCCATTCAATCCTATTGGGAGCAAGCGCCATAGCCATGCCTGTGGTAAGAAAATTAATTAAAAATGTTAAGTAACTAGCTGACCCGTGCCCACTTTGTAGAGCTTAGAAAGAGTTTGTGATGCCAAATATTTCAAGACTAAAATAGCCGAATTGCTTCAGCCGTTCTCCGTTTTAGCGAGAATACCCAACAGCAATTCGTAATTAAAAAAAGTGAATCTAAAGACACCTCTCAAAATAAAATCCTTTGAGCCGTTCAAGCTGCAGATATGCCTTATATACATACATACAAACATACATCCCGAAAACTTTTAGAGTCTTTCTTCTGGCAGAAGGGTAAGAAGGGAATAAGGACTATTATAGAAACCGGCCTTATAAAGATCGTGTACTATTCATAGAATTGTGTTTGCCCATGGGCGATTTGAACAATATCTTTCTATACGTCGGAATACGTCGTAGGATAATTACTGCAAAATTAGATTTTTCGCAACAATCTAAGGATCTTTGCAAAGAACCGGATTATTTGATTCTGTGAAATTTCGTTATAATTTTAGGATCTTCGATAAATAATAAATAATAACATTACGTTATGTTTTAATCAGGATGAAAGGTACCTTGTCTATCCATCCAGATCTTAAAGATGTGGTATGAGATATTATACCCGTAAGATACTTTGGTAGGATAGATTAAGGTGGGAGCTGACAAAAGCAGATAAAAAATGTTACTTCTGCAAAGTCACTCCTCGGCTTGGCTTCTTCCGTGAGGGCTTCGGGTCCTCTGATGCAGTGCGACGGAGGACCAGCCCCGACGCTGCGCACTCCGCTCGCCGACAACTGAACTGAATCAGA